>CM040122.1:148911030-149309611 GCA_022559845.1 Amorphophallus konjac
TATTTCTTTGGTAGGTTCTTCTATTGAGGCTGATGGCTCATCAAATCTTCTCATGCCACTGGCAAAAGCATCGACCTCGTCCTCATATTCTTCATAACCTTCATCCCCCTCTTCAATTTAGGGTCTTCATCATTCATGATCTCATAAACACCAAAACCCTCATTAAGAACACAAGTATCTTCATATTCAGTTTCTGGCAGAATAATCAGATTCTCCACAAACTCGGGAATGGCTAGACATGCCCGGCATCTGATGGCTAACTCTAACAAGAATCTATGGGGAATCTGCCTACCCTTGTATCTTTTATGTGAAGCTACCTCATGAGTCTTAATATTAGAAGAGTAAGAGCAACTAGCCTGATCACTAGAATTTGACAAAGATGAAGGAAGTGAGGAAAAGATGGGTACAGAAGGAAATACAGATGAAGACGCCTCACCAGAGGGGTAGGGAAGGTCCCCTAATGAATCCTGGAAGAGCGGCCCCTGGGTCGGGACACACTCATGAAGAAGATAGGAGATCTCCTCAATGGAGATGAAAGATTGGGAAGTTTGAATTTTGGCATTTTTTTTCATTTTCATTTTCAAGAAGAAGGCAATGAGAGGGATGAATAGGAGGTGATGTTAAGGTTGACATATTGATGAAAGATGGAGTAAATGATGACCCACGTGGGGGTGTGATGGAGAGTTTAGAGAATTTCTCAAGGAGCAAGGGAGGAATCGGAGGAGAAACTTGAAGTGAATTTGGAGAAAAGGTTATCAAGACTGCGGGCGGTCAAGGGATATCTGAGCAAAATATTTGATTAAACAGACGGACAACAATCTTTGGATGAATGGATTTAATAGAGAAAAGGCCGGCCCACAGCCTATCCACGTTGTAGCCTTCCTCGAACGGCACATCAGGCTCCCCGGTATCTGTGTAATTGCTTAAAAGCTGCCTCTTGTCGTGATCACTGCTGGCTTTTCAATTAATTCATGAATCAATGGTGGCCATTCTGGATCAGTTGGCATAAACAATCGGCTCAGGACAATAGTAATATCATTCATGTCGAACCATCTATACCAGTCACATTCGGGGTCATCCATCTTTCTTCTTTTATCTGGCCGTAAAGACTCCAGAGCTTTGTATGTAACCTGTGGTGCTATGTGACGAAGAAACTGCCGTGCATGTACATCTTGACAATCCATCATGGAAGTGACTAGCGTGGTTTGCTCATCATTATGAGTGCCTCCTTTCATAAAGTGTGTTTGTAGGGTCCAGGTAAGAGGCTTCCGATCTGTCTTGAGAGTGGAAGTCATGACGGCCCATGGCTCATTTTCATCTTTGCTTGGCGCTTTGTACCCTAGGCCACCTCGGGGAATCATCTTTTGATGCCTGACGGGCTTGACTCTCCCCTAAAGATTAACACCCAGGCCTTTACCAGTTCTATACCCCATTTTCATCAGAATGCTCCATCCTGGCGTGTTCATCAAACCTTTTTTCTTCTTGCCTTTGGATGGCTGTGGTGGCATTTGAGTGGTAGGAGGGGTTGAAGAAGACGGCCTTACCAAGTCTTGCAGTAGGTCGACAACATCCAAAACTGAGAGCAAAGGCCTATTGGAAGGCCACATAGAAGGCACCGATGTTGCAGAATGTATATCTTCTGTCGGCAGAATGGGCATACTAGTGACTTTAATAATGCGCCCTTTGTGCGGAAATTTTATGCATTGATGATTTGTTGAAGGCACAGCATCAAGCTCTTGAATGTACGGGCGACCCAAAATGCCATTGAATGTCGGGTCCATGTCTAGAATATGGAAATCCGCTGTGACTGAGACTGGACCCAAACCAACTTTTAGAGTGATCATTCCTAAAGGCGGCTTCCTGGTGTTGTCATAGGAGGTAACAGTGATTGTAGACGGCCGGATTTGACTCTCCAGAATGCCACACATTTTCAACGTACTTGGTGGCAAAACATTAATAGATGCCCCAGTATCCACCAAACATTGTTTCACTGCCACCTTGTTAATGTCAATAGTAATGCACAGTGCATATTTTCTGGCTGGCTGTGGAGCCAATTCATGTTCATAAAAAGTGATGGCTGGTTGATTGATGGCTGGACTTAAGACTATAGTGACCTGTTCCACTGGGATATCTTCGTTTACCATTACTTTCTGTAGATATTGCTTCAAGGCCAGCTGATGTGTAGTAGATCTTTTGATCAATTCCAGAATGGAAATTCGGGTCGGCGCTCTGTCCAAATGCTTTAGTAAGTCATACTCCGTGCCCGGTGTGGACTCTTGTTCCTGTTCTCCTTGTTCTTATATCAGCTCCTGCTCCCGCTGAGGAAACACTCGATGGAACATCCATCCACTACGGAGCACCATTATTTTTGGAGCCTCTGTCGGGGTTAGAGCAGATGAAGGGGCAGAGGAGGTAGAGGGAATGGTGTGTGGCGTGTTGGGTGCTGGTGCAGGATTGGCAGGAGGAGGGGTTCTTATAAGAGGCCTTGCCAGCTAGGGGTTATCAAAATGTGGTGCCGGGGATTGGGTGACAAGGAGGGGCCTTGGAAGCATGATGGTGGATAGGGTAGATTGTGGCGAAACAAGAGGGGTGATGATTGCCGACGAGGGGCGGATAAGGGGAGGATGATTTTGGGGTGAAGGAGCATTCGTGGGTTGGCGTAAAAGAAGAGGTCGTGAAGGAGTAGGGTTAGGATTGAATGGCCCCGGAGTGCTGGAACGTATAAGGGGGCGTGGCGTTTGGGAAGGGGGTACAGGCTGAAGCCTTCTTAGCAATTGTGGTGGTTGCGGTTGATTGGAGTTTTGATTAATAGCCCCGACAGAGGCATTTTCCTTATGCCAATCCTGCCCTCTCTCCACTTCATGGATTGAGGTGACAAGGTTTACTTGTTGATTTTGAACCGAGTGCTCCGGTAGTGGATTATTGACAATCCCCATATTTGGCTGGGGTGCAGGAGCCTATTGTTGCTGGGGAACTTTGTTGTTGCTGACCTTGCTGCGGGTGTTGCTGAGCCGATGGTTGCCGAGGAGGCCTTCGAGCCTTTAGAGTAGCAATAACCCTCCTCATCTCATCCCAATCAATATCACCTTGATCATTCCTATCATGTATGTAATCCTTGAAGTGAAAACAATGATCGATGTTGTGCCCCGACTGCCGATGGAAGACGCAATATCGGGAGGTGTCTACATGTTGCGGCCATATCATTCTTTCTTTAGGCAGGGTGAGCAGGTTGGCAGCCATGAGGGCATTAAAAATGTCTAACAGGCTTTCAGGCAAGGGGGGGTAGTGTGCTCTTTGGGGACCCAATGGCCTTCTTGATTGTTGCAGTTGTTGCGGTGCATAATTGGCTGGCGGGGGCATTTGGTGGTACTATGCGGGTTGGTTTTGTGGAGCAAAGTGGGGTTGTTGTTGAGGAGGTGGAAGAGGCCGTAAGGTCTGAGGAGCGTTATTATTTGGCTGGTGGACTTGGTTTTGGAAGGCGGGCTGTTGTGGTGGCGGCCCTTGGTTTGGAGGGTGGCGGAAGGGTGTGGAATTGCCGAACGTGCTCACCTGCTTATTAGTAACATTGCCTTCAGTGGTCGCACCAGTATTTCCGATATTAACGTTCCTCTTTATTACCTTTGGTTGGCTCAAACATGCCCATAATAGGCGAATCTTTCATCTGAGTTTGTATGTATCTAGCTCTTTCATAGAGCTCTTCCATAGTGCTCAACTTGTTCATGGCTAAAATATGACGGAACTGCGGAGTGGAGTTTGATATAATCATATTCACTTGCTCCGTTTCTGATAGTGTGTCCTTTAACTTCTCCACCTATCAGCAAATAAAATGAAGTCCTCCTCGGGCTTCATCTTTTCGACAACCAGATCAGTAACAGACAAAGAGGGAGCCACACGGTCCTTGTACTTCTGCAGAAACTTTCGTTGAACTACATCAAAATCACCGGCATCCACCGGCTCTAGGGAATAAAACCATTCTAGTGCCGGGCCATCTAAAGATCGTCTAAAGAGATAAGCCAGAGAAGTCTTTTTATCTTGCCAGAATGATGCCTCATATAAGAAGTCTTTCAAGTGGATGTGCGGATTACCCGTTCCATTGTACCGTCGGAAATTCGGCATTTCAGACGGGGGTAGGTGAAAAACCGGCAGAGTGGGAAGCATAATTTTGGGAGCGACCTTGGATGCAGTGACCTTCTTGAGCTGCTCCTCCATACTAGCCATCCTTTGGAGGAGTATAGTGTGGTTATCAGACTCGGCTGGGGCCGGACGAAAAGAATATTGGTTCGTCATAGGCCTTCTCAAAATTTGAGAAATAGGAGGTTGTTGAGGCCTAGCAATGGAGTGACTTGTCGGTTGGGCCTCACGGATAAGGTCGCTATATCAACAATGACTGACCTATGGCCTCGTGAGTGTCGCGAACACCCCGTGGGTTCCGTGTCCATGTTTCTCAAATGGACCTTCTTGACCTTCTTGAGCTGCTCCTCCATACTACTTGGATAAGGTCGCTATATCAACAAGAGACGACTGAGTGTCAGTCGCTAATCACTGTGAACAGTGTAAACAGATAGCAATCAAAATGAAATAGCGCCTTAAAGTGAGGTGCTGCCTGTGGAAATGACGCATGTGCATAGGGGCGTCAGATAGCAGTAATCGAACTTAAAGTGATGAACAAGAGCAACGATAATAAAAATAACGCCTTTCAGTAAGGCGCTGTATCAGTGAAAGACGCCTCTGGGAGGGGCGTCAAAATGTAATAATCAAAAATCTGACGCCTTGGTGTGAGGCGTTATATTAATAAATGACGCCTCTGAGAGGGGCGTTAATTATACAATGATGGAAATGCTCGCAATAAAAATGAAAACAGCGCTCGTTCGAACGGTTGCTGTATGTGGAAATGACGGCGGTATGAAGGGCGTTATTCAGTTCCAGAGAACCGTTAACCCTGATGACAAACATAAATCAATTTCTTTTCTAACAAAAATGATATGGATAGTACGCAAATTGGCTAATCCAGTGGGAGGTGTGCACGTGGTGCACAAAGGGAGTGTGCTACGTGGAGCACGAAGGAGGGGCACGTGAGGGCGCCAAAGGGAGGGGCACGCGAGGGCACCGAAGGAGGGGCATGCGAGGGCGCCAAAGGGAGGGGAACGCGAGGGCGTTGAGGGAGGGGTAATCAAACTAAAACAAAAAGAGTCCCACCATGATCGCCAATTTGTGAACGTGTCACATACACATTTTTAAAAGGAAATAAAAATAACAATTAAGGGTGGATAATTATGCTAGAATGTGTGGGATATGAAGGAAAATGGGATGAGCATGAGATGCTCTATGGAGGGTGATCGCCAGAGGGGTTACCTCAAAGAAGAAAGATGATCGCATGTACCTTGTATGAAGCGAGTGAGAGTGTAAGTTCTTCTTTCCTCCTTCTATCGGCCGGCCGACGAAGGGGGTTTATAGCTTGATTACCCTTGCAAGAAAACACACAAAATAAACAAAAATGTGGATTAGCCAAGTGTGTAGTATCAATGCTCTAATAATATAGAATCAAACAAATTAGACATGAACACACCTTGTGTGTTTTGGTTTTAAAACCCCTAAGAGGAGTAACAAGGTATGAGATTATATGGATGAATATGCTAATGCAACGTAAACTAGTATAATATGACCTTCTCTAGAAAAGTGACTAGAGAGTGGTATGTGTTGACATGATAACAACAAAGAAAGAAACAATGAATAAGAGAGGGGGAGTCGCCCTTCTGCTGTATGGCAACAGTAAAGGGGGAGGACAAGTGCTTCAGCTGCTACGGGAGGAAGGGAGCTCGCCAGAGGAAGAGTTTGGGAGAAAACAACCTGTAAAACAATGAAACACTCTTCTCTCTGTTAGCTCTATCTATGTTCTCTTCCGTTCTCTCTTTTTTCCTCTCTCTCCTCCTTTTCTCCTCGCGCGAGGGAGATTCAAGGGGGGTATATATAGCCAAAAAATCCTTGCATTAACAGGATTAAAACAAGGTAATGAATCTCTAATAAGGAACCTTCTTCCCAATCGAACACAAGGTGTAAAATGAGGAAATGATCATTACTGGAAAGAAGCAGGCGAAAGGGAGACAGAAGTGAAAATGATGACCTGACTAGGGGCGTCAATTGAAATGATGACATTCACTCAGTCGTCAATTCCTGAATTTAATTATAGAAATAAAGAACTTTCCTTATTTAAAATTTCAAATGACGCCTGTTTGAACGGGCGTTAAATAATCAACGCCCCTCCTGAGGACGTCAATTCTTTGAGTTTTATTTTCGTTAGAATTTGTAAAATCTAGGAATCGACGACCGTTTGAACAGTCGTCCATTTATGGAAAACACCCCTAATTAAGTCGTTAATTAAATGACGCCTTCCCCACAGGCGTTAATTTCAATTATTAAACTAAAAAGCCAAGAAATCACAATTAAATATGGAGAAATTAGAAAAACTTCATATTAAGTCAATATTGAAGTCCACTTTGGGGCGTCACATGGTGACATGAAATTTACTCAACATGGTATCGATTTTGGCGTGTCTACACCGGGTCTCAAAACGGTGAAAAATACTGCATTTCGGTCGACTTGACCCCTAGGGGCGGTCGACCTAACATGGTAAGTCGACCGGCCCTGGGCGGCCAGTCGACCGGACCGATAGGCTCATCGTCCTGCTGGCATGAATGTCGATCGGTCGACCGTCCAGCCCGTGGCGGTTGATCGGTCACGGCGGGAATCCAGCCGGACTGAGCCTAAAAATCGGAATCCACGCCCCGTTTGATCCCGATCGAAGGGGAAACATCCATAACGTCGCAGAACGACGATATACAACATTTAGACTCCAACGGGAATCGAATCGGCCAAGAAACGGCGAGAAACGGGCGATTCTATCGAATTTACCCTATTTGGGTCACCGGGGTTCCCGGACTCGTACCGGCCCCAAATGACAACCAAACGACACGAAATCGGTGGATCTGGAACGCTGACATTCCAGGGAGTCCATTGATACCAACCGATCTAAAAACCGTCGTCATTTTTCAGTGAACCCTATGAACTTCACAAAAGCATGATTTTAACGAAACTGAGCGAAACTCGCTCAAACTCGCACCGAACAACGTGAAATTATAGAAAAAATGTGTAGGAAGAGTAGGTGATCCGTCTCCCTACCTCCACCGAAGAAATCATGCGCCGAAGTGACTAATCTGCGCCGAAAACACCAAAACACGAACCGCGCCGATCTCAAAATCCACCGAGGGATCGCGCCACGCCACGCTCAAACCGTCGCTCTATCCCACATCCCGATCACTCCATCGCGTCCTCGCCTCGGCCAGCTCTGCAACGGTGCACACCCTGCGTCGAACAGCCCAGAGACGAGAGAGAACGAGAGAGAGAAAGAGATGAGAGAAATGAGAGAAAATGGGGGAGAGAGGAGGGTCGCGTGTGAATGAGGAAAAGAAAAAAGAAAAAGGAATAAAAAGAAAGAAATTAGGAATTTTTCCTAATTTTTGAAAATTCGATTTTTGGCCCGAAAATGGACTAATTCAGAAAAATACGCAAAAATAGCCGAATGATCGCCTCGAAGAGTACATCGCAACTGCGGCGTCCACGAGTCGATGAACTGAGAACTAAACTCACCACAGGGTTCTGTAACTAGTACGAGAGAAAAACCCACGTGGATCGTAAAACTCAACTCAAGACCCACAAAAGCGATCCGAAACTCTCCGAAAAGGATCCGAAAGACCTAATAAGAATCCAATAAGGATCCTGGGCATTACATCCTCCCCTCCTTTAAGAAATTTCATCCTCAAAATTTATGGACTAGCAAGGGAGAAGCAGGGAAGAACAACCCCAAGACATAACTTGAAAAAGTGCGAACCTCGAAAAACACAACTCGGAGGAACACTGTCAGACCATAATCATGGGCACACGCTCTAGATTGAGCACGGCACCTAAGAAAACATAAGTCTTACACCTCCAAAATAAGGCAACGTCGCTTATGTCTCACATGAAAGGAGACACGACCCATGCCATGATAACAGCTATCAGGAAAACAAAATGACAGACACGGCAAGCATCAGCTTAAACAAGGAAGCATAGTCCTCTCAGCTGACAGCTCAACAACATGATCGGCTCCAGTGTCAAAGGCAACCACGAAAACCTGGCACACAGGACGCCAATGACAACACCGGACCACAACACAATCAAGTCAGTCCTCACTCAGATATTACATCTGATCGAGTCGCATGCTAACTCTACCAGGAGAAAAGAGTACAGCAAAGCTAACCGACAAGACCTAGTCCACACAGTGCCAAGACATATACATAAAATCATAGAGAAACAGTGATAAAACGACAACATCAGCACTTGTAGGATTCCAGCTCCGTACTAAACATAGAACCACAGAACACAACCGTAATCTGGGTCACATCAAGGCATAACGATAGCTGAGCACACGACTACAAGGGACGGGTCATGCATCAGACTGCTCACCAAGAAAAGACCTACGACAACGATAAACGACAATCTCGGGGAACGCACCTCAAGGACCATGATCACGCCTCGAGAGCACAACACCCAAGAGAAGGAATGCAGAACAGAGGATACTCAATCAGCAAGGAATGCCGATAGATTCCCCAACACACGTAAATGCCAGTGCCAACACCAGAATGACTCCAGCAACGACATGGTAAGAGGCCACATCAAGGCACAGGAAGCAAAGATGAAGTCACATCGAGAAAAAAAATTCTCTCGACCGGTCATAATCTTACAACCAACGATCCTCGGCCTGTGGGTTATCAGCCCACACGCTTCCGCTGCGCACTCATACAACACACACAGGCATCAGAAATACCTCGGCATCCGCATCTCAGCACACACACGGTGCCATCGCAATTCATGAAAATCATAATATAACACACCACGAGTACTGATCCTACGAATAACCGATCATAAAATAGCCTAAGTGCAAAGAAGGAGAGTACTAGCTTCAGCACAAAGCACAAAGAAAGGCTAATCTTAGCTTACCATTATGTCCTGAAACAAATAATTAGCCTTCAAAACATATCAGCCGTCAGACACAGGACGACGAACATGGCGCACAACAGCTCTCAACACAAAGATTAGGTCCAAAGCCAGGCAATCATAAAATAAAGAGAAGATCAAGCTCAGAATAAATATTGTCCACCCTTAAGTAGACACAGGACAATGCCTCACCAAGACAGCAATTCCAAGGCTTACCTCAAAAAAGACTCCACCAAACAGGATGAGAAGAATCAAGCTCGACTAACAGAAGCTCACCAGGAAGGAAAAATCCTAGGTCGCCTAAGCATCTTCTCAATCAAGGGAATCTAATCGAGTACTTCGAAAGAAGCGAAACACCTCAGGAGCTGCACAGAGTTAAGCTAGGATGACCAAAACAACGTAAGAACGTGTACGACCATCACACCAACTCGAAAAAGTCACCAGCCACCTGAACAAACCATAGAAAAATCTCAAACAATGTACTACAGATTCAAGCCTATCAGCGAATACTGCCAAGTACAGCATGTTCGAGACAAACACAACGACGAAAAAGAAGCACCTTGTCACATCCTGACGAGAACAGAACCATCTCGTACAGTGTGAGAACAACACGCACAAGACGACATGCGAGAAACAAAGCGATAAAGAATCGCGAAACTAAACGCCAGCTGCAGACTGTACTGGACTTTCAAGACTCAAGTGACCGTATATCTCGGATTCCCATGTACTTCACACAACAACGCTCTGATACCAACTGTGACGACCCGGATCCTGGATACCGGATATACCCGATAGGACTACAGAGCAGACCTGATACCACTTTGAACCCGTGAAGCCTCCCAAGAGTTGTAAAGCTCCGAAGGGAAAAAGGATTATCGTGTAGTACATTGAAGCCACAGAGATATAACAGTAAGCAATTAAATTTCATTAGATCGATTTGCTAAAGTAGCAGTAATAAAATTACTTTTTAATTAACAGTTAAAGTTTAACAATTATACCAGAGTCAAGTTCAAAGGAAAGACAAGCAGTACAGTCAACAGAAAGGAAAATGTACACTGAGGTCGGGGGAAGCCCAACGCATGTACCGCTGGCAGCTACGAACTCGCCACACCAGGAACCGTGGAAGCATAATAACGTCACCCACCTGAAAAGCAGGGGTGAGTCTCGTGTCACTGGCCCATAGGGGTCACGCGGATCCCCACTGAAAAACACGCAGTAACACGGAATGACAAAAATAGCAGGTATAGTAAAGCAGGAAAACTAAACTACAAAGCTGTAAAAGAAAATCGGAACGAAAGGAGTAGAGTAGCTAAAAGAAAAGGGAAAAGCCATACCGAACAAAACACGGCTGCCGAACTAACCTCGGCCCCTAAGCTACTCCAAACAACAACAGCAACAGATTGGCAAACTCTGATCTGACGAAGTCAGGAGTCACCGATCTGTCGGCAAGCACGAGGCCTAAGACGAAGGCCCACGAGACCAGACAACAAGTCTAGAAAAAGATCTAGATAGACACAGACGGCCTAAAGCATATACGACTCAATTGTCATGCACGCTCTTCTAGATACGACCACACACACACACGACTAGAACTTCATGCACAAGACACAACACTAACCTCGGGCAAGACCACGAGAGGGCTAACCCGGAAAGGTCACGACGTACGAGAAACACGAGAGTCACGTGTCACGTGACTGAAGTACCCCCTCACTAGAAGAACAGCCAGCTGCGTCCACTTACGTCTTATGCTACGCCTACAAGTGTCTCATCTACTATGCCGCCTGAAGCATGACAGAGACTAAGACACACTCAGAACCAGAATGGGACTACAGTAACGAGTGACTAGACAGGGGAACGCCCATCGGCGTCAGTCCAAAGCCCCTGACCACATGTGCACACACCGACTCTTGCTGGAGAGCCAGGCCTTTAGCTAGTTTTCCCCACCCAGCAGGACGCTACATTACAGCGGGGGCCCACAGAAACTAGCTTACAACCCGAATATTGGGAATTGCCCCGCCACAAGGGCCGACACTGTAACGACCCAAGGTCAGGATACCGGGAGGGCCCGATACCATTCGAATCTTGACCTACCGCCCACGAGCCGGGAGGGCTCAGAAGGGCTAAAAGGAGTGTGGAGGCACAAAGAAATAGGAAATAAAATAGGATAATTCAACAAGTAACAAAAATAAATAAACAACTACAGCTATAATAGTGTCCAGTCCAACCGAAAGTATAGTCTAAAGCAGTAAAACATACCACATGCCGAGTGAACACTCGGCCCGGCGAGCTGGCAACTGAGAACCTCCGAACAGCACCCTCGAACCTCAAGGAAGAACCGCCACACCTGAAAAGCAGGGATGAGTCTCCAAAATAGAGACTCATCAGGGATCCTGCGGAACCCCAACCGAAAATAACGGCAGTAGCGGAAAGGAAAGCTACAACGACAGTAGGAATAGAGAACCGATGGCCGGTCAGAACTCGGCACTACAGCTACTCCTACTGTACCAGAAAACACACCCCGATCTCTTGGTCGGGGGCTACCGAACCATACTAGTACCACTTACCGAAGTAAAAACCCATGGCAACTAGGCCGTAGAGGCCTGTCTCCCAGGACACGGCCAACCTGGACATGCTGTCCAAGTTGCAACCTCGACCACCCGGTCGCAGACACCGAACCAACAAGACGCAACCTCGGTAAAGCTACTAGCACCAGTCTCACAGCACGAAAATTGACACACGCGTCACGACGAAACAACCTGGACACAATGATCAACACGACTAAAAACCTGAAGGTCGAAGTCACAGAGACTGACAGTCTGTCACTCCCCACTCGACAAGAGTATCTCCCACTAGAAGCACAGTCGGTAGCGTCCCTTGACGTCTTACACCGCACCGCATGTGTTCGCCTGGCACAATAGCCCCTGGCGGAGGCAAAGACATCGTACAAGTAACCACAAACAAGTGACTAGCTGGGGTCACGCTCGTCGGCGCGGGTCCAACTGCCCCCAATCACGTGTGCACACACAGACCGTGCGTCCCTGGTCTGGTGCTTTGATCGATTTTCCCATCAGCCGGACTCTAGCTGGTAGACGCGGGGCCCTACGAAAACCAGTCTAAAAACCGTCCATAGGGTAGCCTCTCCACCACTCCCTGGTGGGACTACTAAACGTGTAAGCAGGCTATGACTAGTGGAGGGTCACTGAAGGAGTAGACTCTCAAGTCAACGGAAAATAATGTCCGAACCCGACGAAGTACGGGGATTGTCCCATGTACCAACACCGTCACACGGTGACCATGGTCGGAGAAGAAACGGGACTCACAGTCCACGGGCCACGCACCCGGCCACGTAGAAATGTAGAAGCACGGTTCCCAAGGCAACTCACAGGCTGCCAAACCGAATCCCACTCTCAGGGAAAAGTGGGAACCCCCCCAGCCCCAGTCTGGGCAACTGGACTCGCAATCCAAGGCCTTACTCATGGCCCACTCGAAAACCTCTTCCTAAAGAATCTCACGACGTGCGGGGAACCCTCACCGCACTCGCACTGATACACGGTGACTCGATCAAGCGTAACACAAAGGCCCAGAACATGAGGAGTCACCTGGACTTTCAACCCATTAGCACGCTAAACGAGATAGCACGGTCCTCCCCACACCCTCAAAACATGGACACGAAACCCTCGGGGTGTCTGGGACATTCACGAGACCGCAGGTCGCCCACTGGGTCTCAACCGGGTTGACCAGGAACCTACACAACGCGAAACGATCGCGGTAAGCACGAAGAACCACTTCGGCACAACACAGTGCCTGGCGGTCCATTTTTGGGCCGTCACAGTTGTAACGGTCTAAAGCTAGGCCGCCACAGCACTCTAAAGGCCCAACTCAGGAGCGTTAGGTGAGAAAGCAACGCTGGCTGTGGCGCACCCACCCTGGGGCGTCACAACCTCTAATGGACCAAGCTTGGTGCGTTAGAAAATGGAGTGAAACAGGTTGTGACGCACACCCCTCGGGGTGTCACAACCCCTAACGGACCTATCCAGGTGCGTTAGAAGGAGGGATACGTCAACTTTGACGCACCCAAGCAAGGGCGTCACGAGGTTCTGACGGTCCACCCCTGGTGCGTCAGAGTCTTGTGACCCCGATCGGTCAAAAATCACGATAACAGATGTAATGGTCAAACCCAGGTGTGTCACACCCTCTGGCGGTTTATCGTAAGACCGCCAGAGTGACCGACGCCCTGTCGACACTACAAACCCTTGTGACGCACCACCCCAGGGGCGTCACACCCTGTGACGGTCTCTGGAACGACCGCCACACCGTCCCGAGAGCGGGACGGCGGGAAAACCCCAAAAAACTTCACCACGCCCCCATACCTCCATGGGAGAGGGAGAAAACAAGGGGGAAGCCCCCAAATAGCCCCTAGCATGCATCTAAGGCCTCGGATCGGCCCGAAACGCGATGAAACGGTAGATCGGCTCACGAGTCCTAAAACATGGATTTTTCCAAAAAATCCCGATTACGCCCGCTCGGCTCACCGCGGCCTACAAAACTTGCGGGAAAGGAAGCTCACGAGCTGGGGGTCCATCTCCCTACCTCCACCGAAGAAATGACGCGCCGTGGATGCCGATCCACGAAGAAATCGCCACGAAACCCTCGCCGGCTCACGAACACGCCCCCAAGATTTGCCACGCCTCCACCGCCTCGATCCTCGCCCATCCTCACCCGCGTCCTCGCCCACGCCGCCTCCACCTCACCCCCGCCTCGCTTCGTCGGCCGCCGGAGAAGAGAGGGGAGAAAGAGAGCGTGAGAGAAGAGAGAGGGAGGGAAGAGAGAAATGAGAGATGGGGAGAGAGAAAAAGGGTTAATATATATAGAAAAGCCTGAAAGTTCTAGAAATTCAGAAAAATATGAAAATACCTCCACGATCCTCGGAGTACGTACAACGCACTGGTATTATCCCGGAGTTGGAGAACGCCACAGTTCACCCTGCACAGAGTTCCGAAGGCGCATCAGGGAAAAACACGTGTAAAGTGCAAAATACGCTCCGAGACCCAATAAAATGATCCGAAAAAATATCCGAAAAACTCGGGGCATTACAGCCCTCCCCCCTTAAAGAAATTTCATCCTCGAAATTCAAGACTAGCACCAAGTCAGAGGGGAAGAGCACCTTAACCAACTAACAACGCTGTAAGAGCCCCAGCACAGAAAACCTTGATTCTCACGAAGGCACCGATCATGATGGACACAGCCAGACTACAACCACGAATGACACCTCGCTCCGCATGCCGCGCACACCGACCATCAGAGCAGGCACACCAACAAACGCAATCCGGCATCACCTCAGTCACCACCTACCCAACATGGCATTGCTGCCACCGTCTCGCTCACCGAGGAAAGGCTGCCCTCATCACGAGAAACAGCTACCGATCCATCCAATGGTCGGCGGATAAATCGCACATCAGCTTCACAACCAGCTGACCGGTCGCACACCCTTCTCAAGGGAACAACCTATACAGAGCCTCCACCAGCTCACATAGCCATCTCAACAGACCGCAACCAGAACATTGGCTCAGCACCAAGAAACACCTCACACATGGCAAGCTGAAAACCAGACATATCACTGTGCCAACTGATGTGACACACCCTTGGACCAAACAAGCAAGCACAAATCACAAGTCGAACGGGCCGATATCGGTGACCTACTCACCTGACACTCACCCCAAGCCCGGGGGTAACTCGGTGATGCCGAGTCGAGGTTGTGTGGGGCTGAACCCTTGCTGGTAGAGGGCCAGCAGAGTTAAGGGACTTCCCAAGGGTTGGAGGCCCAATTCAAAGGGACCGACCGGGTGCCAATGGGCTCGGGTCACACTCTCTCCCACGGCGGTCACTCGTAGCGACGGAGCTTAAGGATCGGGCGCTCACTCACACGGACCAGCGGAGTTTATGAACTAATATTGAATGAGCAAGCCAACAAAAAAGAGCAAGGGTAGAGAACTTACTCGACCGGCTCGAAGAAACCGGTCCCATTCGAAGACGAGGGCAAGCGGGGAAGCGTGGGTTCCCCACACGCCGCGCCGGTGTAGCTTCGACCTGCTCAACGTTTTACATCACTACGCCCCATGCAAGGGGGTTGAGCTTGGGGTAGGGAAGTGAAGATTACAATCAAACACTACCTCCCACAGGGAGGGGCGGTAAGCCGGCCAGGCGGGGAAGGGGACATCCTAAATGAGATTCGAACGGGTGGACGACGTTGGCTCTGCCCGCTCTCTGGCACAGAGGACTGAAAGCCGGAGTTGTCGCCGCTACGGTCACTCCCGAATTTTTCCGATGATTAGACTAGTTTGAAAATCGTCGTAGCTGGATCAGGATGATGCTTGAATTTTGTTGATTTCTCTGGTCACTGGTGCTGGTCGGGGTCAGACTGCAAACAGGGCCCCTCAGTTCTGGCTCTGGCAGCAAAAGTACCTCAACAGCAGGAAGAAGAGGCCGCCACAAGCACTCCTGAACTCTGAATCAATCGTGGCTGGATTCGTTGGAACTGTTGTCAAGTCTTCTTCGAAACGTGACCTACGGGAATGCCAGAATATGTCGGAGTAGACTTGAGCAGGCCAAAAAGTGATCAGGTGTCTGTTCAATCCAGGAGTGGACAGAACAGCACATCTGAGGGAGAAAATTGAGAAAATGCCACTCTGGAGGTCGAACGAGGTGCTGCTTCTTGGCGATGGAAGGCGACTCATTGTAGAAGCTCTCGGCCAAGTGGCGCCTCAAGAAGCAGAGGGATTTGGCCGTGAGAACTTTTGGAAGTTGACTCAGGTTGCATATTGGTTCTATCTTATGCAGTCGGAGAAGAACGGCTCCCCTGGGCGACCACGAGCTCAGAAAGGGATGGGACCACTGCCGTTGCGAATAGGTCGGAGAGACGCTTCCAACGGTACCTCTTGGGCCTTTAGGGACGCCAGGATGAAGTCGGGGTCGCCTCTGCAAGCTGCTGGTCCTCTGCAGATCTTGAGCTGCGAACTGGCTAGCTGGGAGCTGCTACAAGGCCAGGGTGGAGACGGTGTCAATGGGTGGAGGGGTTGATGGAAGGGTAGCAGAGGATGTGGGGATTCAAGGGGAGGGCTAGAGCTGTGTTGGAGGAGGAGGAAGAGGGGAGGGGCGTAGGGGGGCATGGTGCTGGTTCTACCAAGGTGTGGAGGGGGTGGTAGAGGAAGAGGAGCTAAGGGGTGGAGGGTGGATTGGGAGGTGGCAACCAGATCTAAGGGGGGGGGATTTGGTGCTCCCTAGGGCTTGAGGAGAGATGGAGGAAAGATTCAAAATCATCTTGGGGGCTAGGAGATTATGTGGGGAAGGGAGGATATTATGTTGGGGAGAGGGAGATTGTGTTGGAATGGCCAAGGATCTCCTAGGGAGAGGCAAGATTTGGTGGGGATTTGGTGGAGGGGTATTAAATGCACCTAGGAAGGGAATGAGGGGTTGAGATGGCAGATTTGGTGGCAGGTTAGGGCTGATGTGGAGGGTGAGGTGGAGGAGAGAGAGAGGGGGGCCAAGAGAGAGATGGGAGGGGTGGAGTGGGATTCTCTCCCTAGGGCTTCTCACCCACTAATGGAATCACTCCACAAGAAACCTGAAATTTGAACTTTCAAATGGCAAATTTTCATTAACTTCAAATGGGGGGGAATGGGGTCCTATATATAGGCTACCCACATTTTACAAAAAGTCCCTGACTCTTGGCACAAAGATAAATAACCAAGGGGGGTAGGGGGTGCCCCTGGGCCTGGCCCAATGAATTGGGCCCAACAGCTAATCTAATCAACCTAATGACTCTCAAACTTAGGAAAATAAATCAAAGACCTAAGTACATGACTCCAATAAAAGAGAAAATACATCAAATGACTCAAATGGAAAGCTCAAAAAGGATAATTGGGCCCACATAGAGTGAAGCCCGAGCTCAAACGACTGTGGAGTGTGTGGACGACCCAAGCCAGAGGGAGTCGTGGGTGATGCCTCCATCAAATCCCCTGGGCTGCGAAGAGCTTGACTCCGTCGAGTAGGGGTCCATCCTGCTGTGGTACTGCTCAAGAAGGTCGGGATCCAGCCGCCGAAGATCTTCCCGACTCACCCATGAATCCTCCAAAGGAGGCCGATCCTTCCACCTGACAAGATAGCGCTCGTACACCTTGCTCCTGGTGGATGTGACCTGTTCATCCAATATTCGTTCAATTCGCTCACACTGGACTCTCTTAGCTAGTGGACTCTTCTCACGGGTGGGGACTCTCTCAATGGGGGGAGTGGGCTCAATATCCTCACTAGGTATCACCGTGGGACCCCTATATGGAACAAGGTCGGTCACGTTGAATGTGGGGCTCACTCCGTACTCCTCGGGAAGATATATCTCATAGGCATTAGAGCCAACGCGCCTCAAAACATGAAAGAGACCAGCCCCACGGGGACTCAATTTGGAGTTGGCTCCTGGGGAGAGCCTCTCCGTCCTCACCATCACAAAGTCACCCACATGAAATTCTTGGTGACGCTGATGAGAGTCAGCCTGCCTTTTATAAACCTCATTCTTCTTGCCGATGTGCTTACGAATTTTCTCATGCAATTCTCTAATGGGTTGGGCAAACGACTCGGCTGAAATAGACACTCTAGCATGCTAGGGGAGGGGAGTGAGATCAAAAGGTTTCCTTGGTTTATACCCATGCACAACCTCAAATGGACTCATCCCTATGGACTTATTGACAGAGTTGTTGTATGTAAATTCAGCCTGTGGTAGAATGAGATCCCAATTCCCTAGAAGATCCTCAACAAGACACCTAAGGAGGTTCCCTAGACTCCGATTGACAACTTCGGTTTGGCCATCAGTTTGAGGGTGGTAGGCTGTGGAGAATTTGAGGAGGGTACCCATCAGGTGCCAAAGAGTCTTCCAAAAGTAGCTGGTGAACTTGACATCCCTATCGGAGACTATGGTCTTGGGTAACCCATGGAGGCGAACAACCTCATCAAAGAACAATCGGGCCACATCGGAGGCACCGGAGGTTTTGGAGCATGGGATAAAGTGAGCCATCTTAGAGAATCGGTCAACTACCACAAAGACCGAATCATGTTTCGTTTGAGTCTTGGGTAGGTCTAAAACAAAGTCCATGCTTAAGTCTTGCCATGGACGGTCGGGGATGGGGAGAGGGGTATACAGGCCAGTGTTTTGCTTCACCTGTTTGGCCGAAGCACATGTTCGGCATTGGCCCACAATCTTGGCCATGTCTCTATTGAGACTTGGCCAAAATAATTGACCCTCAACTAGAGCAATGGTCCTATGAACCCAAAATGGCCAGCTAGTCCCCCGGCATGTAACTCCTAAACCAAGAAATCACGGAGGGAGGTCCGTGGTATGCAAAGCCTTGGCCCCTTGAAGAGGAACCCATCTTCCAAGATAAAACCATCATGTTCCCTACTATAATGGGTGGTCAAGGTGGTATAGATGTGCCCAAAGTCGGGGCAACCAGGGTACTCATCCTTGAGCCTCTCAAATCCGGTCACTTCCACTTGGATAGTGGATAACAAAGATACTTTCCTACTAAGGGCATCTGCCACTCGATTCTCACTTCCCGCCTTGTAATTGATGACAAAAGTGTAGGATTAGATGTACTCAACCTAGCGGGCATGTCGGGCATTCAACTTTTGTTGGGAGTTGAGGTATTTGAGGGCCTCATGGTCAGAAAAGATGACAAATTCTTTAGGCAACAAATAGTGTCTCCAATGTCGGAGGGACTGAACCATGGCATAGAACTCTTTGTCATAGGTAGAGTACCGTGTCAATGCTTCTTTAGAGGGTTTCCTATTCCTAGAGGTATGGCCTCCTCTATTATTACATTAGTCCCTAAAGTGCAGGAGCCAAGGTCATTCAATGACTTCCGCCCCATCAGCTTATGTAACTTTTCATATAAGGGTTCTCGGTAAACTTTAATGGTGTTATGGTAGGTTTTTTTAAGTCTACTAGGGTCATTAGACAGGGAGACCCACTTGCTCCTTACCTTTTTATACTAGCATATGAAGTGCTCAGCAGAGGTTTAACTACAGTATTTCAGTCTGGCTCTCTTAGGGGATATAATGGGCCAAGGAACTTACCTTAAGTCTCTCATCTTTTATACGCGGATGATACTCTCATTTTCATGAATGCCTGCAAGCAAAACCTGCGAGTATTTCTTCAATTTATTGCAAGATATGAAGCTAGCTCTGGTCAGAAGGTAAATGCAGGTAAAAGCAGTATCATGGTATCTGAAAAGGCACCCCTCTCACTTAAGCAATCCCTACATATAATGTCTGGATACAAGGTTCAATCTTCTGGGTTTTTCTATCTGGGAGTTCCAGTTAAGAAAGGGAGGTACAAATGCTCAGATTTGAAGTACATTGTGGATAAAGTAGTGCAGAAATTAGAGGGTTGGCAGGCCAAACTACTCTCTCAGGCTGGACGTGCAATCCTTATTAACTCTGTTCTTCAGAGCATTCCAATCTATTTGGCCTCAGCCTGCTTTATTACAAAAGCTATCATTCATACTATTGATAGATTATGTGCTAACTTCTTCTGGCAGGGATCTGATAGTTTGAGGCGTCACCATTGGATATCTTGGCAGTGCATTCAAAAACCACAACTGGAAGGGGGCCTTGGCATTAGAGACCTCAATCAAGTTCAAGTATTCTTGGCTTCTAAAAGCTTGTGGTCTATTTTACATGGTTCTTCCCTGTGGTCATCATATGCCTGACAGAGGTTCATCAAAAATAGCCTTTATGATTGTCTTAGGCCTTTTCCAGCTGGTATGCCTCGTAATGTTTTTCAGTAGGTGTGGGAATGGTTTTTTTCCTAATTCCTTGTTGGTTGGTTTATTAGGCGTGCCAGTCACCGGAGTGACAATTCATTGTGCGCTCGACCTGACTCAGTCAGTCGATTGTGATATTCGTGCCAGGACCCGGAGTCCGTCATACCATAAAGGATACGACGTTAATTACGTCCTTCCAAAGAAGGACAACCCTTGATTAGTTGCCAAGAAAGGATGCCTCGGGGGGCAAATCGAGATAAGACTATTACGCTAACTCCGCTAGCGGAATGCGAAACATGCATAGAAAACCATGCTATGCGGGACATGATAACAATGTTATGGCACAAATCCGGCAGCATACCCCTTATTTTGGACTATGCCAAAGGAGGAATATAGGTCATCCACCCACGGAATGCCGGGATGGAAGCCGAAAGGAGAGCCGGGCGTAGCCCGAGATCCGGAAGGATCTGAGTGTGACGGGGCAATGTCCATTGCCATGGTGTTTGTTGATATTCCCTCCGGAGACCATTGGGGGACTTGCAATGACAGGACTCCCAGGGTCAATAGAGTTGGAAGAAAAACCCAACAGTTAATGGCATAGCATATTGAGGTAAGACCCTGTTAATATAGCTCCATTTAGACATGGATGAAGAGCCATTAAACCCTCATGATATGGTGGGGACTGGTATAATGGCCTGGGGGGGGGTCAAGGTCCTAAGTCCAGGCTGATGGTGGACTTGGTAGGGCTTCTGAAAGTTGGGTATATGACAGGTGGCCAACAACGGAAGGAGCCGGTGCGGCTAAGGTTTCGGCACGAAGGTAAATCGGCGCGGCAGGGGTTCCAACACGAAGGCCAACCGGCGCGACTGGGAATGAAGGGAGGTCGGCGCTGCAAGCTCCCCGGCGCGCCCATCACCCGGCGTGAAATTGGCGCCAAGAGGAGGCTACGTCGGGAGTTGTATGGCACCGATAAAAGGGTGTTTATGAGTTTTCAAGTATTATGAGGGGTTTTATGAATTCAAAGGGGTCCTTTGTGGTCAATAGGGGTTTCATGAGTTTATTCATGGTGGTATTTGAGTGGGATAGAGAGTGAGGGTAGGTTCATCCACATGAAGCCTAAGGAGACCATGTGATTGTGATGTTTATATTCCCCTTTCTCAGTGGTGGCCTGAGATGGTATAGCTCAGCTCTCTGCCACACAGTTGGGGTTAAATTCATCATTTCAATGGAAGCATTATACTGTACGATAGAGCAAAGCTCAGGGATGAATTTTGACAGCACCTCCCCTTATTTTGGAGTGTGCCAAAAAGGTATTATAGGTCATCCGCTTACAAAATATCGGAGTGGAAACCAAAAGAAGAGCCGGGCGCAGCCCGAGATCCAGGAGGATCTGAATCTTATGGGACTTTATCCACCTATTATGGGATTTACTGATATCCCCTATATAGTCAATGGAGAACATACAGTGGCAGACCTCCATGACTTGATGGGGTGATAGAATATAGGGGGGAATTGACCCCTTTGATGTAGCTCCCATGAGGATCGAGGGAAGGATAGTATTTCTCCTTAGAAGTACAGGGTATCGTGACCAAGGATGGCATAGCTCGAAGGCATCGGCATGAGCATATCAGGGTGGCCGTCTTCAGGATGAAAGGTGTGAAGGTCTCGGCGAGAAAAATAGAATAGGTTTCGGCGCGACACAAGAAGCTCAGCCGACGCGGGCAGTCCTCGGCGCGAGACTCGCGCCGAGAGGGGCTCGCGCCGGGAGGCTGGGAAGGCTTCTGAAATGAGGGTCTCAGTAATGTTTTGAAGGGATTTTTGAGGTGAAGGCTTCAAGGGGCTCTGGGAGTCTTAAAGGAGGGTTTATTCAGGGATTTACAGAGAAGGTTTATTCAAGGGTTTGACTACCACTGAAGGGGTTACGGAGAGGGTGTAATCCAAGGGGATGGTAGCCTTCCCTCTGGGGCCTCACTGGGGGCAGAACCACGGACGGCCACTTCTGAATTTATCCCTCTTCATTTCACCGACGAGAAGCCATGAGATGGACTGTCTCAGGCTCTCGACGTGGATATGAGGTTACGAGGAAACACAGCAGAGAATACTTCAGCAGATCTGGGAAAGTAAACTATGAGATATATGTAGCTTGCGGTATCCGTTGCATACATTAATCCTCAGATGCAGAGGAAACAAAAAAGATGAAAGGGGGAACTCAGCCCGCTTTTATTAACTATTTCATCTGAACGGCGTACACGAATTCAACTTAGAAGAGAATCCAAGCAAAAACATATACGCAAACTCTATCCCTGATAACAGGGTTACAATAGCATTCAATGCTACTGAAGCAAAGATGCTCGAAAGCAGACACAAAAGAAGAAAGGGATACTCAAATGAAAGACGTGGGAAAGAGAAACTGTAGCCCCTCAGGGCATCTTGAAATCGATCCCACCTTGACTCTTCCTTCGAATCGCTGCAACTCTTTCTTCTCCTCAGCTTCCTTAGAGGGCTCTCGAGCTCCCTTTTCTTTCAGTGGCTACTGCTCTCTATTTTTCTCTCTCTTTGTTTTTCTGTCTCTTCTTTCTATTATCTTCCTCTCTCTTTTCTGTCTCGACGGGTAGCAGCTTTTATAGAGGGATGGCCCTCAGCCTCTCGGCACGAGCTCCCCGGCGCGCCAGCAAGAAGCTTCTCGGCGCACCTCAGCTTGTGTTGAGCTTGGCCCATTTCTTCATCGTCCGGAGCCGGGTTCAACCTAACGGGCTCCCTTTGTTGGCGTGGTGGGCTTCTCAGAGTAGACGCTCTGTCCGAGGTTGCCTAACACTTTGTATTCACGATCGAGCGTGAGGCTACCTGAACCCCTTTCTGTGAGCATCAGAATTATCTGAAGATCCTTTCCAACAGGCAGATGGTTGCCTAGATTTTGTTATAGTCTTATCAGCCTTACTATCTAAATGATAGCAGTACTGGGCAGCGGCCTAACCAGAGATGGCTTTATCCGGACAAAGTGTTAGGGGTAGTGGATCTCTTCTATTCTGATTCTCGGAACTTCCAGGGATGGTGCATGAGCCGCACCTCTGATCAACCTTCAGAGGCCTGAGTCTGCTTTGGTCTCTCCTGGTATATTTTAGGTGTCAATAAATGCCCCCCACCCGCAGGTGGCGTAAGCGAAGGATGAGTGACATGGGACATGAGGGTGTACATTGCACCACACTTCATAATTTCTTCAGGTCTACTCCTGTTCGTTGCTCATTTTTTTGACTCTGAGTCTTCATTCTGTTTGTATAATCCCAGTAGTTGTAAGCACACTCGGATAGACATTAGCATTCTTGGTTCAATCTTCTGATTGCAGCACCTTGGGTGAGCCAACCGGCACTGTTAACGATCTCGGCATGTTCGTCTCGGCACAACACCTAACCGGCGCGAGTTTCATATCGGCACAGCACTGATTTCGGCACGCCTCCTTCTTTGACGCTCTCGGCGCGGGGTGTTCTTCGACGCTGCCGATATCGGCACAACCGATATCGGCGCGCCTTTCTTCTACTATCGCTCCCGGCGCAGGCAGTTGTCAGTGCGCCCTTTGTCGCGTTCCCATCCCGGCGTGGGGGTCGTCTCGGCGCGCCTTCTGGCTTTGCCTATTTAGGCACCGAGAGGATGGAGAAAGCTCATTTCGCATTGAGCTTTCTCTCTCTTCAGCCTTCTCATCTTCCACTGTAGCGGTGATCGGAGTGGAGAGCATCCCCCTCCCTTTTTCATCTCATTCTCGCGAGGTTCCCTTCTATTTTCATTCGGGACTACGTCCCTCTTTATTACGGAGTCGCCCCCTCTTGGTGGGTGTTCTCCTATTTAACTTCTGGGCATACTCCGGATAAGGGGAGATGCTGTCAAAATTTTTCTTGAAATTTTCTTTTCCATTTTCCTCTTTATATCATCTTATTTTTCCTTGATTTTGTCTGCAGCTGCTGAAATGGCCTCTTCTTCTAGCCGTGTTGCTTCCGGCGCTGCTGATGTCGACGCTTCTTCCCAGGGTAGGGCATGTGGCCCTGTTGTGACTTGGAGGAACGTCGGACAACTGGACCGGGGTCTTGGGAGGATCACCATAGTCGATGAATCCTCCGACTCCGAAACAGATACAGTATCCTCATCTCGCGTTGTGACCGTCGAGGGAGGGCTGAACTTCAATCGCGATGACGGGTATCGCCCGGACTTCCCGAAGGATCGTCATCTTACACTATTCATCTGCACTTTCAGTGTCTCGGGGAAGAGAGACGTCATGCTGGCTCGGATGGTGGAACGGGCCATGTTGGTGGACCGGGATAGCTTGAAAGGCTCCGTGTATCGCGGAGACACCATCTATCTTCCGGGAGAGCGGCGCAAGTAGAACGCCGTCTTGGGGGTAACAGAGCTGGAGGCAGAGCAGAAAATGCTAACAATGGCTCCAGAATTCACACCAGCTAGGTGGGACACCACTGCAGGTCGGGTCAACAGAGAGAAACCCGGCTACGGTTTATTCTTGGCGCCTATCAAGTGGGGCTATAGAGACGAGCCATTCGTCCTGAACTGCTTGGCTGTCCAGTTCAAATTCCAGTTGGCTGCTGGGTGGTTTGCTGACACGAAAGTGACCGACGCCCATATCTTCCGCGTAGGAGCGGTAGAATTCACAGAATATGTTCTGAAGGAGTATGCACCGTTGCTAATCAGGGCCGGGGTGTATCACAGTGTGTATGCGTCCCATTTCAGGTACCCCATCTTGAAAGGGTTGTGCTGCGGCATGCCCATAGTTCAATACTTTCTATACAGTGGAGGGTGAAACTTCTCTGGACCTCTGGAGCCTGTCACAGCTGTCGGGTCTGTCGATCAATGGAGAGCCCTATGAGGAGGTATGCCTCCATGACTTCATTAAGGATGAGACATACGGTGAGGGCGATTACTATTTTGGCTACTCATACCGGTACTTGATGAAAGCGTACCGCTCCCTCTGCTTGGCACTGAATAGGGGGTCCTTGAAGGGGTATCAACCCTGAGAGAAGAGCAGCAAATTGAGAGTCCGAGTGGGACATTGGATTCAGTATTTCTTCGGCAGCCCTCTAAAGTATAGTGAGTTTCCCCATGTAGCTCCTGTTGCAGGTAAGCCCAGCATACCACCCAAGTTCAAGTTGGCACTGCCTACTTCCCTTCGACGAATTAGTCACGAAGGACCGAATCCCACTGGGGCGGATCCCCTTACGCATTGTGCGGCTTACCTCACTTTCTGGTTGTGCACTTTTGCCCTCCCACAGGGAGATGAGACAGTCATTGGGTCGGAGGCAATATACCCAGCTTGTCAGATGGCTTGGGGCATGCGGCTTGCTCTATGTCCTGCAACACTTTGCCTTATTTACAAATCTCTTGGAGATATTCATAGGCATCGGATCCCTCACTCTTTCAGAACAGTGGGGCCGTTTCATTTCTTCAATGCCTGGGCATGCAACCTGTTCCCAGAGCTGGCTCCTAGGACTTTGTAGACAGTGACATTGTACCCCAGGATGCTGGAATTTGCTAGTGCGGAGCCCGGTCCCGTGTCTCATCAGCTTTTCTCCATCCGGGGCCGGCTGACAAGGGTTCCGATGGATTCAGCGGGGACCATCTATTTTTGGAATTTGGCCGCACATTCCGCTCCATTGGTGAATCACCAGCATGAATGTAAGCTTGAGGCAGTGGAGACTTTCACACATTTCATTTCAGGTAAAACCGTGACCCGGCCAATCTTGGAGTCTGAGCTCATTGATTGGGCTTTATCAATTCGCCCAAGTGTCTTAGTGTTTAGAAAAGGGGGTGTGGTTCATTTAGAACCCTACTATCCTTTCAGGTTTGGCCAAAATTTTGGCTATGATCAGCACATCTCACCTTCGGTTGCCCTGTTTCCTCTGGATAGCAGGTCGAAGCACGGCTCGACTGTGTTGTGTCCCTGTGGTTTTGATGATAGCAAACACTATAAGTCATCATCTATTTTAGTCTGCATACTGTTTGAGTCTGCATATAAATCTATTTGAATCTGCATAGTCATCATCTGTTTTAGTCTGCATACTGTTTGAGTCTGCATATAAATCTGTTTGTGTTGCATATGAATGTTTCATTGAACATCTTATCTGAATTACATAACCAACGAACAGGTTGAGGCTGTGTGTTGTGTGCATTGGTGCATTTCATAATTGTTGATGCATTTCATAATTACATTTTATCTGGATTGTTTGATGTTAGTCTGTACAATGGGTGATACTACTATACCCTTTCAGCAAAGTCTGTACATCTGTAGACATCCTGCCTGAACTTTGTTGAATGAAGTCTATACACTTGCCAACATGTCTCTCATGAATTATGTCTAAAGTCCATACATTGCCTGGACACACTCAAGTCCATACATTGTACTGTCTACACTTTATTGCAGCTAATCTGAACATTCTTCAGTGAAGTCTATACATCGTCAGTGCATGAGCGTCTTACAAGTCTATACACTGTCTAAGTACAACCATTGTCTCATCTAGCAAGTCTATACATCGCTTGCCTTGCCTACGTTCACTGCCCTTGCACGCACACAAAGTGTGTACATTCGTTGAAGGCTGTCCAAGCATTCATTGGTGTAATGTCTATACGACAGTTCAGCAAGTCTGTACATTGGACTATGCTTGCACATCATTGCAGAGTTCAAGTCTGTACATGCATCACTCATCAAGTCTGCACATTCATAGCTGAAGTCTATACACTTGCTGCTGGAAAGTCTACACATTGCATAGCATGCAAGTGTCCAAGTCTATACACTGCATGTCTTGCACGCGCTGCAAGTCCATACATTGTCTGCCCCGCACTCAGCAAGTCCATACACTTCTTCTAGCATGCACGGGTTCAAGTCTACACATCGCCGTGTTCACTTGTTTCAAGTCTGCACATTGGTTCAGGCTTTCCAAGTCTGTACATTGGCCCTCAAGCTTTCCAAGTCTATACATTGGCCTTCAAGCTTTCCAAGTCTGTACATTGGCCTTCAAGCTTTCCAAGTCTGTACATTGGCCAAGTGTCTTGTGCTTTGAAGCTTTATCAAGTCTATACATTCGTTTATCATAAGTCTATACATTGTCTTCTGCACAAACACTAAGTCTACACATTGTAGCATGCACGATCAAACAAGTCTGTACACACTTCAGCACTTAAAGGCTGAACACTCTTCAGCAAGTCAGTACACACTTCAGCACTCAAAGGCTGAACGTTCTTCAAGCTTAAGTCTATACATTATGTTGCATCGTTGCACGCCAAGTCTATACATAGTCTGGCTGCCTGCACGCCATGTCTTTCCAAGTCTGTACATTGGCCTTCAAACTTTCCAAGTCTGTACATTGGCCTTCAAGCTTTCCAAGTATGTACATTGGCCAAGTGTCTTGTGCTTTGAAGCTTTATCAAGTCTATACATTCATTTATCATAAGTCTATACATTGTCTTCTGCACAAACACTAAGTCTACACATTGTAGCATGCACGATCAAACAAGTCTGTACACACTTCAACACTCTAAGGCTGAACACTCTTCAGCAAGTCTGTACACACTTCAGCACTCAAAGGCTGAACGTTCTTCAAGCTTAAGTCTATACATTATGTTGCATCGTTGCACGCCAAGTCTATACATAGTCTGGCTGCCTGCACGCCATGTCTGCACATCGGTTGCACAGCACAACTAAGTCTATACATCCAATTGCATCGCATGTCTGCAGAGTCTAGACATTCATCCCACAGCCTGCAGCTAAGTCTACACAGCCTCCACAGCAAGTCTATACAACGTCCCACAGCTGCGCTGCAAAGTCTATACATCGTGGCAGCCTGCACGCAACAAGTCTATACATCACTGCCAGCCTGCACGCAGAGTCTGTACACTGCGTCCGCCAGCCTGCACGCAGCAAGTCTATACATCTCTGCTAGCCTGCAATGCAGAGTCTATACACTGCATACACACTGCATCCTTAAGTCTAAACTCTACTGCTTTTATATGAAGTCTATACAGCCTGTGGCTTGTACATCGACTGAACTCTTCATTAAACCTGCAGGTGTCTGGGCACGTGATCTGAGATAGGCACCTGGCACGTGAACTGAGGACAACGCCCTAATTGCTGCTGCTATAAATACGAAGCCTCCTCCATCTGGAGAAGACTGATCAAGAGAAAAAGAGAGTGATCGAGAATAGAAAAAGGAAGAGTGATCGAAGTGGAGAGGAAAAGAGCAGAAAAAGTAGAAGAAAGAAAAGATGAAGATAGAGAGGAAGATGAAGCAGACAATGCAGAGTGTGATTCTGATCAAAATAGAAGAGTTGGAGCAGTGAGGCAGTGAGCTGCCGTAGTAGGAAAAGAAGAAGAGAAAAGAAGAGACAGAGAGAGCCCGCGAAAGAGAAGAAAAAGAAGAGTGAGAAGAAGAGAGAGCTAGAGTAAAAGAAGCTTCAACTGAAGATCAGTTTCTACTGGACCGTGGATCAAATCCAGGCCAGCCAGCTCCTGCGAGAGCCACATTTTGATTTTATATTTCCAGCTTTTAGTTGCTGTATTTTCTTTTATTATTTTCTTTTCAAACTGAACATTGTTCTTCCGATTGCCCTGTTGGGGATCGGGTTCCTCCTGTGGTTTCAGGAGAAGGGAGATTTGTTTCTCCGGTTTACTGGTGACCTTGTGTCATCAGTGGTTCCCTCCTTTGTGGAGGAAGAGAGGTCCGAGACCTCTAGTTTGCAGGTGACTTGGTGTCACTTGTGCTTCCCTCTGGGCTTCAGAGGAAGGGAGACTTGGGTCTCCGGCTGTAGGTAGTAGTTGCTACTTGTAGGTCCCCTCCTTGGTGGAGGAAGAGAGACTTCGGTCTCTGGCTTGCTAGTGACTGTGTGTCACTAGTGGTTTCCCTCCGGTGTGGAGGAAGAGGGGAGGTTATTCCCCTAGTCAAGCTATGTGGCAGCAACTTGTTTGCAGACTGAGTCTGCTTTCTAGCTGATTGCTAGTGGAAGCCTCACTCCGGTTGGGAGTGAGGGGTGGATGTAGGTCTGTGGACCGAACCACCTAAAAAATCCCTTGTGCAGTGGTTTGTTTGATTGCTTGCTTCGGCTAGATGCATGCTAGGACTGTGATCTGATTGATTATTCATGTCCTAGAGTTTAATTGGGTTTGCATCTTTTATGTTTGAGCAATTGTCCACTGATCTTGTGCTTATCATTTCATACGAATTTTAAATTGGTCAAAACACTTTGGAAGATCCATTCACCCCCCTATGGATCTGTGTTTATCTATCGCACCAAACTATCAATTGGTATCAGAGTGGTTCTCTGACTGATCAGATCCAATGATCTGCAGAGGATCCTATTGTCTTTGGTGCATTTCTGAATTTACTCTCTGCTGCATTAATATGCTTGCCGATTTAATCAATGGGTTCTCCACCGGTTTTCAATGGCTCTAATTTTAACTCATGGGTTAGCAGTCTCCATAACTATGTGAAATTGATGGATCCGAATATGTGGAAGTTAATCTCACATGGTCCTCATAGACTGCCAAAGAAAGAGTCCAAATGGACTAACAGTCACAGATCAAGAAATGGAGAGAATCAGAAAGTTTTGAAATTAATGAAAGAAGCTACTGACAAGGCTCTACATTCTTATTTTTATGACTGCAGGTCCGCTAAGGACATTCTGGATAAGTTGAAGCTAGCTCAGAGGAGAAATGAGGTCAACTGCCTGATGGATGACAAGAGCAACCATGGCAGTGATCAAGATGAATCTGAAGATGCTGAAGAGGTAACCAATCCTTTCTCTAATTACACTTTAGATGACTGGGAAGATGCCTATGCCAATCTGTTAGAATCCTATGAAAGACTAAAGAAGAAGAATAAAAAACTGATAAAGAAGCTAAAGAATCATGAGGATGCCAAATCTCGAGGTGAAAACCCTGAAATTCTGAAAATTGAAAATGACATATTTAGAAGACAGTTAACAGATTTTGATTCTATTAGTTCAGACTTAGATCATTTGAAATCTGAAAAACAAACTCTTATGAAACAAATTGGATTACACAAAAAGGAGAATCAAGAGCTTGTTTGTGAAATTGCTGAACTAAAGGAAAGACTCAACTCAACTGATGATGATCAGGCTCATAACAATGATATTGTTCAAAATGAAGAACTGGTGAGAAACTTAGAGCTTGTCAACTCTGAATTGGAAAACATGAAGTCTGAAAATGTAATACTCAATAATCAGCTCAAGGAATTTGAACACAAATCAATAAATCTTGAAAAAGAAAATAGATTGATTTCTGAAAAATTAGAGGCTGATAGAGTAACAAATTTAGAGATTCAGAAAAATCTTGACAAACTTCAATCCGAAAAATAATAAGAAAAGTTTTATGAATGTTAGTTTTCTTCAGATGAATGGGTGCTTGATGATGAACTCCTAGAGCAGAACAGTAAACTGAAAGAGGAATATAATAAGCTGAATCACCTAAACTCAGCAATGTCTGAGAGGCTAATCACTTTAGAAAAGGGAAAGAGTGTAAGCCTGGTGAGCTCTAGTGAGTTGCTGAATGCTGAACATGAAATTACAAATCTGAAAAACATCAACCAAATGTTGAGTGGGAATGTCACTTGCTGTGAACAAAAGATAGCTAAATATGAGTTAACAATCACATCCCTTCAACAAGAAGTTGATGATCTTTATAAGTCCCGATCTGAAGCTGACAATGAAATAAAATTAAAACAGGAAGTTGAAAAACTCAAAAGTCTAAATGATGCCTTGCATCAACAAGTCATTTCCTGTGAAACAGATCTGTCCAAATATGAAGCTAATATTTGTGGCTTAAATTCTGAAATTCAAGATTTGAAGAACTCCTTGTCAAAATTTGTCAAGGGAAAGGACAATCTGAATAAGCTTCTGGGAAAGAGTGATAACTCTCAGAGAGAGGGGCTGGGTTACAGTTCAACAAACAAAAGGATTAATAGCAATAAAACTTCAATTGTGTTTGTAAAAGCTTCTGATCAAAACACAATTGCTGGTTCCTCTGTTTTTCAATTTACTGCACAAAAACCCACTGTCAGTCCCAAAACTATAGGACAAACTCAAAAATTAAAAAAGGCTGAAAACCTACAGAAAAAGGACAAAACTACTCCAGTTGGTACAAAGACTGCTGCACACAAATCACATGACCTCTCAAACACTCATACTAAAAAGGGGTCGTGCTATTATTGTGGGAAAGTAGGTCACATAATGGAAGATTGCATATTAATGCTAAAAGATGAGCATGGTAGTGAAACATCACATTCTAGAAATTCTTTTGATAGAAACCATGCTGCTAGGAAGCCTGATACTTCATGTTATTATTGTGGGAAGCATGGTCATCTCATGAGTGAATATTTTATCATGAAAGAAGACAATAAACTGCATGCCAGGTCTTCCATTCATTTTCATGGTCCATATGGATCTAAACACAATTCTAATCAGCACATTATGTGCTTCAACTACAATAACCCTGGGCACAGGGCTGCTGAGTGCTAGTTTAGATCCACTTAGAGTAAAAATAGTTTTAAAAGTAAGCAAATCAGATGCTTCGAATGTGGGAAAAATGGGCATACAGTCAAGGACTGTTGGTATGTTCAAAAGAATTTTGTTAACCCCCATTTTGTCAAATTCCCTGCAAAACCATTTGTGAAAATTTCATGCTATAACTGTGGGAAGCCAGGCCATAGATCTGCAGAATGTTGGCTGAGTAAGAACAAGCATCAAACTGTTCATGCATACAACAGAAAATCTTATGAACATGTTTATAAACATCATCCTACTGTTAATATGCATCATAAGAACCAAAAACTAGCCATTTCATATAGATACTGTGGAAAATTTGGACATTCTATGGATGACTGTTCACTGATGAAATTTGATGATAATGTTGCTATGAAATTGTTTAGAACACCTGTTAGGGGTAAGGCAGGACCCAAAGTTGCTTGGGTCCCTGCAGGATCAAAATGATCAATATTTTGCAGGTGTGCCTTGGAATGAACAAAGAGGGGTAAATAAACCAAGGCATTCAAGAATGAAACCCCTTGGATTGCACTACTCAGGTCAGTTCATAAAACTTGTCTTAAATTGCATATCTGAAATTGTGAATCTTGGATAACTGCATATCTGGTATGAACTGTCCATGCATAATTATCTTTTTTTTTTTTTGCATATCATGATTCATGCATACATGCTCCTTTATTTTTTTGACACTTGCATTGAGCTTCATGGAATTACTTGTTTGCACTTTGAGCTGTGTGTGCATATATGTTAATTGCATATACATACATTAGACATACAGTCATTGAAAATCTGATGCAAGTAGGACTGTCAATATTGTACTGTCATTCATGACCACTATGGTATATTAAATGGTAAGCTACCAAAAGGCAGGGAAATCTGTCTGGAGGTTCTTACTATGTGAGAGGTGGTCTTTTAGACCAAGTGCTCCGCCAAGTACCATGGGTCATATTGTTTAGTAGGGCAGTCTGAATGAACGTGAGTCTCTGCATGTCCTTGCATACATGTAGTTAATTGCATTGCATTTAATTTCATTGAAAATGCCAAAAAGTTTGTCTGAAAGCATATTGTCAGAAGGAGTCAATGCATTGCATGCAGGTTGTCAGATGCATACTCTTTTGTCAAAATTCATTGCATATTAAACCTTGAAGATCTTGAAACATGCCTGACCTCCTGTTACCTTGCATGAAATACATATTGAAAAATAAAAAAAAAAGGGTTGCGTGCATGTACTCAGGGGGAGCATCCATAGGATTGTCAGTTTTCCATTTGATTCTGTCTCTCCTTCTGGTCAGGCTCTCAGTCAAGTTTGCATTGAGGATTTCAAATTGATGTCTCCATGCTGTCTCTTTTATCTTGTCAAAAGAAATCTCAACTCAATAATCAAATGAGAAGATTTCAATCTGCATATCATGATCATAAATTTGATTTTGCTATCAATAAAGAAATCTCACATTATGTGGAATTATGAACGTCTAAAATGACTTGAATTGGTTTAAATTTAATGCATTCCGCAAGTTTGAAGATGAATTTCTTGAAAATATCTGAATCAGACTTAATAAACCTTAACCATGCACTTCATGTCATACTTTGAAAGACCTTCTAAAATCTGTCATATTGAGATCATGACCTAATTAGTTGAAATGCATGGAATCTGTATTATTTTTAAACAAGTCTTTCTTCAACACCTTGGATAACTGTTTAAATAAAAAAAATTATGCTAAATGAATGGCAGAGCAATGATCAAATGCGCTGAGAAACTAGGATCCTTGTCAAAAATAATGGGTCCTAAGTCATGAGGCTTCTTGATCAACTCTATTCAGAATTTTTATTTTAAAAAAAAATGATATCATGTCTGAAATAGAATGGGAGTTTCTGCTGAGTAAGCTAGGGGCACTGGCGTCTAACCAGCGTCTACCTTTACGACAAAAGGCATGAACCATCCCTGACTGTTCTCTAAATGAAGTGAAATAATTTTTTTTTCAGCTAAACCCATTAAGTGTTTATCTCTGAAATGATCTTTTGTTTAACCTCAATACTGATGTATGATTTTTCCTAAAAGAAGTCATTGAAATCAAATGATTAAGATGCTGGGAGGTAAATTGAAGTAGTGTTATGTATGCTTGGTTCATTTCTATTAAAATCTAAATTCAGATGTGAGTATCATTTTTATTGAAAAACTGAGTTTGCATCACTTTTAAACCAAGCTTGACTTGTTAAGTTTCATTCATAAGTCTTCATAATGGAAGTCTCTAAAGCTGTTACATCTTCAGATTTATGAAATTGATATCCCATTGAAAACCTTTCTCATTCATTCTGAATGCTTACTTCCTTTCATTGGACTCCATTCTGAAATAGATTCATTGTTGATTTCTTTATGCCCTGTGCTTCATTCCAATCACTGTCCATCTAAGGGGGAGAATTTTTGCTCTCCCTGTAGTTCATCTGACTATCTGTGTCTCCTTCTCATCTACACTCATAAGTCTCCATCTAATCAGGGGGAACTTTCCTGTCAGGCTGAGTGTCATTCATAAAGGGGGAGATATAGTCAGCATCATTAATGTTCCTTTCATTACTGTTGTTAAAAAAGGGGGAGAATAAATTTCATGGCTTAGTCAAAGGGGGAGTCTTTAATTCCATCATCTTATCCATTCTTATACTTCCCTCTCAATCTAATGTCTTTTTGCTGAAGTCAAAGGGGGAGAATAAATTGACTCATAGTGTTCATATTGTTGCCATCATCAAAAAGGGGGAGATTGTTGTGTCCCTGTGGTTTTGATGATAGCAAACACTATAAGTCATCATCTATTTTAGTCTGCATACTATTTGAGTCTGCATATAAATCTGTTTGAATCTGCATAGTCATCATCTATTTTAGTCTGCATACTGTTTGAGTCTGCATATAAATCTGTTTGTGTTGCATATGAATGTTTCATTGAACATCTTATCTGAATTACATAACCAACGAACAGGCTGAGGCTGTGTGTTGTGTGCATTGGTGCATTTCATAATTGTTGATGCATTTCATAATTACATTTTATCTGGATTGTTTGATGTTAGTCTGTACAATGGGTGATGCTGCTATACCCTTTCAGCAAAGTCTATACATCCGTAGACAGCCTGCCTAAACTTTGTTGAATGAAGTCTATACACTTGCCAACATGTCTCTCATGAATTATGTCTAAAGTCCATACATTGTCTGGACACACTCAAGTCCATACATTGTACTGTCTACACTTTGTTGCAGCTAATCTGAACATTCTCCAGTGAAGTCTATACATCGTCAGTGCATGAGCGTCTTACAAGTCTATACACTGTCTAAATACAGCCATTGTCTCATCTAGCAAGTCTATACATCGCTTGCCTTGCCTACGTTCACTGCCCTTGCACGCACACGAAGTGTGTACATTCGTTGAAGGCTGTCCAAGCATTCATTGGTGTAATGTCTATACGACAGTTCAGCAAGTCTGTACATTGGACTATGCTTGCACATCATTGCAGAGTTCAAGTATGTACATGCATCACTCATCAAGTCTGCACATTCATAGCTGAAGTCTATACACTTGCTGCTGGTAAGTCTACACATTGCATAGCATGCAAGTGTCCAAGTCTATACACTACATGTCCTGCACACGCTGCAAGTCCATACATTGTCTGCCCTGCAGTCAGCAAGTCCATACACTGCTTCTAGCATGCAGGGGTTCAAGTCTACACAACACCGTGTTCACTTGTTTCAAGTCTGCACATTGGTTCAGGCTTTCCAAGTATGTACATTGGCCCTCAAGCTTTCCAAGTCTGTACATTGGCCTTCAAGCTTTCGAAGTCTGTACATTGGCCTTCAAACTTTCCAAGTCTGTACATTGGCCTTCAAGCTTTCCAAGTCTGTACATTGGCCAAGTGTCTTGTGCTTTGAAGCTTTATCAAGTCTATACATTCATTTATCATAAGTCTATACATTGTCTTCTACACAAACACAAAGTCTACACATTGTGGCATGCACGATCAAACAAGTCTGAACACACATCAGCACTCAAAGGCTGAACACCCTTCAGCAAGTCTGTACACACTTCAGCACTCAAAGGCTGAACGTTCTTCAAGCTTAAGTCTATACATTATGTTGCATCGTTGCACGCAAAGTCTATACATAGTCTGGCTGCCTGCACGCCATGTCTGCACATCAGTTGCACAGCACAACTAAGTCTATACATCCAGTTGCATCGCATTTCTGCAGAGTCTAGACATTCGTCCCACAGCCTGCAGCTAAGTCTACACAGCCTCCACAGCAAGTCTATACAACATCCCACAGCTGCGCTACAAAGTCTATACATTGTGGCAGCCTGCATGATGTGGCACAGCCCAAAGACCACTAAATATGATGAGATGACCCTAGGACTTAGACCCGCAAGCATACAAGCGCTCAATGATTCTCACAATGACAATTTTTGCCCACACGGCTCACACGTTCACCCGATGGATCCGGGAGATGATGGTAAGGGTCCGAGGCGGGACCCAATTATCCTAATGGACTTACAATGCTATGGCTGACCCCCAATGGGCCTAGGAGACCCAACTTTGTGGGTGGCTGGCACGCAAGACGGGGTGTTGGGTGGCACTCACTCACGGGCCGCGGTGGGCACGATATTGCCTAAAGTGAAGTCCGAGCACTCTCTTACCATCCGACGGGCATTCAAGGCAATACTATATTTGCAGAAATGAAGCTACAAGGGTGTGATCAGAAGCTCACCTGATCGGTGTGAAGACACCGATCCCGTTCGGAGACGAGGGCGCGCTGGGAGGCGAGGGTATACACCCGATCGTCGCGGCGATGGAGCTTGACCTGAAAATGCGAAGAGGTACAGCACTACACCCCGTGCAAGGGGGGGATCTTGGGGTGGGGGTTAATGTATTAAAACCAAAAATTACCTCCACGCAGGGAGGGGCCTTCAGCCGGCCAAGCGGGGAGGGTAATGAGCGAGATAGAGTCGACTTTCCGAGCTTCGCCGATTCTGCCTAGCTTCTGTATTTCGGGACAGAGGATCGATGTCGATGCTGCCAATAGTTCCACCGAGCTCAGAATCTGACGAGACTTGTGCCAAAAGCTTCCTAACTGGAGAGGGGAAAGGCTTGAATTTTTGGGTGACGTTCCGATCTGGGAGATGGCTGCTCCGGCGACTGGAAGGTGGTTACAGTTCTGGTCTCTGGCCGAACATAATCTGAAACAGCAGGTTACAGAAGTTGTCACGACCGCTCCTGAGCTCTAAATCTGGCACCGCCAGACTCATTGGAACCGTGGACAAGTCTACTTTGCAGCAAAACAAACGGGGAAGTCTTCTGATGTCGGAGATGAGCTGGGTGTCCAGAGGAGTGGACGGTGGTCGGTGCAGACTGTGAGGAGGCAGATTGGCGTGGTTGTGGTAGAAAATTGAGATCTATGGTTGTAGGATGGCGAACGGAGTTCCGCCTTCTGTTCCTGGACGCTGACAGGGAGAGGAAGATCTTTGTAGAAGACCTTGAAGGCTGGTTCGTTCAAGGTTCATCGTGCGAGAGCCTGCTCTGTCGTTCTAGTTCCTGGCCTGAGAAGCCCTGCGCAGTCGAGGGAGAATGGTTGCCGCGGACAGCTCGGAGCTCGGATGCCGACGAAACCACCTCGCCTGGAAAGCTCTCTAGAAGACCTTTCCAGAGATATAGGTCTTGACACCAGGAAGATCAGGGATCGGCCGAAGATGTTGCGACTTTCAGGACCCAACTCTGCTGCCAACAAACTGTTGATGTAGCCGCAATCTTATGGTGTCAAATGGTGTTGGGGTGGGGTAACTTAGCAAGGGGAGGGTGGCTGTGGGCTGTGGGATATGGAGGAAGGTTGCTGGAGGGCTGAGGGGAGCAGGGGTGATGGTGAACCTGGCTGGAGCTGCTGGAGGTGGAGGTGGAGAGGTGGGTGTGCACAAGAGAGAGGGGGAGTGTGAATGGAGGGTGGGGGCGAACTTGGCTTGAGGGGGAGGGGTATGGGGCGGCCAAGGCAATGGAGGGAAGGTTCAAATTCGAAATTGGCCTTGGGAGGGGTGGGATTTGTGTGGGGAAGTGGGGGGATTGTGTTGGGAGGTGGAAGAGTTACTTTGGGACAAGGAGGGGGAGTAAATAAGGGGCTATGGGGAAGTGGAGGGCCTTAATGGAGGTGGGTGAGGTAGTGGAGGTGGTTGGGGGTTGGAGTAAGTGAGGGGGAAGGAGGAGAGAGAGAGAGGGTCGAACTCTCCTTGGGGAGAGAGAGAATGAGAGAGAGAGTGAGAGAGAGAGAGTAAAAGAGAGAGATCTTGAGAGGTGGAATGAAGTAGTTTTCAATATTTCATCAAAAGTTGTTTCAATGAGAGGGAGGGGAGGCCTATTTATAGGCATCCACTCTTTACATGACCATAGTACCCTTGACAATTAGACAAAAGACCGGGCATATCCTAGACTCAACCTAATGGGCCCATAACTAAGGTAATAAGGCCCAATTAAGCATACCAAGGGAAATGGACTAGAACCACATGACTTAATAAAGAGAAATACAATGATAGGACTCAATAAAAGGAAAATACATAAAATGAAACTAAGGAAATGAAGATAACAAGTGTGGATCACAGTCAGTCCACATCAAGAGTGTGCAGGCGACCCGAGCTAGAGGGAGTGTCGTGAGATGCCCTCATCAAATCCCCCGGGGTGGGGAGAACTCGACCCCGTCGAGTATGGGTCCGCCTGGCTGTCGTAATGCTCCAGTATGTCAGGGTCCAAGCGCGGCAGATCCTCCCGACTCACCCACGTGTCCTCTATCGGGGGACAGTTCTTCCACCTAACCAGGTAGCACTGATACACCTTGTGCCTAGTAATGATACTCTGCTCATCCAGTATTGCCTCTATCTGCTCTCGTCGGTCTCTCAAGCTAGAAGGTGGAGTCCCTCCGGAAGTGTCCCTCTCAAGGCGGGGTAAAAGCTCAAGATCCTCACTGGGTTCCACCGCGGGGCCCTTGTAGGGTACCAGATCCGCCACATTGAAAGTAGGGTGTACCCCAAAACCCTCAGGTAGGTCTAGCTCATAAGCATTACTGCCAAGTCGTCTCAGAATTTGAAAGGGTCCCGAACCCCGTGCCCTTAACTTGGAGGCAGGTCCCGGAAGGAGCCGCTCCGTCCTCACCATCACCGAGTCTCCCACTTGGAACTCGCAGTGGCGCCGATGAGCATCTGCCCGCCTTTTGTAAGCCTCATTGATCTTTCCTATATGCTTGCGAGAATGCGTATGCCATGCACGATGATGCGATGTTGGTGTGAAATGCATGGTATGCCAAGGTGGACCTGGGTAGCCAAATGTAGACCGATCACACTTTGATGCTATGAAGACTGTGACAGTTTTAGGAGGGTCGGGACATCCATAGATGAACCTTTTATGCATGGGTGTGACAAATGTCGGGGGACCCGAACATCCATGTATGCTCCTCTTATGCTTAAGACTCATGATGAATGAAGGTGGGGCAATACATCCGAATATGGTCCTCTTATGCTGCCTACTTGACATGTGGGTGATGTGAATGAATGTACCCGACTTATGAATCATGTCAAATGATGTGGTAGGCCTAGACACATGCATGTTTATCCCAAAGGTGACCTCCATGTGCATAGATGTGGGATGACTTTTGAGCGTCCACGTGAATGGGTCGAAGGGATCTACGAAGATGGTTATGGGGTGGGGTACTTCATCAATCCCAAGGTGTTTGTTGCCTAAAGTTAAGGCTCTCATGGTGTAACCCAATTCTAGGAAGGGAGGAGTTTGGGTTGACATGGGCGATTCGGGTAGGGTGAGGTGGGTGGTGAATAGGGGGAGTGGGTTACATGGAGATCTAGGCTCCCTTAGGAAGGGATTAAAGGGATCATGGTAAGGGTTACCTAGGTAGGGGTATTCCATGTCCTCAAGGTCCTCAAATGGTGAGTCATCCTCCTCCAAAATGTTTGGGCCAAGGTTGCTAAGGGGTTGGCCAATCAAAGCACTTGGGATCTCAATTGTTGGAGAGTAGACTAGGATGGGTTCCTCCTCCATGGGAAGAAGGAGTATGATCTCACTTGTAAATTGGCCATTGGTGTAGATGGAAGTGATGGAGCCAACGGTGGGGTAAGCTAGGCTAATGGTGCTCGACTCCGATGGCCTCATGGCTAGCATATCGGTCAAGTGGACTTGCCAATGTAGGTAGGCCACTAAGTCTCCCAAATCTTCTACACAATAGGAGGTTTGATAAGTGACATGAGGCTGAGTGGGAATGATTTGGGATTGATGTCCCATGGGTATGTGGCTTGGTTGTGAACTAGGAATGGTGAGGCCTCGCTTGAGCCATTGGAGTACGGACTTATCTATGGTGATGGTGTCATAGGGAAGGGTGTATAGCTCTTGAGGAACTAGGCTAGGAGTGGTGGGTGAGTTGTGTGGCCCTTGGATTTCCTTGATTTTGGGAGGTGGATCCGAATTGGTATCCTTCTCCTCTTGGGTAGGTGTGTGGGTTGCAACTCCTAAGGACAATGGGGTAGGAAGGTCTATGGTGGGTGGGTTGGTGTTAGTGGAAGCATGGTGCACCCGAGGAGGTGAGCAAGGTCGGATGTGGGTTGGAATTGGGAGTGGAAGTAGTGGAGGCCTAAATTGGGGTAGGATTGGGGTGGGAAGTGGAAGGTGGGTTGGGTGAGGAGATTTGGGATGATTGGTTTTGGGAGATGTGTCCCTTTTTGGGGACGATGGTGAGGTTGCGGTGGTGGCCAAGGGGGCTTGTGGGGTGCGGTTTTGGTGAGGGGATTTTTATTTGGGGTTGGTGGCCATTATGGGCCTAGGTGGAGGGGTGGACATGGAGTCCAATTGAGTATGGGGACATATGGTTGTGGTGAGGACTTGGAGGTAGGGTGTAGTTGTGGTGGTTGGGGTAGGAGAGGTGGAAAATGGTGGGGAATGTGTGATTAGGGTCTTGGGTTGGCCAAGGGGAAATGAAGGAGTTGAAATGCTCTTTGGACTTTGGTGTTCGGAATGGGAAGGGGACACATAACTAGCCCTAAGTTGCTCCTTCATGTTTACCCAAGTGGTGATGGGATCTTCCCTTCTAATTATCCTTAGCCCGACAATTTGTAGCCAATAGGTTTGAGCCCGTTTGGTAAGTTGTGATTTGGCAAATTGGACTTTCTCGTTATCGGGCATGGGATGCCAAGTGAAGTAATGGTCCATGGAAGCCTCCCATTCTAAATACTCATTAGGATGAGTCCCATCAAAGGTGAGAGGTGAGGGAGGAGGCCTACTATCATTCTTCCTTGGGGCGGGCCAATTTTCTTCTAGTTTGTCAAGTCGTCTAGATAGGCTATCAAGCTTGCCATTGGCATGGGTCAAGGTTTTTATGAGGTAACTGACATGGCCAGAGAAGTTATGGGTGTTAGTGGTAGGCATCTCTTGGTGGCTTGGACTTATGGAGTGGGCCGATTGGTAAGGTCGATATGAGGTGGCCATACTAGGGAGCAAGAGTGATGCACTTGATGACTCTAAATGCATAGACATGCCCTAGGACTTGACTTGATAGAGACAAGTCAATGACTTGCTCTGATACCACTTGATGTGGCACAGCCCAAAGACCACTAAATATGATGAGATGACCCTAGGACTTAGACCCGCAGGCATACAAGCGCTCAATGATTCTCACAATGACGATTTTTGCCCACACGGCTCACACGTTCACCCGGTGGATCCGGGAGATGATGGTGAGGGTCCGAGGCGGGACCCAATTGTCCTAATGGACTTACAATGCTATGGCTGACCTCCAATGGGCCTAGGAGACCCAACTTTGTGGGTTGCTGGCCCGTAAGATGGGGTGTTGGGTGGCACTCACTCACGGGCCGCGGTGGGCACGATATTGCCTAAAGTGAAGTCCGAGCACTCTCTTACCGTCCGACGGGCATTCAAGGCAATACTACATTTGCAGAAATGAAGCTACAAGGGTGTGATCAGAAGCTCACCTGATCGGTGTGAAGACACCGATCCCGTTCGGAGACGAGGGCGCGCCGGGAGGTGAGGGTATACACCCGATCGTCGCGGCGATGGAGCTTGACCTGAAAATGCGAAGAGGTACAGCACTACACCCCGTGCAAGGGGGGGATCTTGGGGTGGGGGTTAATGTATTACAACCAAAAATTACCTCCACGCAGGGAGGGGCCTTCAGCCGGCCAAGCGGGGAGGGGAATGAGCGAGATAGAGTCGACTTTCCGAGCTTCGCCGATTCTGCCTAGCTTCTGTATTTCGGGATAGAGGATCGATGTCGATGCTGCCAATAGTTCCACCGAGCTCAGAATCTGACGAGACGTGCGCCAAAAGCTTCCTAACTGGAGAGGGGAAAGGCTTGAATTTTTGGGCGATGTTCCGATCTGGGGGATGGCTGCTCCGGTGACTGGAAGGTGGTTGCAGTTCTGGTCTCTGGCCGAACATGATCTGAAACATCAGGTTGCAGAAGTTGCCACGACCGCTCCTGACCTCCAAATCTGGCACCGCCAGACTTGTTGGAACCGTGGACAAGTCTACTTTGCAGAAAAACAAACGGGGAAGTCTTCTGATGTCAGAGATGAGCTGGGTGTCCAGAGGAGTGGACGGTGGTCGGTGCAGACTGTGAGGAGGCAGATTGGCGTGGTTGTGGTAGAAAATTGAGATCTATGGTTGTCAGACGCCGAACGGGGTTCGGCCTTCTGTTCCTGGACGCTGACAGGGGGAGGAAGATCTTTGTAGAAGACCTTGAAGGCTGGTTCCTTCAAGGTTCGTCATGGGAGAGCCTGCTCTGTCGTTCTGGTTCCTGGCCTGAGAAGCCCTGCGCAGTTGAGGGAGAATGGTTGCCGCGGACAGCTCGGAGCTCGGATGCCGACGAAACCACCTCGCCTGGAAAGCTCTCTGGAAGAACTTTCCAGAGATGTAGGCCTTGACACCAGAAAGATCAGGGTTCGGCCAAAGATGTTGCGACTTTCAGGACCCAACTCTGCTGCCAACGAACTGTTGATGTAGCCGTAATCTTATGGTGTCAAATGGTGTTGGGGTGGGGTAACTTAGCAAGGGGAGGGTGGCTGTGGGCTGTGGGATATGGAGGAAGGTTTCTGGAGGGCTGAGGGGAGCAGGGGTGATGGCGAACCTGGCTGGAGCTGCTGGAGGTGGAGGTGGAGAGGTGGGTGTGCACAAGAGAGAGGGGGAGTGTGAATGGAGGGTGGGGGCGAACTTGGCTTGAGGGGGAGGGGTATGGGGCGGCCAAGGCAATGGAGGGAAGGTTCAAATTCGAAATTGGCCTTGGGAGGGGTGGGATTTGTGTGGGGAAGTGGGGGGATTGTGTTGGGAGGTGGAAGAGTTGCTTTGGGACAAGGAGGGGGAGTAAATGAGGGGCTATGGGGAAGTGGAGGGCCTTAATGGAGGTGGGTGAGGTAGTGGAGGTGGTTGGGGGTTGGAGTAAGTGAGGGGGAAGGAGGAGAGAGAGAGAGGGTCGAACTCCCCTTGGGGAGAGAGAGAATGAGAGAGAGAGTGAGAGAGAGAGAGAGTAAAAGAGAGAGATCTTGAGAGGTGGAATGAAGTAGTTTTCAATATTTCATCAAAAGTTGTTTCAATGAGAGGGAGGGGAGGCCTATTTATAGGCATCCACTCTTTACATGACCATAGTACCCTTGACAATTAGACAAAAGACCGGGCATATCCTAGACTCAACCTAATGGGCCCATAACTAAGGTAATAATGCCCAATTAAGCATACCAAGGGAAATGGACTAGAACCACATAACTTAATAAAGAGAAATACAATGATAGGACTCAATAAAAGGAAAATACATAAAATGAAACTAAGGAAATGAAGATAACAAGTGTGGATCACAGTCAGTCCACATCAAGAGTGTGCAGGCGACCCGAGCTAGAGGGAGTGTCGTGAGATGCCCTCATCACTGCACGTAGCAAGTCTATACATCGCTGCCAGCCTGCACGCAGAGTCTGTACATTGCGTCCGCCAGCCTGCACGCAGCAAGTCTATACATCGCTGCTAGCCTGCAATGCAGAGTCTGTACACTACATACACACTGCATCCTTAAGTCTAAACTCTGCTACTTTTATATAAAGTCTACAGTGCATGTGGCTTGTACATCGACTGAACTCTTCATTAAACCTGCAGGTGTCTGGGCACGTGATCTGAGGTAGGCACCTGGCACGTGATCCGAGGACAACGCCCTAATTGCTGCTGCTATAAATAAGAAGCCTCCTCCATCTGGAGAAGACTGATCAAGAGAAAAAGAGAGTGATCGAGAACAGAAAAAGGAAGAGTGATCGAAGTGGAGAGGAAAAGAGAAGAAAGAGCAGAAGAGAGAAAAGATGAAGATAGAGAGGAAGATGAAGCAGACAATGCAGAGTGTGATTCTGATCGAAATAGAAGAGTTGGAGCAGTGAGGCAGTGAGCTGCCATAGTAGGAAAAAAAGAAGAGAAAAGAAGAGACATAGAGAGCTTGCGAAAGAGAAGAAAAAGAAGAGTGAGAAGAAGAGAGAGCTAGAGTAAAAGAAGCTTCAACTGAAGATCAGTTTCTACTGGACCGTGGATCAAATCCAGGCCAGCTAGCTCCTGCGAGAGCCACATTTTGATTTTATATTTCCAGCTTTTAGTTGCTGTATTTTCTTTTATTGTTTTCTTTTCAAACTGAACATTGTTCTTCCGATTGCCCTGTTGGGGATCGGGTTCCTCCTGTGGTTTCAGGAGAAGGGAGATTTGTTTCTCCGGTTTGCTGGTGACCTTGTGTCATCAGTGGTTCCCTCCTTTGTGGAGGAAGAGAGGTCCGAGACCTCTGGTTTGCAGGTGACTTGGTGTCACTTGTGCTTCCCTCTGGGTTTCAGAGGAAGGGAGACTTGGGTCTCCGGCTTCAGGTAGTAGTTGCTACTTGTAGGTCCCCTCCTTGGTGGAGGAAGAGAGACTTCGGTCTCTGGCTTGCTAGTGACTGTGTGTCACTAGTGGTTTCCCTCCAGTGTGGAGGAAGAGGGGAGGTTGTTCCCCTGGTCAAGCTGTATGGCAGCAACTTGTTTACAGACTGAGTCTGCTTTCTAGCTGATTGCTAGTGGAAGCCTCACTCCGGTTGGGAGTGAGGGGTGGACGTAGGTCTGTGGACTGAACCACCTAAAAAATCCCTTGTGCAGTGGTTTGTTTGATTGCTTGCTTCCGCTAGATGCATGCTAGGACCGTGATATGATTGATTATTCATGTCCTAGAGTTTAATTGGGTTTGCATCTTTTATGTTTGAGCAATTGTCCACTGATCTTGTGCTTATCATTTCATACGAATTTTAAATTGGTCAAAACTCTTTAGAAGATCCATTCACCCCCCCCTCTGGATCTGTGTTTATCTATCGCACCAAACTATCATACTGTTGTAGCTGAGGGTCGCTCCTGGTGGGACTACTTTCACCGCAGGGACGCCAATCTTTTCAGAGTGCCGGTGTCGAACCGCATTCCCCGGGTCACTCCAGAGTATATAAAGTGGTGGAATGCTCAAACGGGCTTTTATCGCAATGCCTGGGTGGCATGTTGGGATGTAGCTGAGCGCACCTTTCTGAGCCAGCAGCCTAGGCCAGTTTTTGATATTGAAGAAGCCCATTTGAAGAGGCTGTTCTCCCAACATCCGAAGGAGGTGGAGGCATATATAGCACGCAGGAAAGCCGCAAAAGAGGAAGCAACTGAACAGCTGGTGCCTGTGCTTGCTGACATAGATGAAGATACTTTCACGCAGAATTTAGAACATCTGTGCCAGATTGGTGGTTCCCGCTTGGAGCTCCTGTAGTACCCATTCCCCATTGAGGAGCCGCTCTCCAAAGTAGTCTCATGGAAGTGTGAGGTTGACCGCTTCTGCCCGTACCGGGCGTTTGTTAATAGAGAAGACGGAACCCCGACATATTATCAACATACATCTTGGCTGTTCATCTTGTTGAATATCCACGGACTGACCCTTGACAGTCCCATTGCAAGTGTTCTGGACAAGCCTTTGTTTGTATCTTTTCATTATGCCGATGTCTAGGGTTTCGACCACCTTGGCTTATATCATTGAATAGCTTCCCATGGTCACGCGGACTTGGCTGACCAAGCTGAGAAGTGCAAGAAGATTGGTGACGTTTGCTGGCTCGTTCGGAAGGCTGCATCCCGAAGCAAGGAGGTGGCTTATAAGTATTGGCCCCTCTCGTCTTTTTACAACGGTCGGGCAGGTAAGTCTTCTTCAGTTGACATGTAGAGTAGTTTGTTGCTCAGTTCTTTTATAACGGCATGTGCTTCATTTGACAGACCGTCCAGATATAAAGCAGTAGGGACTTTATAGGAAAATCATTTCCCAGGCTCAGAAGCTGGAATATTTTGAGGCTCCCGCACCGGTGCCGACCACTACTCCGCTTCCACCTGGTAAAAAGAGAGCGGCTTCCGCGCTGAAAGTTTCAATAGGCCGAGCGAAGAAAGCTCGAAAAACTTCTTCCAAGCAGTCTTCGGCTGATGCGGCTAAGGCTCCTCTGCCTTAAGTGCCGTCATTCGAGCAGTTTACCACTCAAAAAGAGGCCACTCAGCAAGCAGCTGAAGGTGACATCGCTTTTCTTTGCGGTCTAAAGGAGTGTTCTCTTCATGACGTCTTCACTCCTTTGACGTTTTCTTTGTTTGACCTCGGCTCAAGGAGCGATTGACACCACCACACATGCTGAGGAGGTCGTCCTGGAGACGGGTGACATAGGGTCTTCTGTCATAGCCATGGTAGGGGCGACCAAAATAGTTGAAGCCACAGGGGAGAGTCTCCCCGCTACTGGGGAGGATGTCAGACTCCCTTCTCCCACACCTGCCAGTGAGGTCGAGGGTGAGCCAAGTGACTGCCATCCTTTCTAACTCTTCTTTCTTATTGATCCTTTTTTGCCCTGCCTTATGTGTATGTTTGTTGTAGCGGCAGGAGTGGTTAGCACAGCGGTTGAGACGCCTACCGTGGATGTTCCTTCACAGCCTGAAAGACATAGGACTGCGTTGAAGAAGGGTGCTATCCCGCTGCGGTGTGTAATCACCTGCTCAGAGGCCCGTAAGGCAACAGAGGAGGCGGGCCGACCCGAGATCAGCATAGACATTTCCTCCGGTAGTTCTACCACCCCTTCTGATGAAGAAATTGATTATGATTCTTCAGGAGGTGACGAACAAGCACCTGCGACAGCCAACAAAGGGGCAGCGGCACCCTTTATACTGTTGAGTGATCCTTTGATTTTTAGTCCTCCGAGGTTGCCGATGACATCACCCGAGGGAATATTGCCGGAGGAATTCACCGGGGTAGACATGGAGGTGGAGATAACCCCTCCTTTTGTTGCTTCATCTGTAGAGTTAGAATCTTCTACCCAGGCACTTGCAGAGATGGATGCTATAGCCATAGTAAGTTCCGCCTGCCCTTCTACGGGGCTGCATATCTTTTCATTCCTTTCTTCCATTTTGGTGCTTACTGGAATCTTGTTCCAGGAGTCTGACGCAGCCGATCACCCTCTGGTATCATCTTTTGGTGCCATCGTGGTTTCGTCGGAAGCTTTGGATATGCTGCCACTAGCCACCGTGTCTTCTTCAGAGGCAGTTACCATACTTCGCCCTGTGCCAGTAAGAATACACGCAGCTGCCGAAGTATCATCAATGGAGTTGAGCCCGCTGGGAGAGAGCCTCGCCCTGGTGTCGGCAACAGAATTGAGAGCTGAAGTTGACCCGTCAAGAGGTTCTGCCTTCGTCCCAGCGGCCATAATGGCTATTGCGCCTGACCCTATAGCTCCCTCCGTGCCAGGGATAGAGTTGGAACCTCCGCCTCTTCCAGCACCTGTAGAAGAGAGTTCTTCCAGGAGCCCGACGGAGCAAGAGCATGCTGCCGCGGTACCTGCTACTTCGGCTCTGGTGGCCGTTCCATCTTCTTCTTCTGAGCCAGACATTGGCTTATGGGCTTCCATAGACAAGGAGGTGACCTTCAAGGTGGCTCCGACAGCCTCCCTGGGCTTTACTTCATCAGAGGACTTTGTCTGGCAGTATTTAGAGATGTTGCGCCAGGTCATGGAGTCTCAGCCGACACTATCTTACCCCCGGTTGAAGGAAGTGGCCGGGCGACTAACGATCGGGTTGCAGGCATTAGGCTGTCCTTTGGACACCTAGACCCAGCGGGTGCTGTTCCTGCTAAAATTTGTAAATCGCCGGGACTTTCTTGGGAGGGTGATGAACGACCGGCTAGCGGCCCTCAAGCTGCAGAAAGCTGACTGTCAAGCGCAGCTGACGTCTCTGACCTCCGATCTTCAGAAGAGCAAGGCCCATGTTGAAACTTCAGCTGCTCGGGCACATATTCTACGTAGCTGACGGGAAGAACTCCGGGCTGAATTGGCTACCCTTGAAGCTGAGATACCGCGGCTGGAGGCTGCAGAAGTCTAAGGCATCGAGGAGTCTTCTCTACTGGAGGGCCGAGTCGCATCCCTAGAGACTGAGGTGACTCACGTTCAGAAGGAAGAAATGCAGCTCCGTGAACTGGGAGCGGCTCTACATGTTGGGCTCATTGACTTTGCAGATATTTTCAGGCGGTCTTAGCTGATCTGCCTTTGTAATTCGCCCCCTCTGAAGGGCCCCTTTTGTATTCATTCCCCTCCTTTTTGCAATGAAATACAAGTTTCCTTTACTGTTTTAGGTGTCCACCTTTGCACTTGTATTCTATCATATCTTGTGGCAACTTTGGCGACCTGCTTGGAAGTATACCCATATCTACGCCGCAGGAGAGCGTCCACCCTTTCAAGGAAAGGATGGGGGCCTCACTCCACCGCGTGATGGGGTTCCAGAGGTTGCCAGATTGGTGCATATGTAAGTCTTGCCGACAAGAAATGTCAAGAATATGACTGTTGGCTGATGAGAGACCTATCCGGGATAGGCTTTATTACCGGTGGGACAACTGATGGGAGTGCCACTCAGAGGCATAGCATATACTTTATAGTCATCACATTACTGACCCAAGCGCCCTTTCGGGTTTTTTGCCGGGGCCGACTTTGAGGAAATGCTGGCCGACCTTGTCGATGTTGACAAGGGTCGAAAAGGTAGTTGGTCTTGCCAATGGTGACGAAGACCGAAAAGGGTAGCGACCGATCTTACCGATGGTGACAAGGGTCAAAAAGGTAGATGGTCTTGTCGATGGTGACAAGGACCGGAAAGGGTAGATGGTCTTGCCGATGGTGACAAGGATCGGAAAGGGTAGCGACCGATCTTGCCGATGGTGATAAGGGTCGAAAAGGTGGACGGTCTTGCCGATGGTGACAAGGATCGGAAAGGGTAGACGGTCTTGCCGATGGTGACAAGGACCGGAAAGGGTAGCGACCGATCTTGCCGATGGTGACAAGGGTCGAAAAGGTAGACGGTCTTGCCGATATTGACACGGACCGGGAAGGGTAGCGACCGATCTTATCGATGGTGACAAGGGTCGAAAAGGTAGACGGTCTTGCCGATGGTGACAAGGACCAAAAGGGGTAGACGGTCTTGCCGATGGTGACAAGGACCGGAAAGGGTAGCGACCAATCTTACCGATGGTGACAAGGGTCGAAAAGGTAGACAGTCTTGCCGATGGTGACAAGGACCAGAAAGGGTAGACGGTCTTGCCGATGGTGACAAGGACCGAAAAGGGTAGACGGTCTTGCCGATGGTGACAAGGACCAGAAAGGGTAGCGACCGATCTTGCCGATGGTGACAAGGGTCAAAAAGGTAGATGGTCTTACCGATGGTGACAAGGACTGTAAAGGGTAGCGACCGATCTTGCCGATGGTGATAAGGGTCAAAAAGGTAGACGGTCTTGCCGATGGTGACAAGGACCGGGAAATGGTAGCGACCGATCTTACCGATGGTGACAAGGGTCGAAAAGGTAGACAGTCTTACCGATGGTGACAAGGACCAAAAAGGGTAGATGGTCTTGCCGATGGTGATAAGGACCGGAAAGGGTAGCGACCGATCTTGCCGATGGTGACAAGGGTCGAAAAGGTAGTTTGGGATGGAATGGCGAACGAGGATAAACCCGTTACTACATCATCTTTTCATTTCATCATCATTTTTATCATCACTTTTTTATTCATTCATTTCATCATTTTTTTAACCACATTACCGACTCAAGCGCCCTTTCGGGTTTTCACCGGAGTCATCCCCCTTTTGCTTTTGCCCACGCGCCCTCTCGGGTTTTCACGTAGCGGGGTACCCGATTTTGCCTGCAGCGCCCTTTTGGGTTTTTACCACAGCCGGGTTATAGTCATTTTTGCCCTCATCCCTGTTTAGGAACAAGGCCGACGGGGTATCTCTATTTTTAACCCCATCTTTCTTTTCTCTCTTTTTTTTGTAGAAAGAAGACGGGACACAGGAGAGCCTGCCCGCTAGCACGCCGATCGGCCTTGTCGATGATGACAAGGGTCGGATCCTAGTTTGGTTCGTCGACATTGGTTAAATACCGAAGCAAAAGGTATAGTTCTTAACAGGGACGGAAGGTCCAAGTTAAGGGTAGAGGTCGACCTATCTCACCGATGATGACGAGGGTCGACTCCTGGGTTTGTTCATCGGTAGGGGTTACATGTCGATGTAAAGGTATGATTATTGACAAGGACAAAAGGTCCGAGTTAAGGGCTAGAGGTCGACCGGTCTCATCGATGATGACGAGGGTCGAACAAACCAAACACTTAATTAAAAACACCTATGACTATGCGTCTATGCTATAGAGAATAATTACATGAAGTGAAAAGAAGAGATAGAAGAAGGAGATCGGGAGGGTAGAAGATCAAGAACTAAATCAAAAGAACAACTCTTTTCATTAACTTAAAGAAACTAGTACATGAAGTGCAAGACAAGCTTACAACAAAGATGTGACGAGATTACAATGAAGTAAAATGAAACTAAAGCAATAAAAATAAAAGGAGCCTGAGGTGTGAAGATGGTAGCAGAAATGGTGATGACGGCGTCGTCCTCTCTTGGCTTTGGATCACGAACCACCTTGCAGAAGATGTCATCTACACCGGGAGGAAGTCACCTTCGTCGTTGAAGCTGCCTTTGGAGGGTAAATAACTTTGACCCCAAGACGAATTAGGGGATGCCCAAGAAGAAGAAGTTGAAGAGGGGGAAAAGAGGAAGAACTTTGATGAAAGGCATAGAGAGAGAAAATGTGAGGAAGAGGGTGAAATTAGAGGAAGAAAAGAAGTGGTCTGCACGGATGAACAATAACTGTGCATAAAAACTAAACTAAGAAGAATTAAACATAACTTAAAAACGTGATGGAATTAGAGGTTTGGAAGACGAATAAAATCCACCTCTACAGGATAGGAAGAACTTTAATGAAGAACTCAGATAGAAAAGAAGATAAGAATGGCTTCAAAATGGAGGAATAAGATAAGCTAGCACCTCGGATGAACAGTAAAATCATAGGACATCAAGTTGAAAAATGAGAAATAACTTACAAACCAGAAAGAATTAGAAGATGATATAGAAGAAGAAATTGTAGAACACTTAAACATAAAGATCTTTCATGAGACAGCAAGAGGAGAAAATGACTAGAAAGGGGAGAAATAAGGGGAAGAATAGAGAGAAACACTGATTCACAGACGAACAGGATAGTACAGTGAAAAACATGAAATATCTTCAAAACTAGATGGAATTAGAAGATGATACAGAAGAAGAAGTTGTAGAGCATTTAAAATTGAAGAACTTACATGAAGGGTGCAAGAGCAGAAAATGAACCAAAGGGGAAGAAATCGGCGACCTAAGGTTGGGAGAGAAATTGCCAAAAGAAGAACTCCCCTTCACCTCCTTGTCATGGGCTATTTATAGGGAATTAGGTCAATGGAGGGTAGAGATTGTATCAAAAGGAGATGGATGGCTGGGATTTAGGTAGAATATGATGCATAGGGGAAAGAAAAAGGAGGTGGACACCCCCTTTCTTGGACTTTGGACACCCCCTTTTCAACTTTGAATCTCATTTTCAAACATTGAATATACTTTTCCTCCTTTTCAAACTTAAACTTTGAATTCTACTTTTTTAAACTTTGAATTCAAAATTTTGAACTTTCTTTTCCCTCCAACCAAAATATTTTAAATTCTTTATTTGACTTGGTCAAAGTGGTGATGACCGTTTTGCCCCCGACTTCTTTTGTAATTACCTTCGGTGTCTTGCACACATATAATTATGATTTAGTCCAGGAAAGTTACCATAATGTGCACAAGAATCACAATTACTTACAATTATGCAATGGAGAATTAATGTTCATGACTCTTAACTTTATTTTATTAAATGAAATCGTCAAATTAATTAATTTACGTGAAAGGTCCAATCTACAAGCGAAGTTGAGATTAACGATAGATCATGCATAATTACCTAATTGTATGCACATAAAATGGTGTACATGCGATGAATTATCATAGAAAATAGATGCTTATCAGTGGCCGGGGTTGCCACTCCGAGAAGACGAGAAGGGGGAGGGCGACGTCGTCAGTTTCGCAGTGCCGCGGGTCCGCCCGCGTGCTTGCGTTTCGGAAGAGAAAAAAGGGGGAGGTAAAGTAAGAGAGAGAGAGAACTCACGGTTCTCTCCTCTCAAAAACCCTTGCGATCTATTTTTTTTTCAAAAAAACCCTTGAATTGCTAAAAGCCCCCAAGTTAAGCGAAATTGGATATATGCCCCATTTAATTTTGAGAAAGCTTATATAAATACTCAAAGCCCACTTAACTAGGCCCAATAAAACCCTAAAAATCTCATAAATTCATGAAATTACTTTTATTTTAATACCATCAAAAATCCGTTAAAGAACGGGTCTCACAATCCCTCCCTCCTAATAGAAATTTCATCCTCAAAATTTAAAAGGAAGAACAAGGAGAGAACTGAAAGAAATCATAGTCCTCAGAAAGAAATGAATGAGAAATACATGAATCAAATAAAACATGAGCTGCATGGCCATAAATCATAATCGTACCTTCCACGAGATGAGAGGCCACAGCTTCAGCACGAGTAATATGAGAAACCTTCCCTTTTTGCTTCGTGCCCGCTGCGGTAGATTGCTGGGAAAAAGACACTGAAGCTTGAGGATAATATTGCTGAGGTTGAGGTGGTGGAGGGGGTCTGAAGTGAAACGGCTGTGGTTGAAAAAACTGAGAAAACTGTATCGGTTGCGGCCTCAGAGGACAATCTCGAACCACATGCCCCGGTTGATCACAACAGAAACAAATCACTGGCATCGAACACGACTTGCCTGGATGATAACCACCACACCTCGGACACGGTCTCGGCTGACTAGCCACTGATCCCTGATGCGGGAAAAAAGGTGCTAATTACTGCTGCTCGGGATCAGAAGATGCTTGTTGGTCATACCGCTTCTTAGACTTCTTGAACTTGGGTTCGGAAGAAGAAATGCCACTGGCAGCATGTACATCAGATGGAACTCTTGCCACAGACGGCTGACTGACTTGCTGAAACTGCATACTCGGCTGAACGGGGTCAACTTGGGTACACCCTCAGGATCTTGCCATATCAAGCTCTAAAGTCGCAGCTGCCTGATAAACTACGTCCATCTCTGCCACTCGGGTTGCAATCAGAGGCTGCCTCAACCCTGGTTTCAATCCACGTAGAAATTGCTCGGTCTTTAGACTTTCATCAGCAAGAATATGGGGTGCATACCAACCCAATTCCATGAACTTACTCAGATATTCCAGCATAGTCATATTGCCTTGAGCTAGCTCCATAAATAGATGCATCTTATCCATCCTGAGGTAAGTTGGACTGAAAGTGTGCTCAAAGGTCGTAACAAACTCACGCCATATGATCTGACAAAGCGGACGGGATCTGAAAGCAAACCCCCACTCCATGGTCCAGCACGTGAGTGCTGCTCCCTGAAGTTGAAAAGTAGCCAGCATGACTTTTTCATCCTCCGTGCACTCCATAGAACAGAATACATGCTCGGTTGCATCAAGCCACACTCTGGCTGCATCAGGATCTGCCTGTCCTTCATAAGTCGGTGGGTGGAATAGCAAAAATTCTTTCAAAGCTCTGCCACGACCACCAGGAGGAAAATCGGCATGAGGAGCATGATCAGCTTGAATTGGAGCTGGCACATTAGCTGGAGGAGAAGTACCACTTCCTTCTCTTGGGACACGTGCCCTTTTATGAGGTGACATTTTAATCTAGAAGAAAACACGTAATGACAGAAAATCCATCAGTAATCATGAAAACATCCTAAGGCAGCAGTAGACTCACATGGACTTGTTATGGACCAATGTAATTTCAATTCCTTATACAAATCCTCGACACCGCTCTGATACCAACTGTGACGACCTAGGAGATCCGGATACCGATAACCCGATATCATCGATTTACCGATATGAAGAGCTCGGGGAAGCCACCCAAGAGGCTGATGAGGCCCCGTAAGGGTTAGTGAGTGTTTGTCAAGGGGATGCATAACGAATAGAAATTATACGCGTAATATTAATTAAAGCATTCATTTGAACATTAAACGGAAGCAATTATATATATCCAAGTGGTAAAATTTATACAAGTAGTCCAGATCCATATATCACAAGTCCCACACTGTACAATGATCAAAATAAATGACTACACAGGGCATACCCCGGCCAAAAGAAGAAAAAAGACAAACTGACCACTAACCGACCACTGACAGACCACTGTTGGCTCTAAGACTTTTTGCCAAAAGCACGAGAGAATCCTGCAGCCGGTTGCCCTGCCTCACCTGTAAAAGGAAGGGGTGAGTCTCATAGTAGAGACTCAGTAGGGTTCACAGAAATCCCTAACTCGCAACTAGCTAAAGGAAAGCAGTAAGCTAAAGGAAAATAGTAAAACATGCATTGACGTAATTTAAAAGACAATCTAGTAAGGCTATAAAACTAACTAAATAGTTTATAAACAGCTAACTAATATGCTAATTTAATTCAAATGCGAGTACTCAAAATCTAGCAATAGAATAACAACTCAATCATTCCCAAGTGACAAGAGAGAGAAGGAGAGGAGATCCACGAGAAGAAGAAACCAGATGCGTCAACTAACTGCTTACACTGCGCCTCAAGCATCTACACAAGCCTGATCATAGCAAGCGAGACGCGTAACAGTACCAGAAACAAGTAACTAGTCAGAGCAACACTCTTCAGTGTCAGTCCAAGTCTCTGACTATGTGTGCACACACCGGCTCATGCCTAGAGCCAGGCCTCTAGCTAGTATTCCCTTCCGTAGGACGCTACGGCTGGACTGGGGCCCACGGAACTAGCTTAAAAACCGTATCATGGGACTACCCCGCCACCTCTCCCGGGTGGGATCAACACTAAAAGTCATCGGGCTACGACTGGTGGTTCCATCACTAGGAAAGAGAATATAATTCTATTGGGATCTAAAAACATGCCATAATTTATGATAACAATTAAACATGGCAAATATTCATTAATTACATGCATAAATAACTGATTATGCTAAAATGGCAAGTATGCAACTATTAAATGCATAGTTAATTGAATATGCTAAGATGGCCATTATTCAATAATTCAATGCGTAAATAATTGAATATGCTAGAACAATTATTCATAACTAAATGCCTAAATTATTGAACATGCTGAAATGGTAATTATTCCATAATTAAATGCATGGATAATTGACTATGTTAAGGATTGAAATCTGTCGGGATTAAACGGTTGAAAGAAAACCGCCCCAGTCGATAAAACGACTTAAACATGGCGGGAATGCTATATTACATGCATGGTTTAACGAACACGCATAGTTGCAAAACAAGCGGTCGAACAACGAACCGCCGCGTGTTGTTATACGGACTGGCCGTGAAATTTCTACCGCCATTCAAATTTAATTTATTTACGTGGTCTAATCGTCAGCCGCTCGGGTCAACAAACGGTTTATGGCGGACCGTTATAAAATCTAGAATAATTGAAACATAGTCGTTAGCGGAGAACCGGATCCACCGGAATCATAACCAGATCCCTTCCCGGTCGACTCAAATCGACGGGAATTATAATATTTCACCTATTCCCTGCCGATCCATCATTTCAATACAACAATTTATTATCTATGAACTCAGCGATGATGGGCATACTGTAGTTAATCTATGAACTCAGCGACGTGGGCATGCGATAATTAATCTATGAACTCAGCGACGATGGGCATGCTATAGTTAATCTATGAACTCAGCGACGATGGGCATGCTGTATGCTGTTAAAAAATGATCTAATGGGGCTAGGGCAACGATCCCCCTACCTCAAACGCGATGGAAATGTCCGATCCGGCCGCATGCAAGCTGAGGGATGCGCCGCCGTCCGCGTTTCCCGACAGTCTCTCCACTCCGCGGTTGGTCCCGGGTTGATGTCACGGCATTCCTCGTCGCTCCAAACGAGGCTAGAAAGTCATCCCCCCACCGGATCTAGGCCGAGGATGATGATTCCACCATGAGAAGGGGAGGGAGAAAGCAGCCATCTTCGTCGCGGGTTCATCCCTCCACGCCGGGGTTCGGCTCCGACGGTGGCATCGTCGGGTTCTACTCCTTACAGGTTCGTCGACACAGCTCCGGCTCCTCTGCCAAGGCCGTCGGGTCGTCGGCGTGACGAGAAGAGAGAAAGGGGAGAGAGGACCGCTGGTAACGTCCCACCTCCGCACACCGTGAAAGGAGGAAGGGGGATAGAGAGGGGGGGGAGGGGGCGATCGTGGTCCTCCGCCCTGTGCCAGCTCCCTGCCTTGGCTGCCGGCCGTCCACCGCCGTGGCTGATAACGCGAAAGTTCCTCGTTTAAAACACGCGTATCAATCTTAAAAATTCCAACTCGCACTAGATAAAAGAGAGACGTAATATGGTGGCGAGAATGGTCGAATCCACAAGGAAGAAGAGATTTTTAGAGTTAAAAACTTTGGAGTCCTTTGGAAAACACTTGTGATTTTACTTTGCTTAAAGAAAATAGTGAAATGATGAACAAACCAAACACTTAATTAAAAACACCTTTGACTATGCGTCTATGCTATAGAGAATAATTACATTAAGTGAAAAGAAGAGATAGAAGAAGGAGGTAGGGAGGGTAGAAGATCAAGAACTAAATCAAAAGAACAACTCTTTTCATTAACTTAAAGAAACTAGTACATGAAGTGCAAGACAAGCTTACAACAAAGATGTGACGAGATTACAATGAAGTAAAATGAAACTAAAGCAATAAAAATAAAAGGAGCCTGAGGTGTGAAGATGGTAGCAGAAATGGTGATGACGGCGTCGTCCTCTCTTGGCTTTGGATCACGAACCACCTTGCGGAAGATGTCATCTACACCGGGAGGAAGTCACCTTTGTCGTTGAAGCTGCCTTTGGAGGGTGAATAACTTTGAACCCAAGATGAATTAGGGGATGCCCAAGAAGAAGAAGTTGAAGAGGGGAATGAGAGGAAGAACTTTGATGAAAGGCATAGAGAGAGAAAATGTGAGGAAGAGGGTGAAATTAGAGGAAGAAAGGAAGTGGTCTGCACGGATGAACAGTAACTGTGCATAAAAACTGAACTAAGAAGAATTAAACATAACTTAAAAATGTGATGGAATTAGAGGTTTGGAAGAAGAATAAAATCCACCTCTACAGGATAGGAAGAGCTTTAATGAAGAACTCAGATAGAAAAGAAGATAAGAATGGCTTCAAAATGGAGGAATAAGATAAGCTAGCACCTCGGATGAACAGTAAAATCATAGGACATCAAGTTGAAAAATGAGAAATAACTTACAAACCAGAAAGAATTAGAAGATGATATAGAAGAAGAAATTGTAGAACACTTAAACATAAAGATCTTTCATGAGACAGCAAGAGGAGAAAATGACTAGAAATGGGAGAAATGAGGGGAAGAACAGAGAGAAACACTGATTCACAGACGAACAGGATAGTACAGTGAAAAACATGAAATAGCTTCAAAACTAGATGGAACTAGAAGATGATACAGAAGAAGAAGTTGTAGAGCATTTAAAATTGAAGAACTTACATGAAGTGTGCAAGAGTAGAAAATGAACCAAAGGGGAAGAAATCGGCGACCTAAGGTTGGGAGAGAAATTGCCAAAAGAAGAACTCCCCTTCACCTCCTTGTCATGGGCTATTTATAGGGAATTAGGTCAATGGAGGGTAGAGATTGTATCAAAAGGAGATGGATGGCTGGGATTTAGGTAGAATATGATGCATAGGGGAAAGAAAAAGGAGGTGGACACCCCCTTTCTTTGACTTTGGACACCCCCTTTTCAACTTTGAATCTCATTTTCAAACATTGAATGTACTTTTCCTCCTTTTCAAACTTAAACTTTGAATTCTACTTTTTTAAACTTTGAATTCAAAATTTTGAACTTTCTTTTCCCTCCAACCAAAATATTTTAAATTATTTATTTGACTTGGTCAAAGTGGTGATGACCGTTTTGCCCCCGACTTCTTTTGTAATTACCTTCGGTGTCCTGCACACATATAATTATGATTTAGTCCAGGAAAGTTACCATAATGTGCACAAGAATCACAATTACTTACAATTATGCAATGGAGAATTAATGTTCATGACTCTTAACTTTATTTTATTAAATGAAATCGTCAAATTAATTAATTTACGTGAAAGGTCCAATCTACAAGCGAAGTTGAGATTAACGATAGATCATGCATAATTACCTAATTATATGCACATAAAATGGTGTACATGCGATGAATTATCATAGAAAATAGATGCTTATCAGTGGCCGGGGTTGCCGCTCCGAGAAGACGAGAAGGGGGAGGGCGACGTCGTCGGTTTCGCAGTGCCGCGGGTCCGCCCGCGTGCTTGCGTTTCGGAAGAGAAAAAAGGGGGAGGTAAAGTAAGAGAGAGAGAGAACTCACGGTTCTCTCCTCTCAAAAACCCTTGCGATCTATTTTTTTTCAAAAAAACCCTTGAATTGCTAAAAGCCCCCAAGTTAAGCGAAATTGGATATATGCCCCATTTAATTTTGAAAAAGCTTATATAAATACTCAAAGCCCACTTAACTAGGCCCAATAAAACCCTAAAAATCTCATAAATTCATGAAATTACTTTTATTTTAATACCATCAAAAATCGGTTAAAGAACGGGTCTCATAGTCCCTCCCTCCTAATAGAAATTTCATCCTCAAAATTTAAAAGGAAGAACAAGGAGAGAACTGAAAGAAATCATAGTCCTCAGAAAGAAATGAATGAGAAATACATGAATCAAACAAAACATGAGCTGCATGGCCATAAATCATAATCGTACCTTCCACGAGATGAGAGGCCACAGCTTCAGCACGAGTAATATGAGAAACCTTCCCTTTTTGCTTCGTGCCCGCTGCGGTAGATTGCTGGGAAAAAGACACTGAAGCTTGAGGATAATATTGCTGAGGTTGAGGTGGTGGAGGGGGTCTGAAGTGAAACGGTTGTGGTTGAAAAAACTGAGAAAACTGTATCGGTTGCGGCCTCAGAGGACAATCTCGAACCACATGCCCCGGTTGATCACAACAGAAACAAATCACTGGCATCGAACACGACTTGCCTGGATGATAACCACCACACCTCGGACACGGTCTCGGCTGACTAGCCACTGATCCCTGATGCGGGAAAAAAGGTGCTAATTACTGCTGCTCGGGATCAGAAGATGCTTGTTGGTCATACCGCTTCTTAGACTTCTTGAACTTGGGTTCGGAAGAAGAAATTCCACTGGCAGCAGGTACATCAGATGGAACTCCTGCCACAGACGGCTGACTGACTTGCTGAAACTGCATACTCGGCTGAACGGGGTCAACTTGGGTACGCCCTCAGGATCTTGCCATATCAAGCTCTAAAGTCGCAGCTGCCTGATAAACTACGTCCATCTCTGCCACTCGGGTTGCAATCAGAGGCTGCCTCAACCCTGGTTTCAATCCACGTAGAAATTGCTCGGTCTTTAGACTTTCATCAGCAAGAATATGGGGTGCATACCGACCCAATTCCATGAACTTACTCAGATATTCCAGCATAGTCATATTGCCTTGAGCTAGCTCCATAAATTGATGCATCTTATCCATCCTGAGGTAAGTTGGACTGAAAGTGTGCTCAAAGGTCGTAACAAACTCACGCCATGTGATCTGACAAAGCGGACGGGATCTGAAAGCAAACCCCCACTCCATGGTCCAGCACGTGAGTGCTGCTCCCTGAAGTTGAAAAGTAGCCAGCATGACTTTTTCATCCTCCGTGCACTCCATAGAACAGAATACACGCTCGATTGCATCAAGCCACACTCTGGCTGCATCAGGATCTGCCTGTCCTTCATAAGTCGGTGGGTGGAATAGCAAAAATTCTTTCAAAGCTCTGCCACGACCACCAGGAGGAAAATCGGCATGAGGAGCATGATCAGCTTGAATTGGAGCTGGCACATTAGCTGGAGGAGAAGTACCACTTCCTTCTCTTGGGACACGTGCCCTTTTATGAGGTGACATTTTAATCTAGAAGAAAACACGTAATGACAGAAAATCCATCAGTAATCATGGAAAACATCCTAAGGCAGCAGTAGACTCACATGGACTTGTTATGGACCAATGTAATTTCAATTCCTTATACAAATCCTCAACACCGCTCTGATACCAACTGTGACGACCTAGGAGATCCGGATACCGATAACCCGATATCATCGATTTACCGATATGAAGAGCTCGGGGAAGCCACCCAAGAGGCTGATGAGGCCCCGTAAGGGTTAGTGAGTGTTTGTCAAGGGGATGCATAACGAATAGAAATTATACGCGTAATATTAATTAAAGCATTCATTTGAACTTTAAACGGAAGCAATTATATATATCCAAGTGGTAAAATTTATACAAGTAGTCCAGATCCATATATCACAAGTCCCACACTGTACAATGGTCAAAATAAATGACTACACGGGGCATACCCCGGCCAAAAGAAGAAAAAAGACAAACTGACCACTAACCGACCACTGACAGACCACTGTTGGCTCTAAGACTTTTTGCCAAAAGCACGAGAGAATCCTGCAGCCGGTTGCCCTGCCTCACCTGTAAAAGGAAGGGGTGAGTCTCATAGTAGAGACTCAGTAGGGTTCACAGAAATCCCTAACTCGCAACTAGCTAAAGGAAAGCAGTAAGCTAAAGGAAAATAGTAAAACATGCATTGACGTAATTTAAAAGACAATCTAGTAAGGCTATAAAACTAACTAAACAGTTTATAAACAGCTAACTAATATGCTAATTTAATTCAAATGCGAGTACTCAAAATCTACCAATAGAATAACAACTCAATCATTCCCAAGTGACAAGAGAGAGAATGAGAGGAGATCCACGAGAAGAAGAAACTAGATGCGTCCACTAACGGCTTACACTGCGCCTCAAGCATCTACACAAGCCTGATCATAGCAAGCGAGACGCGTAACAGTACCAGAAACAAGTAACTAGTCAGAGCAACACTCTTCAGTGTCAGTCCAAGTCTCTGACTATGTGTGCACACACCGGCTCATGCCTAGAGCCAGGCCTCTAGCTAATATTCCCTTCCGTAGGACGCTACGGCTAGACTGGGGCCCACGGAACTAGCTTAAAAACGGTATCATGGGACTACCCCGCCACCTCTCCCGGGTGGGATCAACACTAAAAGTCATCGGGCTACGACTGGTGGTTCCATCACTAGGAAAGAGAATATAATTCTATTGGGATCTAAAAACATGCCATAATTTATGATAACAATTAAACATGGCAAATATTCATTAATTACATGCATAAATAACTGATTATGCTAAAATGGCAAGTATGCAACTATTAAATGCATAGTTAATTGAATATGCTAAGATGGCCATTATTCAATAATTCAATGCGTAAATAATTGAATATGCTAGAACAATTATTCCATAACTAAATGCCTAAATTATTGAACATGCTGAAATGGTAATTATTCCATAATTAAATGCATGGATAATTGACTATGTTAAGGATTGAAATCTGTCGGGATTAAACGGTTGAAAGAAAACCGCCCCAGTCGATAAAACGACTTAAACATGGCGGGAATGCTATATTACATGCATGGTTTAACGAACACGCATAGTTGCAAAACAAGCGGTCGAACAACGAACCGCCGCGTGTTGTTATACGGACTGGCCGTGAAATTTCTACCGCCATTCAAATTTAATTTATTTACGTGGTCTAATCGTCAGCCGCTCGGGTCAACAAACGGTTTATGGCGGACCGTTATAAAATCTAGAATAATTGAAACATAGTCCTTAGCGGAGAACCGGATCCACCGGAATCATAACCAGATCCCTTCCCGGTCGACTCAAATCGACGGGAATTATAATATTTCACCTATTCCCTGCCGATCCATCATTTCAATACAACAATTTATTATCTATGAACTCAGCGATGATGGGCATACTGTAGTTAATCTATGAACTCAGCGACTTGGGCATGCGATAATTAATCTACGAACTCAGCGACGATGGGCATGCTATAGTTAATCTATGAACTCAGCGACAATGGGCATGCTGTATGCTGTTAAAAAATGATCTAATGGGGCTAGGGCAACGATCCCCCTACCTCAAACGCGATGGAAATGTCCGATCCGGCCGCATGCAAGCCGAGGGATGCGCCGCCGTCCGCGTTTCCCGACAGTCTCTCCACTCCGCGGTTGGTCCCGGGTTGATGTCACGGCATTCCTCGTCGCTCCAAACGAGGCTAGAAAGTCGTCCCCCCACCGGATCTAGGCCGAGGATGATGATTCCACCATGAGAAGGGGAGGGAGAAAGCCGCCGTCTTCGTCGCGGGTTCATCCCTCCACGCCGGGGTTCGGCTCCGACGGTGGCGTCGCCGGGTTCTACTCCTTACAGGTTCGTCGACAGAGCTCCGGCTCCTCTGCCAAGGCCGTCGGGTCGTCGGCGTGACGAGAAGAGAGAAAGAGGGAGAGAGGACCGCTGGTAACGTCCCACCTCCGCGCACCGTGAAAGGAGGAAGGGGGATAGAGAGGGGGGGGAGGGGGCGATCGTGGTCCTCCGCCCTGTGCCAGCTCCCCGCCTTGGCTGCCGGCCGTCCACCGCCGTGGCTGATAACGCGAAAGTTCCTCGTTTAAAACACGCGTATCAATCTTAAAAATTCCAACTCGCACTAGATAAAAGAGAGACGTAATATGGTGGCGAGAATGGTCGAATCCACAAGGAAGAAGAGATTTTTAGAGTTAAAAACTTTGGAGTCCTTTGGAAAACACTTGTGATTTTACTTTGCTTAAAGAAAATAGTGAAATGATGAACAAACCAAACACTTAATTAAAAACACCTTTGACTATGCGTCTATGCTATAGAGAATAATTACATTAAGTGAAAAGAAGAGATAGAAGAAGGAGGTAGGGAGGGTAGAAGATCAAGAACTAAATCAAAAGAACAACTCTTTTCATTAACTTAAAGAAACTAGTACATGAAGTGCAAGACAAGCTTACAACAAAGATGTGACGAGATTACAATGAAGTAAAATGAAACTAAAGCAATAAAAATAAAAGGAGCCTGAGGTGTGAAGATGGTAGCAGAAATGGTGATGACGGCGTCGTCCTCTCTTGCTTTGGATCACGAACCATCTTGCGGAAGATGTCATCTACACCGGGAGGAAGTCAGCTTTGTCGTTGAAGCTGCCTTTGGAGGGTGAATAACTTTGAACCCAAGATGAAATAGGGAATGCCCAAGAAGAAGAAGTTGAAGAGGGGGAAGAGAGGAAGAACTTTGATGAAAGGCATAGAGAGAGAAAATGTGAGGAAGAGGGTGAAATTAGAGGAAGAAAGGAAGTGGTCTGCACGGAGGAACAATAACTGTGCATAAAAACTAAACTAAGAAGAATTAAACATAACTTAAAAACGTGATGGAATTAGAGGTTTGGAAGAAGAATAAAATCCACCTCTACAGGATAGGAAGAACTTTAATGAAGAACTCAGATAGAAAAGAAGATAAGAATGGCTTCAAAATGGAGGAATAAGATAAGCTAGCACCTCGGATGAACAGTAAAATCATAGGACATCAAGTTGAAAAATGAGAAATAACTTACAAACCAGAAAGAATTAGAAGATGATATAGAAGAAGAAATTGTAGAACACTTAAACATAAAGATCTTTCATGAGACAGCAAGAGGAGAAAATGACTAGAAATGGGAGAAATGAGGGGAAGAACAGAGAGAAACACTGATTCACAGACGAATAGGATAGTACAGTGAAAAACATGAAATAGCTTCAAAACTAGATGGAACTAGAAGATGATACAGAAGAAGAAGTTGTAGAGCATTTAAAATTGAAGAACTTACATGAAGGGTGCAAGAGCAGAAAATGAACCAAAGGGGAAGAAATCGGCGACCTAAGGTTGGGAGAGAAATTGCCAAAAGAAGAACTCCCCTTCACCTCCTTGTCATGGGCTATTTATAGGGAATTAGGTCAATGGAGGGTAGAGATTGTATCAAAAGGAGATGGATGGCTGGGATTTAGGTAGAATATGATGCATAGGGGAAAGAAAAAGGAGGTGGACACCCCCTTTCTTGGACTTTGGACACCCCATTTTCAACTTTGAATCTCCTTTTCAAACATTGAATGTACTTTTCCTCCTTTTCAAACTTAAACTTTGAATTCTTCTTTTTTAAACTTTGAATTCAAAATTTTGAACTTTCTTTTCCCTCCAACCAAAATATTTTAAATTCTTTATTTGACTTGGTCAAAGTGGTGATGACCGTTTTGGCCCCGACTTCTTTTATAATTACCTTCGGTGTCCTACACACACATAATTATGATTTAGTCCAGGAAAGTTACCATAATGTGCACAAGAATCACAATTACTTACAATTATGCAATGGAGAATTAATGTTCATGACTCTTAACTTTATTTTATTAAATGAAATCGTCAAATTAATTAATTTACGTGAAAGGTCCAATCTACAAGCGAAGTTGAGATTAACGATAGATCATGCATAATTACCTAATTATATGCACATAAAATGGTGTACATGCGATGAATTATCATAGAAAATAGATGCTTATCAGTGGCCGGGGTTGCCGCTCCGAGAAGACGAGAAGGGGGAGGGCGGCGTCGCCGGTTTCGCAGTGCCGCGGGTCCGCCCGCGTGCTTGCGTTTCGGAAGAGAAAAAAGGGAGGAGGTAAAGTAAGAGAGAGAGAGAACTCACGGTTCTCTCCTCTCAAAAACCCTTGCGATCTATTTTTTTTTCAAAAAAACCCTTGAATTGCTAAAAGCCCCCAAGTTAAGCGAAATTGGATATATGCCCCATTTAATTTTGAAAAAGCTTATATAAATACTCAAAGCCCACTTAACTAGGCCCAATAAAACCCTAAAAATCTCATAAATTCATGAAATTACTTTTATTTTAATACCACCAAAAATCCGTTAAAGAACGGGTCTCACAGTCCCTCCCTCCTAATAAAAATTTCATCCTCAAAATTTAAAAGGAAGAACAAGGAGAGAACTGAAAGAAATCATAGTCCTCAGAAAGAAATGAATGAGAAATACATGAATCAAACAAAACATGAGCTGCATGGCCATAAATCATAATCGTACCTTCCACGAGATGAGAGGCCACCGCTTCAGCACGAGTAATATGAGAAACCTTCCCTTTTTGCTTCGTGCCCGCTGCGGTAGATTGCTGGGAAAAAGACACTGAAGCTTGAGGATAATATTGCTGAGGTTGAGGTGGTGGAGGGGGTCTGAAGTGAAACGGCTGTGGTTGAAAAAACTGAGAAAACTGTATCGGTTGCGGCCTCAGAGGACAATCTCGAACCACATGCCCCGGTTGATCACAACAGAAACAAATCACTGGCATCGAACACGACTTGCCTGATGATAACCACCACACCTCGGACACGGTCTCGGCTGACTAGCCACTGATCCCTGACGCTGGAAAAAAAGGTGCTAATTACTACTACTCGGGATCAGAAGATGCTTGTTGGTCATACCGCTTCTTAGACTTCTTGAACTTGGGTTCGGAAGAAGAAATTCCACTGGCAGCAGGTACATCAGATGGAACTCCTGCCACAGACGGCTGACTGACTTGCTAAAACTGCATACTCGGCTGAACGGGGTCAACTTGGGTACGCCCTCAGGATCTTGCCATATCAAGCTCTAAAGTCGCAGCTGCCTGATAGACTACGTCCATCTCTGCCACTCGGGTTGCAATCAGAGGCTGCCTCAACCCTGGTTTCAATCCACGTAGAAATTGCTCGGTCTTTAGACTTTCATCAGGAAGAATATGGGGTGCATACCGACCCAATTCCATGAACTTACTCAGATATTCCAGCATAGTCATATTGCCTTGAGCTAGCTCCATAAATTGATGCATCTTATCCATCCTGAGGTAAGTTGGACTGAAAGTGTGCTCAAAGGTCGTAACAAACTCACGCCATGTGATCTGAAAAAGCGGACGGGATCTGAAAGCAACCCCCCACTCCATGGTCCAGCACGTGAGTGCTGCTCCCTGAAGTTGAAAAGTAGCCAGCATGACTTTTTCATCCTCCGTGCACTCCATAGAACAGAATACACGCTCGGTTGCATCAAGCCACACTCTGGCTGCATCAGGATCTGCCTGTCCTTCATAAGTCGGTGGGTGGAATATCAAAAATTCTTTCAAAGCTCAGCCACGACCACCAGGAGGAAAATCGGCATGAGGAGCATGATCAGCTTGAATTGGAGCTGGCACATTAGCCGGAGGAGAAGTACCACTTCCTTCTCTTGGGACGCGTGCCCTTTTACGAGGTGACATTTTAATCTAGAAGAAAACACGTAATGACAGAAAATCCATCAGTAATCATGGAAAACATCCTAAGGCAGCAGTAGACTCACATGGACTTGTTCTGGACCAATGTAATTTCAATTCCTTATACAAATCCTCAACACCGCTCTGATACCAACTGTGACGACCTAGGAGATCCGGATACCGATAACCCGATATCATCGATTTACCGATATGAAGAGCTCGGGGAAGCCACCCAAGTGGCTGATGAGGCCCCGTAAGGGTTAGTGAGTGTTTGTCAAGGGGATGCATAACGAATAGAAATTATACGCGTAATATTAATTAAAGCATTCATTTGAACTTTAAACAGAAGCAATTATATATATCCAAGTGGTAAAATTTATACAAGTAGTCCAGATCCATATATCACAAGTCCCACACTATACAATGGTCAAAATAAATGACTACACGGGGCATACCCCGGCCAAAAGAAGAAAAAAGACAAACTGACCACTAACCGACCACTGACAGACCACTGTTGGCTCTAAGACTTTTTGCCAAAAGCACTAGAGAATCCTGTAGCCGGTTGCCCCGCCTCACCTGTAAAAGGAAGGGGTGAGTCTCATAGTAGAGACTCAGTAGGGTTCACAGAAATCCCTAACTTGCAACTAGCTAAAGGAAAGCAATAAGCTAAAGGAAAATAGTAAAACATGCATTGACGTAATTTAAAAGACAATCTAGTAAGGCTATAAAACTAACTAAACAGTTTATAAACAGCTAACTAATATGCTACTTTAATTCAAATGCGAGTACTCAAAATCTACCAATAGAATAGCAACTCAATCATTCCCAAGTGACAAGAGAGAGAAGGAGAGGAGATCCACGAGAAGAAGAAACCGAATGCGTCCACTAACGGCTTACACTGCGCCTCAAGCATCTACACAAGCCTGATCATAGCAAGCGAGACGCGTAACAGTACCAGAAACAAGTAACTAGTCAGAGCAACACTCTTCAGTGTCAGTCCAAGTCTCTGACTATGTGTGCACACACCGGCTCATGACTAGAGCCAGGCCTCTAGCTAGTATTCCCTTCCGTAGGATGCTACGGCTGGACTGGGGCCCACGGAACTAGCTTAAAAACCGTATCATGGGACTACCCCGCCACCTCTCCCGGGTGGGATCAACACTAAAAGTCATTGGGCTGCGACTGGTGGTTCCATCACTAGGAAAGAGAATATAATTCTATTGGGATCTAAAAACATGCCATAATTTATGATAACAATTAAACATGGCAAATATTCATTAATTACATGCATAAATAACTGATTATGCTAAAATGGCAAGTATGCAACTATTAAATGCATAGTTAATTGAATATGCTAAGATGGCCATTATTCAATATTTCAATGCGTAAATAATTGAATATGCTAGAACAATTATTCCATAACTAAATGCCTAAATTATTGAACATGCTGAAATGGTAATTATTCCATAATTAAATGCATGGATAATTGACTATGTTAAGGATTGAAATCTGTCGGGATTAAACGGTTGAAAGAAAACTGCCCCAGTCGATAAAACGACTTAAACATGGTGGGAATGCTATATTACATGCATGGTTTAACGAACACGCATAGTTGCAAAACAAGCGGTCGAACAACGAACTGCCGCATGTTGTTATACGGACTGGCCATGAAATTTCTACCGCCATTCAAATTTAATTTATTTACGCGGTCTAATCGTCAGCCGCTCGGGTCAACAAACGGTTTATGGCGGACCGTTATAAAATCTAGAATAATTGAAACATAGTCCTTAGCGGAGAACCAGATCCACCGGAATCATAACCAGATCCCTTCCCGGTCGACTCAAATCGACAGGAATTATAATATTTGACATATTCCCTGTCGATCCATCGTTTCAATACAACAATTTATTATCTATGAACTCAGCGATGATGGGCATATTGTAGTTAATCTATGAACTCAGCGACGTGGGCATGCGATAATTAATCTATGAACTCAGCGACGATGGGCATGCTATAGTTAATCTATGAACTCAGCGACGATGGGCATGCTGTATGCTGTTAAAAAATGATCTAATGGGGCTATGGCAACGATCCCCCTACCTCAAACGCGATGGAAATGTCCGATCCGGCCGCATGCAAGCCGAGGGATGCGCCGCGGTCCGCGTTTCCTGACAGTCTCTCCACTCCGCGGTTGGTCCTGGGTTGATGTCACGGCATACCTTGTCGCTCCAAATGAGGCTAGAAAGTCGTCCCCCCACCGGATCTAGGCCGAGGATGATGATTCCACCATGAGAAGGGGAGGGAGAAAGCCACCGTCTTCGCCGCGGGTTCATCCCTCCACGCCGAGGTTCGGCTCCGACGGTGGCGTCGCCGGGTTCTACTCCTTACAGGTTCGTCGACAGAGCTCCGGCTCCTCTGCCAAGGCCGTCGGGTCGTCGGCGTGACGAGAAGAGAGAAAGAGGGAGAGAGGACCGCTGGTAACGTCCCACCTCCGCGCACCGTGAAAGGAGGAAGGGGGCTAGAGAGGGGGGGGAGGGGGCGATCGTGGTCCTCCGCCCTGTGCCAGCTCCCTGCCTTGGCTGCCGGCCGTCCACCCTCGTGGCTGATAACGCGAAAGTTCCTCGTTTAAAACACGCGTATCAATCTTAAAAATTCCAACTCGCACTAGATAAAAGAGAGACGTAATATGGTGGCGAGAATGGTCGAATCCACAGAGAAGAAGAGATTTTTAGAGTTAAAAATTTTGGAGTCCTTTTGTCACGCCCCGAGCGCGGAAGATACCCAGAGATGCGTGACGAGTTTATATCATTCATGTCAATCAGAGGATTAGTGTATTCGACTCCAAAAATCAGAGATGCGCGAAAGTAAAGATAACCCAATCCTTTATTCAATCACAACCTCAAAGTACTTCTATTACAATTCACTTAATGAAAGTGCTATGACCCAATAAAAGGAAAAGTACAATGGTTGACTTAAGAAATTTGAAAGATAAGACTAGTAGACGCTTGGATAGACGGAGAGCTCTACTCTCTTCACTCTTGACCTTCCCCTTCTGTTTGGGTCTCGTCATCGGACTTACCTGAAAAGTAGGGAAAACACTGAGTGAGCGAACGCTCAGTAGGAAATTATATCTCAAGAGCTAGCAAGGGGTTTAAGTAATTACATTTTTATGAATGCACTATAGCTATGCATGCTCGCATAAAACTACAAGATAGAGAGTATATCAACAAGATAACAAGGTGAACTATTCATCAACTTTCAAGTAATAGATGTCAGGATGTTCAAGCAAGTAATTTCATCATGTCATGTCGAGAACTTGGCTATCATGTTTTAAGCAAGCAAGTATATAAATTACCCTTTTTCGGGTCACGCAAGTCATGTCATGTCAAGTCGAGTCAAGTACGAGATTTTTGTGGAATGTCCAATCAAGCTAGTCATGCACTTCGGTACAATGCCATACCGTGATCATTACAACTCCCATGGGCACTAGTACTTTTGGGTGCTCCTCCCAGGACCAGATCGGGCCCCATATGCGCAGGCATTGATCATGTATTTTGACATCCACTTTGTGTATAGCCAATATGGAGTTTCAAGGATAAAGAACTTGTATGAACTTAGAGGTAGATAGCATTTCAAGGATTAGAACATGACAATATGACGATAATAATGGTGTAATCACGAGTATCGATAAAACTAGGTGGAATTGGTTCCCTAACTTGGGTACCATGACAAGTAAGTGCCCACAAATAGATGGTCACTCTTTTAATATAGAATTGAGGTCTACAAGAACATCATAATAATTTTTGATATAGAATTGGGGTCCACAAAAACATCACAATAATGGCATGCTTTCCCCGTTCATTAAGATAATTCTCATATCATACACATAGCATAACATGAGGGCCGGTATACCATGTTTCTATAGAGTGACATGGCAAAGTAGTGTGATAGGTTTTTATGGTACAACCCGCTCAATCGGCCTTGAGGGAATCCAAGGCTCGAGGAGTCTTATGGAGGTCTTTATGACTAACTCGCTAGTCCAAAGGAACGGAATGTCCAATGGAGAGCTTGTATGTCACTGAGAATTAAGGGGTAATGCGATAAATCATCATGAAACATGGGGCTATATTCACGGACTGGAATATAGTGCCCATATATATATATATATACCTATATATATATACATATGAAACCCTCGGTTAACAGTAACAGTGTAAAATAGTATCACAGGAAAATAGCGACTTAATCTAAGTCATTACTTATCAAATTAACGCCTTCTACATGGGCGTTTCTTTATGATTTAACGACTACAGTAGCAGGCGTCCATTAGATTTATAATATTTTGCAAAATTGCCAATTTCTGGAATTTTCATGAAAACGCGCCTCACAGCGGGGCGTTAATTTTATAGTCACGCCCTGGTGCAGGGCGTCAGTTATGTAAGAGACGACCTATCCTAGGTCGTTAATTCCTTAACATCCGAAATGGGATTCATGAACATTATAAATTTCCAGATAATAAAATTTTCAGGAAGAGGATCACATGGTCAGGAAGAGAAAAATAGCAGGATTCAACAAGTATGATCATGCATTAGATTAGATACATGGTTTACTTGATATAGAATTTTAAACATGGGTATTTAATAATTAGGTGAAGTTGACGACTCCTGGGCAGGGCGTCAAAACAAGAATTAGCGCCCTTGATAGGGTCGCTTCTTTTAAAATCCACATAAAACCCTTTTAAAAACTATAAGATAACTATATTCATGCATGTCATGATGGTATTATTATGAAATTAAACTAGTTTGGGCTACGTTCTTGAGAAAACCTACCTTATGGGTGATGTAGATGAAGATGCGTGAAGAAAAAACGATGCTCTGTTCTAAACAGAGCCTCCTGAAGATGATGGTTGATCCCGATCTTTAATCAACAACAGCCGCACATGGAAGGGGATGCAGCAAGGAAAATGAAATTCTCTTCTATGCACGTAAGAGAATATCAGCTCCTCTTCTGTACTGCGTTTGGAAGAAGGTGACAGACGACGAAGATGATGCTGATGAAGAACCCTTAGTTCTTCAGCACGTCAGGAAAACTGGACAGGTAACCTACAACACAGATGAAGAACATCAATATTCTTTTATGACTGAAGGCAGGGAAGAAGAACATTACCTGTTCTTCACGCATAGCAACAGAGCAAAACCTCCTTCGACCAAATAGCTTTTTAGGGCTCGACAGGAAGGGTTATTTATAGGGTTTACAGAACCCAATAGGGTTGGAGTTTGATTAGAACATGTCTTTCCTTGATAGAGTCCTTTCCATGTTCGATTGAACACGTATCAATCCAAAAACTTACCTTGGATAATGTCCTGGTTCGAACGGAACACAAACGAAATTAACGCCTTGGGTTAGGGCGTTAATTCTAATTGACGTCTTGACCGGTGTCGTTTCTTTTGTAATTCGCGCCCAAGAAGAGGGCGTTTCTTTCCCTTTCCTTTTATTCGTTTTGGACGTTTTTGAAATTTGACGACCTTTGGTATAGGCGTCACTTTTTGAATTAACGCCTCAGGTGAAGGCATTTCTTATTTAAATCGCGCCTTGTTGAGAGGCGTTATTTTCATTTTGACTTATTATTTATTCATTTTGGTTCTTATCATTTATTTACTTAATTCTTTAATCTATTTTGGTTTATTTGGATATATTCCTTCTACTTTACCAGGTTTGCTACACCTTTGGAAAACACTTGTGATTTTACTTTGCTTAAAGAAAATAGTGAAATGATGAACAAACCAAACACTTAATTAAAAACACCTATGACTATGCATCTATGCTATAGAGAATAATTACATTAAGTGAAAAGAAGAGATAAAAGAAGGAGATAGGGAGGGTAGAAGATCAAGAACTAAATCAAAAGAACAACTCTTTTCATTAACTTAAAGAAACTAGTACATGAAGTGTAAGACAAGCTTACAACAAAGATGTGACAAGATTACAATGAAGTAAAATGAAACTAAAGTAATAAAAATAAAAGGAGCCTGAGGTGTGAAGATGGTAGTAGAAATGGTGACGACGGCGTCGTCATCTCTTGGCTTTGGATCACGAACCACCTTGCGGAAGATGTCATCTACACCGGGAGGAAGTCACCTTCGTCGTTGAAGCTGCCTTTGGAGGGTGAATAACTTTGAACCTAAGACGAATTAGGGGATGCCCAAGAAGAAGAAGTTGAAGAGGGGGAAGAGAGGAAGAACTTTGATGAAAGGCATAGAGAGATAAAATGTGAAGAAGAGGGTGAAATCAGAGGAAGAAAGGAAGTGGTCTGCACGGATGAACAGTAACTGTGCATAAAAACTAAACTAAGAATATTTAAACATAACTTAAAAACGTGATGGAATTAGAGGAAGTGGTAGAACAATAAAATCCACCTCTACAGGATAGGTAGAACTTTAATGAAGAACTCAGATAGAAAAAAAGATCAGAATGGCTTCAAAATGGAGGAATAAGATAAGCTAGCACCTCAGATGAACAATAAAATCATAGGACATCAAGTTGAAAAATGAGAAATAACTTACAAACCAGAAAGAATTAGAATATGATATAGAAGAAGAAATTGTAGAACACTTAAACATAAAGATCTTTCATGAGACAGCAAGAGGAGAAAATGACTAGAAATGGGAGAAATAAGGGGAAGAACAGAGAGAAACACTGATTCATAGATGAACAGGATAGTACAGTGAAAAACACAAAATAGCATCAAAACTAGAAGGAATTAGAAGATGATACAGAAGAAGAAGTTGTAGAGCATTTAAAATTAAAGAACTTGCATGAAGAGTGCAATAGCAGAAAACGAACCAAAGGGGAAGAAATCGGCAACCTAAGGTTGGGATTGAAATTGCCAAAAGAAGAACTCCCCTTCACCTCCTTGTCATGGGCTATTTATAGGGAATTAGGTCAATGGAGGGTAGAGATTGTATCAAAAGGAGATGGATGGTTGGGATTTAGGTGGAATATGATGCATAGGGGAAAGAAAAAGGAGGTGGGCACTCTCTTTCTTAGACTTTGGGCACCCCATTTTCAACTTTGAATCTCCTTTTCAAACATTGAATGTACTTTTCCTCCTTTTCAACCTTAAACTTTGAATTCTTCATTTTTAAACTTTGAATTCAAAATTTTGAACTTTCTTTTCTCTCCAACCAAAATATTTTAAATTCTTTATTTGACTTGGTCAAAGTGGTGATGACCGTTTTACCCCCGACTTCTTTTGTAATTACCTTCGATGTCCTGCACATAATTATGATTTAGTCCTGGAAAGTTACCATAATGTGCACAAGAATCACAATTACTCACAATTATGCAATGGAGAATTAATGTTCATGACTCTCAACTTTATTTTATTAAATGAAATCGTCAAATTAATTAATTTATGTGAAAGGTCCAATCTACATGCGAAGTTGAGATTAACGATAGAGCATGCATAATTATCTAATTATATGCACATAAAATGGTGTACATGCAATGAATTATCATAGAAAATAGACGCTTATCATTGGTCGGGGTCGCCGCTCCAAGAAGACGAGAAGGGGGAGGGCGGCGTCGCCGGTTTCGCGGTGCCGCGGGTCCACCCGCGTGCTTGCGTTTCGGAAGAGAAAAAAGGGGAGAGGTAAAGTAAGAGAGAGAGAGAGAGAACTCACGGTTCTCTCCTCTCAAAAACCCTTGCGATCTATTTTGTTTTCAAAAAAACCCTTGAATTGCTAAAAGCCCCCAAGTTAAGTGAAATTGGATATATGCCCCATTTAATTTCGAAAAAGCTTATATAAATACTCAAAGCCCACTTAACTAGGCCCAATAAAATCCTAAAAATCTCATAAATTCACGAAATTAATTTTATTTTAATACCAACAAAAATCCGTTAAAGAACGGGTCTCACAGTCCCTCCCTCCTAATAGAAATTTCATCCTCGAAATTTAAAAGGAAGAACAAGGAGAGAACTGAAAGAAATCATAGTCCTTAGAAAGAAATGAATGAGAAATACATGAATCAAACAAAACATGAGCTGCATGGCCATAAATCATAATCGTATCTTCCACGAGATGAGAGGCCACAGCTTCAGCACGAGTAATATGAGAAACCTTCCCTTTTTGCTTCGTGCTCGTTGCGGTAGATTGCTGGGAAAAAGACACTGAAGCTTGAGGATAATATTGTTGAGGTTGAGGTGGTGGAGGGGGTCTGAAGTGAAAAGGCTATGGTTGAAAAAATTGAAAAAATTATATCGATTGCGGCCTCAGAGGACAATCTCTAACCACATGCCCCGGTTGATCACAACAGAAACAAATCACTGGCATCGAACATGGCTTGCCTGGATGATAACCACCACACCTTGGACATGGTCTCAGCTGACTAGCCACTGATCCCTGACGTTGGAAAAAAAGTGCTAATTGCTGCAGCTCGGGATCAGAAGATGCTTGTTGGTCATATCGCTTCTTAGACTTCTTGAACTTGGGTTCGGAAGAAGAAATGCCACTGGCAGCAGGTACATCAGATGGAACTCCTACCACAGATGGCTGACTGACTTGCTGAAAAGTACAATGGTTGACTTAAGAAATTTGAAAGATAAGACTAGTAGACGCTTGGATAGACGGAGAGCTCTACTCTCTTCACTCTTGACCTTCCCCTTCTGTTTGGGTCTCGTCATCGGACTTACCTGAAAAGTAGGGAAAACACTGAGTGAGCGAACGCTCAGTAGGAAATTATATCTCAAGAGCTACCAAGGGATTTAAGTAATTACATTTTTATGAATGCACTATAGCTATGCATGCTCGCATAAAACTACAAGATAGAGAGTATATCAACAAGATAACAAGGTGAACTATTCATGAACTTTCAAGTAATAGATGTCAGGATGTTCAAGCAAGTAATTTCATCATGTCATGTCGAGAACTTGGCTATCACGTTTCAAGCAAGCAAGTATATAAATTACCCTTTTTCGGGTCACGCAAGTCATGTCATGTCAAGTCGAGTCAAGTACGAGATTTTTGTGGAATGTCCAATCAAGCTAGTCATGCACTTCGGTACAATGCCGTACCGTGATCATTACAACTCCCATGGGCACTAGTACTTTTGGGTGCTTCTCCAAGGACCAGATCGGGCCCCATATGCGCAGACATTGATCATGTATTTTGACATCTACTTTGTGTATAGCCAATATGGAGTTTCAAGGATAAAGAACTTGTATGAACTTAGAGGTAGATAGCATTTCAAGGATTTGAACATGACAATAATGATGATAATAACGGTGTAATCACGAGTATCGATAAAACTAGGTGGAATTGGTTCCCTAACTTGGGTACCATGACAAGTAAGTGCCCACAAATAGATGGTCACTCTTTTAATATAGAATTGAGGTCCACAAGAACATCATAATAATGTTTGATATAGAATTGGGGTCCACAAGAACATCACAATAATGGCATGCTTTCCCCGTTCATTAAGATAATTCTCATATCATACACATAGCATAACATGAGGGCCAGTATACCATGTTTCTATAGAGTGACATGGTAAAGTAGTGTGATAGGTTTTTATGGTACAACCCGCTCAATCGGCCTTGAGGGAATCCAAGGCTCGAGGAGTCTTATGGAGGTCTCTATGACTAACTCGCTAGTCCAAAGAAACGGAATGTCCAATGGAGAGCTTGTATGTCACTGAGAATTGAGGGGTAATGATTTAAATCATCATGAAACATGGGGCTATATTCACGGATTGGAATATAGTGCCGATATATATATATAAATATACATATGAAACCCTCGTTAACAGTAACAGTGTAAAATAGTATCACAGAAAAATAGCGACTTTATCTAAGTCATTACTTATCAAATTAACGCCTTCTACAAGGGCGTTTCTTTATGATTTAGCGACTACAGTAGCAGGCGTCCATTAGATTTATAATATTTTGCAAAATTACCAATTTCTGGAATTTTCATGAAAACGCGCCTCACAGCGGGGCGTTAATTTTAAAGTCACGCCCTGGTGCAGGGCGTCAGTTATGTAAGAGACGACCTATCCCAGGTCGTTAATTCCTTAACATCCGAAATAGGATTCATGAACAGTATAAATTTCCAGATAATAAAATTTTCAGGAAGAGGATCACATGGTCAGTAAGAGAAAAATAGCAGGATTCAACAAGTATGATCATGCATTAGATTAGATACATGGTTTACTTGATATAGAATTTTAAACATGGGTATTTAATAATTAGGTGAAGTTGACGACTCCTGGGCAGGGCGTCAAAACAAGAATTAGCGCCCTTGATAGGGTCGCTTCTTTTAAAATCCATAGAAAATCTTTTTAAAAACTATAAGAAAACTATATTCATGCATGTCATGATGGTATTATTATGGAATTAAACTAGTTTGGGCTATGTTCTTGAGAAAACCTACCTGATGGGTGATCTGGATGAAGATGCGTGAAGGAAAAACGATGCTCTGTTCTAAACAGAGTCTCCTGAAGATGATGGCTGCTCCCGATCTTTAATCAACAACAGCCGCACATGGAAGGGGATGCAACAAGGATCTGAATAAAATGAAATTTTCTTCTATGCATGTAAGAGAATATCAGCTCCTCTTCTGTACTGCGTTTGGAAGAAGGTGACAGACGACGAAGATGATGTTGATGAAGAACCCTTAGTTCTTCAGCATGTAAGGAAAACTGGACAGGTAACCTACAACACAGATGAAGAACATCAATATTCTTTTATGACTGAAGGTAGGAAAGAAGAACATTACCTGTTCTTCACGCATAGCAACAGAGAAAAACCTCCTTCGACCAAATAGCTTTTTAGGGCTCGACAGGAAGGGTTATTTATAGGGTTTACAGAACCCAATAGGGTTTGAGTTTGATTAGAACATGTCTTTCCTTGATAGAGTCCTTTCCATGTTCGATTGAACACGTATCAATCCAAAAACTTACCCTAGATAATGTCCTGGTTCGAACGGAACACAAACGAAATTAACGCCTTGGGTTAGGGCGTTAATTCTAATTGACGTCTTGACCGGTGTCATTTCTTTTGTAATTCGCGCTCAAGAAGAGGGCGTTTCTTTCCCTTTCCTTTTATTCGTTGTGGACGTTTTTGAAATTTGACGACCTTTGGTATAGGCGTCACTTTTTGAATTAACAACTCAGGTGAAGGCATTTCTTATTTAAATCGCGCCTTGTTGAGAGGCGTTATTTTCATTTTGACTATTATTTATTCATTTTGGTTCTTATCATTTATTTACTTAATTCTTTAATCTATTTTGGTTTATTTGGATCTATTCCTTCTACTTTACCAGGGTTGCTACACCCTCCCCCACTTAAAAGAATTTGGTCCCCAAATTTAATCGCATATATATATATATATATATATATATATATATATATATATATATGTGGAGAGTGTAGAGTATATACCTTTTTAGAATAAGTCTGGGAATCGTTTCCTCATAGACTCCTCGGTCTCCCATGTGGCTTCGTGTTCTGAACATTTACTCCATTGCACCTTAACCATGGGAATAATTTTGTTCCTTAATGTTCGTATCTCGCGATCGAGGATCTTCATGGGATTTTGTTCAAAAGTAAGGTCCTTTTGAATCACCAGGTCTCCATGATCAATGATATGTGACGGATCGTGCACATACTTCTTTAACATGGATATATGGAATACATTGTGAACATCGGACAATTGTGGAGGTAATGCGATGCGATAAGCAACCTCGCCAACTCTTTCTAGTATCTCAAAAGGTCTAATAAACCTTGGTGTAAGTTTTACCTTAACACCAAATCTCCTTATTCCACGTCCTGGTGATATCTTGAGAAAGACGTGATCTCCGACTTGGAATTCGAGATCTCTTTTTCTTGTATCAGCATAAGCCTTTTGTCTAGACTGAGCTACTTGCAGTCTTTCTCTAATCAACTGTATCTTCTCGGTGGTATCCCTTACCATATCTGGACCTAATAGTTGTTTCTCTCCAACTTCGTCCCAGCATAAGGGTGATCGGCAACTCCTTCCGTATAAGGCTTCGAAATGCGCCATTTGTATACTTGCCTGGTAGCTATTATTGTATGCAAATTCAACCAGAGGCAAGTGGTCATGCCAGCTTCCACCAAAATCAATGATGCAAGCCCTGAGCATATTTTCAACCACCTTATTAGTTCTCTCGGTCTGACCATCCGTTTGAGGATGAAAAGCTGTACTAAAGTTAAGTCTCGTTCCCAACGAATGTTGTAGTCCTTTCCAAAAATGCGAAGTAAAACGGGGATCTCTGTCAGATACAATCGAGACAGGAATACCATGTAATCTGACTATCTCTTTTATGTATAATGCAGCCAGAACATCAACTGACCATCGACTCTTGATTGGCAAGAAGTGCGCTGATTTGGTCAATCGATCAATGATAACCCATATTCCATCATATCCTCCTTTTGATTTAGTTAGACCCATGATGAAATCTATACCAATATCCTCCCACTTCCATTTGGGAATATCCAGAGGATGTAGCTTTCCGGCAGGCTTCTGGTGTTCAGCCTTAACTTGTTGGCAGGTGAGACAGCGAGACACAAAGTCCGCGACTTCTCTCTTCATATTAGGCCACCAGAAGGTCCTTTTTAAATCTTGGTACATCTTAGTAGATCCTGGATGAATTGTGTACCTTGATCTGTGAGCTTCATCTAAGATCTTCTTCTTTAATTCTGGACAATCCGGTATGCAAGTTCTATTTTTGAATATCAATCTTCCATCAGAAGTTAGTTGAAAATCAGATTGTCCTTCTAGTTTGCTCTTGATTTCCACTAACATCGGGTCATTATTCTGAAGTCCTTGTATTTCAGATAATAAATCTGGCTGTATGCTTACATGAGACAATGTGACAGATCTGAAATCCGCGTCCATGCTTATATTAAGTTCAGAGAATTACTCTAGCAACTTCCACTCCTGAATCATACAATTGGCTAATAATGCTCTCGACTTTCGACTAAGGGCATCAGCTACAGGATTACCCTTTCCAGGATGATATTGTATAGTAAAGTCGAAGTCCTTAAGATATTCTAGCCAACGTCTTTGCCTCATATTCAATTCCTTCTGAGAGAAGAGATACTTAAGACTTTTATGGTCAGAGTATACAAGAAACTGCACTCCATACAGATAATGTCTCCATATCTTCAGTGCAAATACTACCGCAGCTAATTCTAGATCATGAACTGGGTAGTTCTCCTCGTGCTTCTTCAATTGGCGAGAAGAGTAGGCTATAACCTTCCCTTGTTGCATTAAAACACATCCGAGGCCAATGCCAGATGCATCGGTGTATACCTCGAACTTTTCTCCTTCAATTGGTAGAGCTAAGACTGGGGCAGTAGTTAAGTGATCCTTGAGAGCTTGGAAGCTTCGTTCACAATCCTCGCTCCATTCATAGCGTATCTCCTTGCGAGTTAGCCTAGTGAGTGGTACGGCTATCTTGGAGAAATCCTTGATGAATCGCCGATAGTAGCCCGCAAGACCCAAGAAACTACGGACCTCGCTAGCATTGGTCGGTCTTTCCCAATTCTTTACAGCTTCAACCTTTGATGGATCTACGGATAAACCGTCTTTTGATATAACATGCCCCAAGAAAGCTACTTCTCCTAACCAAAATTCACATTTGCTGAGCTTTGCATATAGCTGATTCGTCCTCAATATCTGTAATGCAATCCTTAAATGTTCCTCATGCTCTCCCTTGGTCTTGGAGTAAATTAATATATCATCAATGAAAACCACCACGAATTGATCTAGATAAGGTCTGAATATACTATTCATCAACTGCATAAAAGCAGCAGGGGCATTTGTTAGTCCAAAAGGCATAACAACAAACTCATAATGGCCATACCTGCTTCTGAATGCGGTCTTATGAATGTCATCATCCTTGATCCTTAGTTGGTGATAACCTGACCTGAGATCAATCTTTGAAAAATACTTGGATCCAGATATTTGATCGAATAACTCATCGATTCTCGGCAGTGGATACTTGTTCTTGATAGTGAGATGATTCAACTGTCGATAGTCGATGCATAACCTCATGGATCCATCTTTCTTCTTTACAAATAGCACAGGTGCTCCCCACGGGGGAGTGCTTGGTCTAATAAATCCCTTCTTGAGAAGTTCCATCAATTGCTCCTTCAGCTCCTTGAGTTCGGCAGGGGACATCCTATATGGTGCCTTAGAAACTGGTCCAGCACCAGGGACCAAATCGATGGTGAAGGCCACTTCTCTTTGTTGGGGTAATCCGGGCAAATCTTCCGGAAACACATCCGAAAATTCTTGCACAACAGGGATGTCTTCTAGTTTAGTTTCCTTAGTCTCCTTAATGGTGATAAATGCAAGGAAAGATACACATCCTTTCCTTATTAGCTTGCTAGCTCGGAGAGCCGAAATAAGAGGTGACTTGCTCCGACTCTTAGGGCTAGAATAGACTAGTTCTGGAAAGTCCTTGAAAGTAACTTTGCTGTTACGGCAATCCACAGTTGCCTGATACCTAGATAACCAATCTGCTCCCAATATGACATCATATTCCTTTAGGTCTAGACATATGAGGTTGATAGGAAGATTTCTTCCTTTTACTAAGACTTCATAGTTTTGATAATGGTGAGTAATATCGGTTTCGTTTCCGAGAGGAGTAGATAAAAATATTTTCATCCATTCCGGTTCCATAGGCAGTGGGTCAGCAAACTTCTTGAAAATAAAAGAATGTGATGCACCCGTATCAAATAAGACATGTGCAGACTTGGAACAAACTTTCAGTGTACCTTCTACTAGTCCGCCTTCGTCTTCTTCGGTCTCCTTAATTGCGTGGAGACGAGCATTCTTTGTTACCGGGCGCTTTCCGTCACTGGCTTGATCGTTGAGTAGGGGACAGTCGGGAAACCGATGATCACGGCTCCCACAACGGAGACACGCTCCAAGTTTCCTACAACATTCTTCGGCCTTGTGCCCGGCCTTATCACAGTGCTTACATACCACCTTAGCAGGTGTAGTGGTGATGGAGAAAGGTTTGGTCTTCTTGAACTTTTGCTCCTGGGAGGGAATGCCTCCATTACTTGGCCTCTTCTTGAAATTAGGTTTGAAGGTGCCGGAGCTAGTAACATTCTCCTTCTTGTCTTTCCCACGGATCCTATCAGATAGTTCCGTGGCATCTTCTAGTAATTGGGCTCGTCGAACCATCTCCGAATAGACTTGTATGTCCATCGGTGCCAGTTGTGTGATATATTGGGGCCTGAGCCCATTAAGGAATCTTCGAGCTTTCAGCTTCTCAGTACTAACTAAGTGTTTAGCGTACCGAGACAGCCTAGAGAACTGCGCTTCATATTCAGCTACCGACAAAGATCGTTGCTTAAGTGCGGCGAATTCAGCGGCTTTCTTCTCTTGAACTCGATCTGAGAAATATTTATTGTTGAAATGTTCAACAAACTCTTCCCAAGTAACTTGTCCTTGATCTAATGTGGCTTCTACCGACTCCCACCAGCATCGGGCATCTCTTTCTAATTGAAATGTGGCTAACAGGACCTTCTCTTGGTCCGAGCATTGCATGACTCTAAAAACACGTTCCGTCTCTCGGATCCAGTGTTCGGCATCATCTGGATCAGTGGATCCCATGAACTTAGGAGGGTTCATGTTCTTGAAGCTTTGGTGGAGATTTCCTGCTCCACGATGTGCACCTCCTTGTGCCACTTGTTGAAGTGCCTGGGTCATGCCTTGGAGAGTGCGTTGCATGTTGCGCCATTGAGCACGTTCGGCAGCCATTGTCCTACAATTTCGATAGCTATATTAGTATGTGATGGCGTTAAAAGGCTTTTAATTCTATGTTGACTTTAACCCTTGGTTCTACCCAATCTCACTGGTTAGAGGTTCAGACTTATCCTTGGACTTGGGTTTCCTAGGAATTGAATACCCTAGGCTCTGATACCACAAAAACTGTCACGTCCCGAGCACGGAAGATACCCGGAGATGCGTGACGAGTTTATATCATTCATGTCAATCAGAGGATTAGTGTATTCGACACCAAAAATCAGAGATGCGCAAAAGTAAAGATAACCCAATCCTTTATTCAATCACAACCTCAAAGTACTTCTATTACAATTCACTTAATGAAAGTGCTATGACCCAATAAAAGGAAAAGTACAATGGTTGACTTAAGAAATTTGAAAGATAAGACTAGTAGACGCTTGGATAGATGGAGAGCTCTACTCTCTTCACTCTTGACCTTCCCCTTCTGTTTGGGTCTCGTCATCGGACTTACCTGAAAAGTAGGGAAAACACTGAGTGAGCGAACGCTCAGTAGGAAATTATATCTCAAGAGCTAGCAAGGGGTTTAAGTAATTACATTTTTATGAATGCACTATAGCTATGCATGCTCGCATAAAACTACAAGATAGAGAGTATATCAACAAGATAACAAGGTGAACTATTCATGAACTTTCAAGTAATAGATGTCAGGATGTTCAAGCAAGTAATTTCATCATGTCATGTCGAGAACTTGGCTATCACGTTTCAAGCAAGCAAGTATATAAATTACCCTTTTTCGGGTCACGCAAGTCATGTCATGTCAAGTCGAGTCAAGTACGAGATTTTTGTGGAATGTCCAATCAAGCTAGTCATGCACTTCGGTACAATGCCATACCGTGATCATTACAACTCCCATGGGCACTAGTACTTTTGGGTGCTCCTCCCAGGACCAGATCGGGCCCCATATGCGCAGGCATTGATCATGTATTTTGACATCCACTTTGTGTATAGCCAATATGGAGTTTCAAGGATAAAGAACTTGTATGAACTTAGAGGTAGATAGCATTTCAAGGATTAGAACATGACAATAATGACGATAATAACGGTGTAATCACGAGTATCGATAAAACTAGGTGGAATTGGTTCCCTAACTTGGGTACCATGACAAGTAAGTGCCCACAAATAGATGGTCACTCTTTTAATATAGAATTGAGGTCCACAAGAACATCATAATAATTTTTGATATAGAATTGGGGTCCACAAGAACATCACAATAATGGCATGCTTTCCCCGTTCATTAAGATAATTCTCATATCATACACATAGCATAACATGAGGGCCGGTATACCATGTTTCTATATAGTGACATGGCAAAGTAGTGTGATAGGTTTTTATGGTACAACTCGCTCAATCGGCCTTGAGGGAATCCAAGGCTCGAGGAGTCTTATGGAGATCTCTATGACTAACTCGCTAGTCCAAAGGAACGGAATGTCCAATGGTGAGCTTGTATGTCACTGAGAATTGAGGGGTAATGCGATAAATCATCATGAAACATGGGGCTATATTCACGGACTGGAATATAGTGCCGATATATATATATATGAAACCCTCGGTTAACAGTAATAGTGTAAAATAGTATCACCGGAAAATAGCGACTTAATCTAAGTCATTACTTATCAAATTAACGCCTTCTACATGGGCGTTTCTTTATGATTTAACGACTATAGTAGCAGGCGTCAATTAGATTTATAATATTTTGCAAAATTGCCAATTTTTGGAATTTTCATGAAAACGCGTCTCACAGCGGGGCGTTAATTTTAAAGTCACGCCCTGGTGCAGGGCGTCAGTTATGTAAGAGAAGACCTATCCTAGGTCGTTAATTCCTTAACATCCGAAATAGGATTCATGAACATTATAAATTTCCAGATAATAAAATTTTCAGGAAGAGGATCACATGGTCAGGAAGAGAAAAATAGCAGGATTCAACAAGTATGATCATGCATTAGATTAGATACATGGTTTACTTGATATAGAATTTTAAACATGGGTATTTAATAATTAAGTGAAGTTGACGACTCCTGGGCAAGGCGTCAAAACAAGAATTAGCGCCCTTGATAGGGTCGCTTCTTTTAAAATCCACATAAAACCCTTTTAAAAACTATAAGAAAACTATATTCATGCATGTCATGATGGTATTATTATGAAATTAAACTAGTTTGGGCTACGTTCTTGAGAAAACCTACCTTATGGGTGATCTAGATGAAGATGCGTGAAGAAAAAACGATGCTCTGTTCTAAACAGAGCCTCCTGAAGATGATGGTTGATCCCGATCTTTAATCAACAACAGCCGCACATGGAAGGGGATGCAGCAAGGAAAATGAAATTCTCTTCTATGCACGTAAGAGAATATCAGCTCCTCTTCTGTACTGCGTTTGGAAGAAGGTGACAGACGACGAAGATGATGCTGATGAAGAACCCTTAGTTCTTCAGCACGTCAGGAAAACTGGACAGGTAACCTACAACACAGATGAAGAACATCAATATTCTTTTACGACTGAAGGCAGGGAAGAAGAACATTACCTGTTCTTCACGCATAGCAACAGAGCAAAACCTCCTTCGACCAAATAGCTTTTTAGGGCTCGACAGGAAGGGTTATTTATAGGGTTTACAGAACCCAATAGGGTTGGAGTTTGATTAGAACATGTCTTTCCTTGATAGAGTCCTTTCCATGTTCGATTAAACACGTATCAATCCAAAAACTTACCCTGGATAATGTCCTGGTTCGAACGGAACACAAACAAAATTAACGCCTTGGGTTAGGGCGTTAATTCTAATTGACGTCTTGACCGGTGTCGTTTCTTTTGTAATTCGCGCCCAAGAAGAGGGCGTTTCTTTCCCTTTCCTTTTATTCGTTTTGGACGTTTTTGAAATTTGACGACCTTTGGTATAGGCGTCACTTTTTGAATTAACGTCTCAGGTGAAGGCATTTCTTATTTAAATCGCGCCTTCTTGAGAGGCGTTATTTTTATTTTGACTTATTATTTATTCATTTTGGTTCTTATCATTTATTTACTTAATTCTTTAATCTATTTTGGTTTATTTGGATATATTCCTTCTACTTTACCAGGGTTGCTACACCTTTGGAAAACGCTTGTGATTTTACTTTGCTTAAAGAAAATAGTGAAATGATGAACAAACCAAACACTTAATTAAAAACACCTATGACTATGCATCTATGCTATAAAGAATAATTACATTAAGTGAAAAGAAGAGATAAAAGAAGGAGGTAGGGAGGGTAGAAGATCAAGAACTAAATCAAAAGAACAACTCTTTTCATTAACTTAAAGAAACTAGTACATGAAGTGTAAGACAAGCTTACAACAAAGATGTGACAAGATTACAATGAAGTAAAATGAAACTAAAGCAATAAAAATAAAAGGAGCCTGAGGTGTGAAGATGGTAGCAGAAATGGTGACGACGGCGTCGTCCTCTCTTGGCTTTGGATCACGAACCACCTTGCGGAAGATGTCATCTACACCGGGAGGAAGTCACCTTCGTCGTTGAAGCTGCCTTTGGAGGGTGAATAACTTTGAACCTAAGACGAATTAGGGGATGCCCAAGAAGAAGAAGTTGAAGAGGGGGAAGAGAGGAAGAACTTTGATGAAAGGCATAGAGAGATAAAATGTGAAGAAGAGGGTGAAATCAGAGGAAGAAAGGAAGTGGTCTGCACGGATGAACAGTAATTGTGCATAAATACTAAACTAAGAATATTTAAACATAACTTAAAAACGTGATGGAATTAGAGGAAGTGGTAGAACAATAAAATCCACCTCTACAGGATAGGCAGAACTTTAATGAAGAACTCAGATAGAAAAAAAGATCAGAATGGCTTCAAAATGGAGGAATAAGATAAGCTAGCACCTCGGATGAACAGTAAAATCATAGGACATCAAGTTGAAAAATGAGAAATAACTTACAAACCAGAAAGAATTAGAAGATGATATAGAAGAAGAAATTGTAGAACACTTAAACATAAAGATCTTTCATGAGACAGCAAGAGGAGAAAATGACTAGAAATGGGAGAAATAAGGGGAAGAACAGAGAGAAACACTGATTCATAGATGAACAGGATAGTACAGTGAAAAACACAAAATAGCATCAAAACTAGAAGGAATTAGAAGATGATACAGAAGAAGAAGTTGTAGAGCATTTAAAATTAAAGAACTTGCATGAAGAGTGCAATAGCAGAAAACGAACCAAAGGGGAAGAAATCGGCGACCTAAGGTTGGGATTGAAATTGCCAAAAGAAGAACTCCCCTTCACCTCCTTGTCATGGGCTATTTATAGGGAATTAGGTCAATGGAGGGTAGAGATTGTATCAAAAGGAGATGGATGGTTGGGATTTAGGTAGAATATGATGCATAGGGAAAAGAAAAAGGAGGTGGGCACCCTCTTTCTTAGACTTTGGGCACCCCATTTTCAACTTTGAATCTCCTTTTCAAACATTGAATGTACTTTTCCTCCTTTTCAACCTTAAACTTTGAATTCTTCATTTTTAAACTTTGAATTCAAAATTTTGAACTTTCTTTTCTCTCCAACCAAAATATTTTAAATTCTTTATTTGACTTGGTCAAAGTGGTGATGACCGTTTTACCCCCGACTTCTTTTGTAATTACCTTCGGTGTCCTGCACACACATAATTATGATTTAGTCTTGGAAAGTTACCATAATGTGCACAAGAATCACAATTACTCACAATTATGTAATGGAGAACTAATGTTCATGACTCTCAACTTTATTTTATTAAATGAAATCATCAAATTAATTAATTTACGTGAAAGGTCCAATCTACATGCGAAGTTGAGATTAACGATAGAGCATGCATAATTGTCTAATTATATGCACATAAAATGGTGTACATGCAATGAATTATCATAGAAAATAGACGCTTATCATTGGTCGGGGTCGTCGCTCCAAGAAGACGAGAAGGGGGAGGGCGGCGTCGCCGGTTTCGCGGTGCCGCGGGTCCGCCCGCGTGCTTGTGTTTCGGAAGAGAAAAAAGGGGAGAGGTAAAGTAAGAGAGAGAGAGAGAACTCACGGTTCTCTCCTCTCAAAAACCCTTGCGATCTATTTTGTTTTCAAAAAAACCCTTGAATTGCTAAAAGCCCCCAAGTTAAGTGAAATTGGATATATGCCCCATTTAATTTCGAAAAAGCTTATATAAATACTCAAAGCCCACTTAACTAGGCCCAATAAAATCCTAAAAATCTCATAAATTCACGAAATTAATTTTATTTTAATACCAGCAAAAATCTGTTAAAGAACGGGTCTCACAGTCCCTCCCTCCTAATAGAAATTTCATCCTCGAAATTTAAAAGGAAGAACAAGGAGAGAACTGAAAGAAATCATAGTCCTTAGAAAGAAATGAATGAGAAATACATGAATCAAACAAAATATGAGCTGCATGGCCATAAATCATAATTGTATCTTCCACGAGATGAGAGGCCACAGCTTCAGCACGAGTAATATGAGAAACCTTCCCTTTTTGCTTCGTGCTCGTTGCGGTAGATTGCTGGGAAAAAGACACTGAAGCTTGAGGATAATATTGCTGAGGTTGAGGTGGTGGAGGGGGTCTGAAGTGAAAAGGCTATGGTTGAAAAAACTAAAAAAATTATATCGATTGCGGCCTCAGAGGACAATCTCTAACCACATGCCCCAGTTGATCACAACAGAAACAAATCACTGGCATCGAACATGGCTTGCCTGGATGATAACCACCACACCTTGGACATGGTCTCAGCTGACTAGCCACTGATCCCTGACGTTGGAAAAAAAGTGCTAATTGCTGCAGCTCGGGATCAGAAGATGCTTGTTGGTCATATCGCTTCTTAGACTTCTTGAACTTGGGTTCGGAAGAAGAAATGCCATTGGCAACAGGTACATTAGATGGAACTCCTACCACAGACGGCTGACTGACTTGCTGAAACTGCATACTCGGCTGAACGGGGTCAACTTGGGTACGCCCTCAGGATCTTGCCATATCAAGCTCTAAAGTCGCAGCTGCTTGATAAACTACGTCCATCTCTGCTACTCGGGTTGCAATCAGAGGCTGCCTCAACCCTGGTTTCAATCCACATAGAAATTGCTCGATCTTTAGACTTTCATCAGTAAGAATATGGGGTGCATACCGACCCAATTCCATGAACTTACTCAGATATTCCAGCATAGTCATATTGCCTTGAGCTAGCTCCATAAATTGATGCATCTTATCCATCCTGAGGTAAGTTGGACTGAAAGTGTGCTCAAAGGTCGTAACAAACTCACGCCATCTGATCTGACAAAGCGGACGGGATCTGAAAGCAACCCCCCACTCCATGGTCCAGCACGTGAGTGCTGCTCCCGGAAGTTGAAAAGTAGCCAGCATGACTTTTTCATCCTCCGTGCACTCCATAGAACAGAATACACACTCGGTTTCATCAAGCCACACTCTGGCTGCATCAGGATCTGCCTGTCCTTCATAAGTCGGTGGGTGGAATAGCAAAAATTCTTTCAAAGCTCTGCCACGACCACCAGGAGGAAAATCGGCTTGAGGAGTAGGATCAGCTTGAATTGGAGCTGGCACATTAGCCGGAGGAGAAGTACCACTTCTTCTCTTGGGATGCATGCCCCCCCTTTCACGAGGTGACATTTTAATCTAGAAGAAAACACGTAATGACATAAAATCCATCTGTAATCATGGAAAACATCCTAAGGTAGCAGTATACTCACATGGACTTATTATAGACCAATGTAATTTCAATTCCTTATACAAATCCTCAACACCGCTCTGATACCAACTGTGATGACCTAGGAGATCCGGATACCGATAACCCGATATCATCGATTTACCGATACCAAGAGCTCGGGGAAGCCTCCCAAGAGGCTGATGAGGCCCCGTAAGGGTTAGTGAGTGTTTGTCAAGGGGATGCATAACGAATAGAAATTACACACACAATATTAATTAAAGTATTCATTTGAACTTTAAACGGAAGCAATTACATATATCCGAGTGGTAAAATTTATACAAGTAGTCCAGATCCATATATCACAAGTCCCACACTGTACAATGGTCAAAATAAATGACTACACGGGACATACCCCGGCCAAAAGAAGAAAAAAAGACAAACTGACCACTAACCGACCACTAACAGACCACTGTTGTCTCTAAGACTTTTTGCCAAAAGCACGAGAGAATCCTGCAGCCGATTGCTCCGCCTCACTTGTAAAAGGAAGGGGTGAGTCTCACAGCAGAGACTCAGTAGGGTTCACAGAAATCCCTAACTCGCAACTAGCTAAAGGAAAGCAGTAAGCTAAAGAAAAACAGTAAAGCATGCATTGGCGTAATTTAAAAGACAATCTAGTAAGGCTATAAACCTAACTAAACAGTTTATAAACAGCTAACTAATATGCTAATTTAATTCAAATGCGAGTACTTAAAATCTACCAATAGAATAACAACTCAATCATTCCCAAGTGACAAGAGAGAGAAGGAGAGGAGATCCACGAGAAGAATAAACCAGATGCGTCCACTGACGGCTTACACTGCGCCTCAAGCATCTACACAAGCCTGATCATAGCAAGCGAGACGCGTAACAGTACCAGAAACAAGTAACTAGTCAGAGCAACACTCTTCAGTGTCAGTCCAAGTCTCTGACCATGTGTACACACACCGGCTCATGCCTAGAGCCAGGCCTCTAGCTAGTATTCCCTTCCGTAGGAGGCTACGGCTGGACTGGGGCCCACGGAACTAGCTTAAAAATCGTATCATGGGACTACCCCGCCACCTCTCCCGGGTGGGATCAACACTAAAAGTCGTCGGGCTACGACTGGTGGTTTCATCACTAGGAAAGAGAATATAATTCTATTGGGATCTAAAAACATGCTATAATTTATGATCACAATTAAACATGGCAAATATTCATTAATTACATGCATAAATAACTGATTATGCTAAAATGGCAAGTATGCAACTATTAAATGCATAGTTAATTGAATATGCTAAGATGGCCATTATTCAATAATTCAATGCGTAAATAATTGAATATGCTAAAACAATTATTCCATAACTAAATGGCTAAATTATTGAACATGCTGAAATGGCAATTATTCCATAATTAAATGCATGGATAATTGACTATGTTAAGGATTGAAATCTGTCGGGATTAAACGGTTGAAAGAAAACCGCCCCAGTCGATAAAATGACTTAAACATGGCGGGAATGCTATATTACAATCATGGTTTAACGAACACGCATAGTTGCAAAACAAGCGGTCGAACAACGAACCATCGCGTGTTGTTATACGGACTGGCCGTGAAATTTCTACCGCCATTCAAATTTAATTTATTTACGCGGTCTAATCGTCAGCCGCTCGGGTCAACAAACGGTTTATGGTGGACCATTATAAAATCTAGAATAATTGAAACATAGTCCTTACTGGGGAATCGGATCCACCGGAATCATAACCGGATCCCTTCCCGGTCGACTCAAATCGACGGGAATTATAATATTTGACCTGTTCCCTGCCAATCCATCATCTCAATACAACAATTTATTATCTATGAACTCAGCGATGATGGGAATATTGTAGTTAATCTATGAACTCAGCGACGATGGGCATGCGATAGTTAATCTATGAACTCAGCGACGATAGGCATGCTATAGTTAATCTATGAACTCAGCAACGATGGACATGCTGTTAAAAAATGATCTAATGGGGCTAGGGCAATGATCCCCCTACCTCAAACCCGATGGAAATGTTCGATCCGGCCGCATGCAAGTCGAGGGACGCGCCGCGGTCCGCCTTTCTCGACCGTCTCTCCACTCCGCGGTTGATCCCAGGTTGATGCCACGACGTTCCTCGTCGCTCCAAACGAGGCTAGAAAGCCGTCCCCCTACCGGATCTAGGCGGAGGACGACGATTCCACCATGAGAAGGGGAGGGAGAAAGCCACCGTCTTCACCGTGGGTTCATCCCTCCACGTCGGGGTTTGGCTCCGACGGTGGCGTCGCCAGGTTCTACTCCTTACAGGTTCATCGACGGAGCTCCGGCTTCTCCGCCAAGGCCGTCGGGTCATCGGCGTGACAAGAAGAGAGAAAGGGGGAGAGAGGACCGCCGGTAACGTCCCACCTCCGTGCTCCGTGAAAGGAGGAAGGGGGCGAGAGAGGGGGGGGGGCGATCGCGGTCCTCCGCCCTGTGACAGCTCACCGCCGTGGCCGCCGGCCGTCCGCCACCGTGGCCGTGGTCGTCGCTCCGAGAAGACGAGAAGGGGGAGGGCGGCGTCGCCGGTTTCGCGGTGCTGCGGGTCCGCCCGCGTGCCTGCGTTTCGAAAGAGAAAAAAGGGGGGGACGGTAAAGTAAGAGAGAGAGAGAGAGAACTCACGGTTCTCTCCTCTCAAAAACCCTTACGATCTATTTTTTTTTTCAAAAAACCCTTGAATTGATAAAAGCCCCCAAGTTAAGCGAAATTGGATATATGCCCCATGTAATTTTGAAAAAGCTTATATAAATACTCAAAGCCCACTTAACTAAGCCCAATAAAACCCTAAAAATCTCCTAAATTCATGAAATTAATTTTATTTTAATACTGTCAAAAATATGTTAAAGAACAAGTCTCACAGGTACCTTGCACGATTTCTTCCTTTGTGGTCTCCGCTTCCACCGAGGCTTGAGTCTTTCCTCGACGGTTCCTGGTAGGACATTTAGATATCCTATGTTCTAAACTCCCGCAACACAGACACGCTCCTATCTTTTGCCAACAAGCCTCTGATTGATGATTTTTCCTCCCACAATACTGACACCTTCCTTGAGATGGGTCCATAGGAGTTACCCAACCTTTAACCTTCTTACACTTCTTACACTTTTTGCACTTCTTACATTCTTGGGAACTACCACCCTTATTTGGCCTCTTCTTGGTTGTAGTGATCTTCCCAAAATTATTGGCTTGGTCTTTTCCTTCAACTCTCTCTTTTTATTCCACTATCTTTTCTAACTCCTGGACTCTTCTAACAAGGTCCGCATGAGCTTGGACATCTACCAATACCATCTCAGGGACAAAGCTTGGCTTAGATTCCTCCATTTTATTTAGGTCCCTGCAAGAATAGTTGGGGAGATTAATTATTGATTCAAGAATAATAATGAGACTTAAGTATTTTATCCTTCTTTTATAATTTAACCCCAAGCTCTACCTGATTCTCACGGAATTCTTATAGGATGACCGACAAGGATACTCAACCTATCACTTGGACTTAACGACCTAAGGATTTTGAAAGCCGAAGCTCTGATACCACCTCTGTCACGTCCCGAACTGATAGCAGTGGAACATGTTTGTTTGCTCGGAAAGTGGCAGTTAAACAGTCGTGTCAATCAAAGTAATCACATAAGACCAGAATTTGGCAAAAATAAATTTTATTCATATGAACTTGTCATTACAACTTATTGACTCAATTACGACATAAAAGAAAAGGGATGGACACACTAACAGGACTTAGACCTTTGAAACTTGATAAAAAACACCAAGCTAATCTAGACATGACAAACTAGATAGAAGACATCATACTAGACTCAAGAAAAGTAAAAGACACGGGTCATCTAGTTTCTAGAGCTCTCTTGCACACTTGCCCTTCCCAGTTGAGTCTCGGTCTCGATAGTCACCTGATTACTTGAAAATGTTGGAATAGAACTGGGTGAGCAAACACTCAGTAGGAATTATATCTCAAGAATAAGCTTACTTAAAGTAATGACATGTTACATGAATGCAAGCATGGCTATGCATGAATGAACGCAAGATAGAGAGAGACTATTACAAGATAAGGAAGTTATTAACAAGAATGAATAAGTAAAGCTTCAAGGAATATCACGCATGTAATAGTAAGTAATTGTCACGAGATATTGGCTAGTTAAGGCAAGCAAGTACTCACCCGTTCTGGGCCACACAAGTCAAGTCAAACACGTGAGTAACATCAAGTATTAACACAAGAGAGTGAGTGGAATGCCTTATATCTAGAATGACAAGTACTTCGGTGCAATGCCACACCGTGATCAATATAGCTCCCATGGGCACAAGTACTTTCGGGTGCTCCTCCCAGGACTAGATCGGGCCCTAAATGCGCAGGCATTGGGTCATGTATATTTTAGACATCCACTATGGTGTATAGCCAATGTAGAGTTCCAAGAAATAAACAATTGTAGGATGATAAGGTAGATTTCACGAATGAAGGAGTTCAAAGGCTGAACTTTGAACAAGTATGACACATCGTTAAACCACACCAAAACTAAGACATGGCGTAAAACTGAATAATTGGCGTCCATTCCGTCGCTGCAAATTACAGAAATAGCACCCACATGCGTGGTCGCCCATTCCTGTGAACAGTACATGCTAGAAGAATTAGCGACTTCTCAAGCAGTCGCTCATTCATAAATAGCGTCCATCTCACTATCGCTATAACAGTAAACTGCGCCCCCTGACTGGGCACCAATTCCTATGTCCAAGTTCAGGTCGTAGATTCAGGACAGACAACACACTTCTCAAAAGAGGCCAAAACAGCGCTCTAAGAGGGGTAAAGCATCACGTTTCTTTAGAGTGACGTGACAAGACATGGTGTCATGGGTTTTTAGGGTACAACTTGCTCGGTGGCCTTGAGGGAATCCAAGATTTCGCGTAGACTTACAGAGGTCTCTATGATGAAATCACTTGTCCGAAGGAAGGAATATCCCGCGGAGGGTTCAAACATCACCGAGAGTTAGTGTGTAATCGATAGAAATAGAAACTGAGACTCCATCTACGGATGTGAGATGAGAGTGAAGATAGACCCGCGATATGGGCCAGAAAACTGATAAATCTGTGAGACAAAGAAACTGCACATGATCATCAGTCACCATTTAATGAATTAGCGACTATATGATCAGTCGCTCAATATTATTTATAACTGAAATAATAAGAATTAACGACATAGCACACGGGCGATAATTCTAATTATTTTTAGTATAACAATATAATTAATTATAATTAGCATCCGAGTAAACGGGTGCTCAATCTTTAATTGACGTCTACTGTCAGGTCGCAGAATATTAATTACCATTTATTTTGCTTTTTACTAATATCTTTTCAAATAACGCCTCTGGAGAGGGGTGTTCATTCTTGAAATCACGACTATATGACTGTCGCTCTTTTGTTTTGTGATGCTATGCATCGGGTAGGTACAATTATAGACACATGAAATTTACAGTTTATCGAAACAGGGAAGTAAGGACATGGATAGGTAGAGAAAAATATATATGTTCCAGAAATATGCTCATACAATAATTTTAACATCAGGTTTTATAGTTATCTATTTTTAAGCATGCGGTATTTATTAAATTCCTAAAAGAATCAGCGGCTGGGCATAAGGGCGCTCATTAATTGACGCCCTGGGCACTGTCGCTATTCCAGAAGAATTAGCGACATCGTACGGAGGCGTTCATTCAATAAGTGCCCATGACAAGGTCGCTATTTTTAAGAACTCGGTAAAACTACAAAAATTGAAAATAGAAATCATTGTATCATGCTAGATAACCTATATGCATGAAATTACTATTATTTAAGGGGTTGGGCTTCGTAACTTGAGAACACCTACCTTGTGTTGGTTGACTTGGATGACAGATCGAAACAGAGAAAGTGGAATCAGCAACTGCAATGACTGCACTCTCTCCTGGTCGTGAAGAAGAGGCAGTAGCATAGTAGAGGAAGAAGGGAAACTCTTCCCAGCAACTACAGTCGAGCAATGGCAGCAATGGTAGCAGAAGAATAATATTTCTGCAACGATGATGCAGAGGATTAAAACAACAGCAGGAAGAAGATGACTCCTTCGTCAGCAACTGTGGCAATGGCTACAGCAACTGCGGCGCCAGGGATGCTGCAAACGTGATAGCTGTAGGAGGAAGAGGATGAAGTGGACGACGATAGGAGGAAGACGACGTCGACACACAGCAGACAAGCAGCGGCAGTAGCCTTGGCTTGTTCGACGGAGAGGTTTATTTATAGGAAAGGCAACCTACGGGGCTTTTAGAATCCTAAAGGGATAGAAGTTTCCCATGAAAGCAATCCTAATAAGCGTAAACTTTCCCATGCATATCTTTATTGCTAATTCATCAGCCGTCATCGATCAAACACTAAAGCTATTGCATGTTTGAACGTGGTGAAGCTTGTGGGTTTTAAAACAACGTATCAATATATATATTTCTACTTATGTCCCATGGACCTCCTGGCGTGAGGAAATTCCATAGGCTTTGTTTGTTAAGGCCCATTTGGCCTTCTACGGAAGGCCCATGTATGTGTGTGGGTTTAGGTTATTAAGGCCCATTCAAGGTGTATAGATTAAAGGTCCTTGTGTATGAGTTTTGAAAGCCTTATTATATTTATATATATATATATATATATATATATATATATAACAAGCTTTGTGAAAAATGGATAAATGGCATATTAACACAAATAAGGGCTCTTAAATCCCAACCCATGAACCATCACCATTGGATCTTCACCCAACATATATATATGTTGGGTGAAGATCCAATGGTGATGGTTCATGGGTTGGGATTTAAGAGCCCTTATTTGTTATATATATGTTGGGTGAAGATCCAATGGTGATGGTTCATGGGTTGGGATTTAAGAGCCCTTATTTGTGTTAATATGCCATTTATCCATTTTTCACAAAGCTTGTTATAGCTCATGCACATATCCTAAAGGCCCTTATAAAGTGTGTGGGTTTTATTTATCATTCATATATCTTGATATATCTATAACTAAACCCATTTGTTATTTACTAAACCTCAAATATGCGGCTTATACCTATTAATAGATTGCTTGTATATATATATATATATATATATATATATATATATATATATATATATATATATATATATATATATGTGTGTGTGTGTGTGTGTGTGTGTGTGTGTGTGTGAGGCCCATTAGCCTTAAGCTAATTTCATATGCAAGGCCCATACGGCTATCGGGTTTACCATTGGTGTTTTATATTTCATTAATTTGATGTGGCTGGTCACAATATACACTAGGGTCTTAGTAGTACTTCATATATGGGTTTCATTTCTCATAATTTCTTTCACTTTCTTTACCTTCTTAATCATTGTCTTGGGTATCAGAGGTAAGTTCGATCCTAGGAAAAATATTTACTTCCATTCTAAAAAGGTAATATTAACTAGCCTTCTATTTATTTTAGGAACATTATACCCCAAATTCTTATTTATTCAATATTATTACCTATTTATAGGAATATATAAATATCATCATGTGTAGGTAATCTTTTTCTTTCCAAACCACGAATATATATGTAATAATGCATATATAATTTCTATTCCTATTTAGCCTTCATAATTTCCGGGCGTTATAGAAGCCATTTTCAGAGTTCTGCCTCGACGCAACAGAATACTACCTTAATGAAGTCATATCTAAAGAAGCAATCTTCAGAGTGCTGCATCTCGGCAACCGAGGAATGCACTGACGTAGCAAGTCCATAACTAGCTCTCAAACCTTACCACATCGAATCATCACAGCACTGCCTCGATGCACCAAGTCAAAGACTAGCACTCGAAGTCTTCTGTTCATAGGCTCTATCTTCATCTAGTGCATCGATGCATCAGACAGCTGCACCGACGCACCAAGTCCAAGATCAAAAATTAAGTACTGCCACATCAAAGCGTCAAGATAGTGCATCGACGCATGTGGACGCACTTTTTATTAAGATCTATGGTTATTTGTTAATTGGTCTATTAAGACAGGTTTATTTGTTTGTTAAGTGCGTGGGCGTCCAGTCACAAAGTGACAATTTGTTCGGGCTTCATGGAAGGCCATGGTGCGCTCGATCTGACCCAATCAGACAATTGTGTAGTTCGGGTTGGGATCAAAACCCGCCACGCCATAAAGGTCACGGCGTTATTTACATCCTCTCGGAGAGGGGAACACCCTTGATTAGTCGCCGAAAAAGGGGAGCCTACGGCCTGAGATTCATAATAACGGAAGTGAGAGCCAAAACCTCGAATTACATTTAAATAGGCCCCGCATTAGGGCGTAAACATTCATAGATGCATGCATGTCGGTCACTGGCAAACCATTTCTTGTTCGGACGGAAGTCCGCGTTTATAGCGTAAGGGACGGTGACAAACCGTACAAATGTCTACCGTGAGTATGGCAAGTTTAATGCAAATGCAGGATTAGATCCCGGTATATATGTCGGTCACTAACGGACCATTCATTGTTCAGACGAGAGTCCGCATTCGAAACATCGAAGACAATAACAAAGACATACGGATGTCTGCCATAGGTACGGCAAGTTTAATGTGGGTGTGGGATTAGATCCCGATAGAGGTGGGTCAAGTTGATGAACTATCGGCCCAAGATGTGCCTAGATCATGACCATGTCGGGGATTCTGAGGTCCACCTCTGATACCATGGGGCATCGTTGCTTTTCTCTTCAAGCACAGTCCGGGGAAGCGAATTGTTAAGTGTGAAACCCGAACTCGCCAACGTGCGCCCTCGCACGCAGGGGTCAAGGGGGTAGCGCCCCTTGCGGGGGTTTCCGGGTGCGGAGCCCTCGGAAGAAAATTTTGATTATAACAGGGGTGATATTGTCTTTTGTACCATGACTTGGAGAGGTCCAAGGGAAGATAGGGTCCCAAGATACGCATGGTTATAGCATCTTTTATCGTTATCCTTGTTTTAATTGTTAAACTATATTGTTTACTCTCACAGGGGTGGTTCATATGCTTTCATTTCTTTTTATTAGCCTCAAGCCTTTTATTTGATTTGGTTAATTGTCTTTTTATGAGGCACGCCGGTTAAGAGTATTGCAAGGGGGAGAGAGAGGCGCGCCGATTAAGAGTGTTGAAGGGGGGGCACGCTGGTTTAATGGCCCGAGCAAGAATGGGGCGCGCCGATTTAAGAAGGATGCCATGGGGAGAGAGGGGCGGGCCGGTTACAGACCAAGAAGAAGGGGGGTCAAGCTGATGAACTATTGGCCCAAGATGTGCCTAGATCATGACCATGTCGGGGATTCTGAGGTCCACCTCTGATACCATGGGGCATCGTTGCTTTTCTCTTCAAGCACAGTCCGGGGAAGCGAATTGTTAAGTGTGAAACCCGAACTCGCCAACGTGCGCCCTCGCACGCAGGGGTCAAGGGGGTAGCGCCCCTTGCGGGGGTTTCCGGGTGCGGAGCCCTCGGAAGAAAAATTTCATTATAACAGGGGCGATATTGTCTTTTGTACCATGACTTGGAGAGGTCCAAGGGAAGATAGGGTCCCAAGATACGCATGGTTATAGCATCTTTTATCGTTATCCTTGTTTTAATTGTTAAACTATGTTGTTTGCTCTCACAGGGGTTGTTCATATGCTTTCATTTATTTTTATTAGCCTCAAGCCTTTTATTTTATTTGGTTAATTATCTTTTTATGAGGCACGCCGATTAAGAGTATTGCAAGGGGGAGAGAGGGGCGTGCTGGTTAAGAGTGTTGAAGGGGGGGCACGCCGGTTTAATGGCCCGAGCAAGAATGGGGTGCGCCGATTTAAGAAGGATGCCATGGGGATATAGGGGTGCGCCGGTTACATACCAAGAAGAAGGGGGTGTTGGGTTAGATGGACGCAGTCTATCTCCATAGATTGTGGATCTAGAGGGGGGTGAATAGATCAACTTGCCTAATTTAAAACTATTGTAAGTTCTAAAGCGGAATTTAGGCGAACGTCAGTTAAGCTAAACAAAGGATGCTAAACAAAAGGTCTAAAGCTAGACATGAGCATAAGTGATGCAATCAAATAAGCTAAGCAAGAATTTCCCATCGCACACAGATCACACAAAAACACAAACACACTGCACACACAATTTTTAGGTGGTTCGGTCAACGACCTACGTCCACCCCACACTCAACCGAGTATGGCTTCCTGCTGCGCAGCACAGCTTGCGTCCGCTGGGCTTTACAGCTTGGCCAAACAACCCGCTGATACACAGCTTCGCTGGGCACTACAGCTTGCCGACCAGAGGATCTAATCCTCTGCAACCGCTGGGGAAATACAGCTTAACCCGTCCAGTGGAAACCATCACTGCAAGACCGCTGACACACAGCTTGAAGAAACAGCATTCGGAAATGAAAGACAGAATCAAAACGAAAATAGAAAAGCTCAAAAACAAACAATGTAGCTCTAAGAGCAAAGCTCAGCTCTGGTTTTGAACCACGAGACTGAGATACAACCACTCTCACTCTCACTCTCGATCAGCTCTCTCTCAACTCAATCTCTCTCAATCTCTTCCTCTCTCTTTTTCTCCTTCTTCTCTTCTTCTTCTTCTTCTTCTCTGTATCTTCTTCTTCTCTCTTTTCTCTCTGTATCTTCTTCTTCTCTCTTTTCTCTCTGTGGATCGAAGGCTCACTGCTGTATAGACTTTCTCTTCTTTTCTTTCGATCAGTCTTCTTCTGTGGAAGAAGGCTTGTTTATATAGCAACAACAGCAGCAGGCGTGTGCTCTCCACGTTTCCCGCCCAGCAATTTGGACCACGTGGCAGCATCTCAGCACAGTGCTTCCACATGTCACGATCAGGGAGCCTCGTCCTTCCTTGGATCACGAGCCATGTCAGCAATTCCAGTACCAAATCCCTGTCAGTCAGTCGAAATAAGCGTATCAGTTCAAGTGTAAACTCTGTACACACTTTGAAGATGAAATGCATTGTATAGACTTTATAAGCAGCATGCATTGTACAGACTTAGTGAAAGAGAATGCATGTAATACAATTCTTTTAAATACCCAGAGACTAGTGCGTTCTCGCACGGGAGCATATGAAGTCTCAGGGGAGCATCTATGGCCTCTGGACAGCATCTCCAGCGTCAGGGGAGCATGTGGAGCACATGCTGTCTCTGGGGAGCAATCGCTGCTCCAGGGGAGCATCCTCAAAGTTAGGGAAGCATTAGCAGTCACTGGAGGGCATACTCGATCCCAGGAGAGCATCCGGGGGGACAGGCGAGCATGCACGTCTGATGTACAGACTCTACCAATGTATAGACTTGGTGGATAGTGATGCATGGCCAAACGGATGTACAGACTTCACTGTGAATGCATGAATAGTGAATGAGTGTATAGACTTGATCAAGAGAGACGCTGGCCAATCGGAGCATTAACAGTCACTGGAGAACATACTCGGTCCCAGGTGAGCATCCGGAGGGACAGGCGAGCATGCGCGTCTGATGTACAGACTTCCTATATGAAGACAATGGCTGTACAGACTTGTTGAACCATGCACACTGTATAGACTCTTCATGCGACAATGTATGGACTTAGAGGTTAACACTCGAATGTATAGAGTTGAAGACCTAACAATCGAGTGTATAGACTTCAAAGAACAAAGCATCCACAGAACCGACGATGTACAGACTTTGCCAATATGAGACACTGTACAGACTTTGTCAAGTGACTGGCTGTACAGACTTGATGAAGCTCTAGACATAGAACGATGTACAGACTTAACGAGTTGATGCTGTACACACATCCAATGAAGTGCGTTGACGTTGTACACACTTAACCAACTCAATTGAAATGCAGTGTGTGTACCTTATCCAAAAAGGACGATGTATAGACTCATGACAGTAAGAAATGCAGACAGCCATTGGCTCAATCTGATAGAGCAATTTCATCAAATCAAAAATAGTTGCCAATCAATCAAAACAATGGTGTTGCCAATGAAATAAAGCAAGTGTCAACATCATCAACATAGAGGGGTCACAACAATCTCCCCCTTTTTGATGATGGCAACCCCATATGAAGTAGAAGAGCAACATCCTGTCATATAGATATATGTTTGATGAAAGACATGATGTGTTATGCAGATTGACATGCAGATGCTATGAAGGCATGCAACTAACTGCCTCAAACTCTCCCTTGGAATGAATTCAGAATTGAAACAGATATGTATTCTCCCCCTAGACATCCCTAGACAATATTCTCCCCCTTTGCCATCAACAAAGAGGAGGGAAAAGTTAAATACAATGGAGGAATCAAGAGAAGAGCTGACTGGCATTCTGAACAGGTAGTTCATGAATAAGCATTCTAAAGCATAGAGTCTTCAGTCATATGAAATTAGAGACTGCTGTCAGAAAGAGTTCTGGTTTAAAGATGATAAAATTTGGAGTTCATGCACTACAAGCAATAGATAAGGTCACTGTGCATGATAAAACATAAACATAAACCAGAATCATATTTGCATGAAAGATTCAGTTGCATAATATCTTACTTTCATAATCTCATAAAAATATTGAGAGAAATCAAGTCATGTATTGAAGGTAAACAAATTGACACTCATGAACTTTTCTTTTGAAGGAGCAGCATTATCAATATTAGAATATATTGAGCATTCAGGTACCACAAGTCTTTCTGCGTAAGGGTATACATTTATAAGACGCCAATACCCCTAGATACTCAACAAGATGGACCATTCTGCATATGATCAAATTTAACAGAACTGAGTTACACCTTTTTGTGTGAGGGTACACGTTTATCAGACGCCAGTTACCCCCAGGTACTCAGTGAAACCAGCCTGCTGTTTTGAACATTTTAAACAGAGATAGCTGATACACTTCATGACATGAGTGTTGTCCACTTCTTTGATGGATCACTCAGTTTCTCAGTGATTTATCAGTCATTGCTCTGCCAATATTAATTTTCAATGATTTTTCAATGTTTTCAATAGCTTTCTTAGCTGTCCTTTTTATGTTTCAGAATGACTTGTTCAAGAACAATACACATACTTAATCTCTCTATCATGATTTCAGATGAGTTTTCAGATTTCAGATATGATTAGCTTTGTCTAACATGAAATAAGAAAGAGGTTGAGAGTTTTATCAATTTTCAACTTTCTTATATACTGATTGTAATCTTTAAACTCCAACCATTATAAGATTTAAACCATTACATCAGTCTTTGAACATTTCAAATTCTTATAAATGAAGAAGTCCATTTTCTACTGCTTAGAAATCAGAACTGACCAACAGATTGCCATAATGTCAGAGACAAATATTCAGAATTAAAGGTTGAATGACTTCAAGAAGGTTGAAACCACTCTGAATTTCTAGCAATACTCCCCCTGTCTGTATGCATGCAACATGGCAAGAATTAATTGAGAGAGAGCTTATGCATAGGTCATGAATGAATGTTTTGCAAAGACATGCAAAGACTCGACAAGCTCCCCCTGAATATATGCAATACAGGACAGTTCTACATTCATATTCACATGATTTATCCAAGCAATCAAAAACAAGTCCATATCAGAGATTTTATTCACAGCAATTAAACAGTCATTCATCATGCTGAAATTTACATAAGCCAAGTTCTCTTCTAAGAAACTTAAATTTTTCATTCGCAAGAGGCTTAGTAAAAATATCAGCAATTTGTTTTTCAGTTTCTATGAAGTTCATTTCAATCTCCTTTTTATTTACAGCATCTCTAAGAAAATGATGTTTTATCTCTATATGCTTAGTCCTAGAATGGTGAACAGATTTTTAGCAAGGCATATAGCACTAGTATTATCACATAAAAGTGGAATGCATCCCAGATTTATCTGATAATCCGCCAGTTGGTGCTTAATCCAAAGTACTTGGGCTGCACAATTACATGCTGCAACATACTCAGCTTCAGCTGTGGATAATGCTACAGTGTGTTGCTTCTTAGATGCCCAAGACACTAGACAGCCACCAAGGAATTGACAGTAACCACTAGTGCTTTTTCTATCTACTCGACACCCAGCATAGTCTGCATCAGTGTAGGCTAGAAGCTCTAACTCACACTTAGCAGTATACCAGAGACCTAGTTCTTGGGTGCCTAGTAAATACCTAAAAATCCTTTTCACAGCTTTAAAGTGAGTTTCTTTAGGACTGGCCTGAAATCTAGAGCATAAACACACAGCAAATTGTATATCAGGCCTAGAGGCTGTAAGATAGAGAAGAGATCCGATCATACCTCTGTATAGCCTTTGGTCCACAGGTTTACCTTTAGAATCTTCATCCAAACTGGTTGATGTACCCATTGGAGTGGCTATTTCCTTGATGTTGTCCATTTTGTACTTCTTCAATAAGTTCTTTACATACTTGGACTGAGAGATGAAGATGCCATCTTCTGTTTGTGTAACCTGCAGTCCAAGAAATAGTTTGAGCTCACCCATTGAGCTCATTTCGAATTCATCAGTCATAATTTGAGAAAATTCCTCACACAATTTGGGGTTAGTTGACCCAAACACAATGTCATCCACATAAATCTGAATGATAAGAATATCTGGATGGCTTACCTTGGTAAACAATGTTTGATCAACTATACCTCTTGTGAAGTTCTTGTCGGTGAGGAATTTGCTCAACCTGTCATACCAAGCTCTAGGAGCTTGCTTTAAACCATAGAGAGCTTTATTGAGCTTATAAACATGATTAGGGAAATCTAAACATTCAAACCCAGGAGGCTGTCTCACATAGACATCCTCATTAATTTCCCCATTTAGAAAAGTAGATTTCACATCCATCTGCTGAAGATTTATTCCTAGGGAACATGCATAAGCCAATAAAATTCTTATTGCTTCTAACCTAGCTACAGGGGCAAAAGACTCTTCAAAGTCTATTCAAATTCCTGATTGTACCCCTGAGCTACAAGTCTGGCTTTATTTTTAATAACATTCCCCGCTTCATCAGTTTTGTTTCTAAATACCCATTTAGTCCCTATGACTGTTTCATGATCAGGAGGTGGAACCAAATGCCACACCTTATTCCTGTCAAACTGATTGAGCTCCTCATGCATGGCATTAATCCAATGCACATCTTGGAGAGCACAGTCAATGGACTTGGGTTCTATGTTTGAAACAAAAGCATAAGCATTCAGTTCATGTTGAATTCTTAAGTGGCCTCTAGTCCTAGGGGGATCATTCAGATTTCCAATGACATTATCTACAGGATGATCCTTGAGATATCTAATATTTGCAATTGGACTATCATGAACTTGATTTACCTTCCCCTGAACTGTAGGTTCCTCTTCATTAAGCTCTTTATGTTCTTCTTCATCCTCGGATTTGTCTGCAGGATCTCCTTCCTTCAGAATTTCTCCATTGTTTTCATTCCTGCATTGACTAACATTAGAATTTGCCAAGGATTCATCAAAAACTGTGTGGAGATTCTTCAACAGTTTTAGAGTTCAGATTGTACACTCTGTATGCTCGGGTGTTTTCAGAATAGCCAAGAAAAATTCCTGGTTCTCCTTTAGGTTCAAATTTATCAAGGTCCTTTTTATCATTTATGTGAATGAAACATTTACAACCAAAAACCTTGAAGTGAGCAATAGAAGGTTTCTTACCTTTTAATATCTCATATGGTGTTTGCTGGGTAGAAGGTCTTACCATGGCTCTGTTAATTACATAACAGGCAGTGTTCACTGCTTCAGCCCAAAATTTCCTTGGTAGATCACTTTCAACAAGAAGTGTACGACCCATTTCCACTAGGGTTCTGTTCCTTCTTTCCACAACTCCATTCTGCTCAGGTGTCCTTGGTGAGGAGTACCTGTGGTTGATTCCATTCGACCTGCAGAATTCATCAAATTGTGAGTTTTCAAACTCACCTCCATGATCAGATAATATGTTTTCAATTTTCTGAGTTGTTTTAACATAGAACTCCTGAAATTCTGAGAAAGCATCACTCTTATTAGATAAGAAATAAACCCAAGTATACCTAGAAAAGTCATCTACCATGACAAACCCATACCTCCTCCCTGATAGGCTGACAGCTCTAGTTGGCCCAAAAAGGTCCATATGTATCAGCTCATAGGGTTTGGAAGACAGATTTTCAGTTCTAGACTTAAATGATTTTCTAGTTATCTTTGATTGGGTGCATGCATCACAGATTTTGTTTTCTTTCTTGAATGAGACTTCAGGAAGTCCTCTAACCATGTCATACTTATTTAATTTGTGCAAAACAGTGTAGCTAGCATGACCTAACCTACGATGCCATAAAAATGCTATGTCTTCTCTACTTGCAGTAAGGAAAAGGTTAGTGTGTTGGATGCCATCTAAATTTATCATGTAAGTATTATTTATTCTTTTTCCAGTAAATTTGACAATATCAGAATCAGGTTCAAAAACCTTGCAGCATTGAGAATTAAATAGAACATTGTAACCTTTATCACATAACTGGCTGATGCTAAGTAGATTATAGGCTAACCCTTCAACCAGCATAACATCATCAATGCAGCAGGTAGAACACTTACCTACCTTACCTGATCCGATAATCCTACCCTTTGTGTTGCTTCCAAAGGTGACAAGGCCTTCTACTTTCTCAGTCAGTATGCAAAATTTGGCCTTATCTCCTGTCATATGCCTGGAGCAGCCGCTATCCATGTACCACAAGTTGTTCTTGGCTGCCAGGCATACCTGCATACACAATTAGGTAGAGAAGTTTGGAACCCAAGACTGATTGGGCTCCAATGTAAATGAACTAGAAGCAAAACAGGAAAGCAAGTGTTTCGGAATCCACATTTGTTTAAATGTGTTTTGTTCAGTGGATCCTACATATTTTCTTCTGTTGTTGTTCCTCTTCTTCTTATTGTTCTTTTTCTTATTGGCAGCAGCATGATTATTGACAGTGTTGTTATTTCTGTGCCATTGCCTTGGCCAGGGTGTGTTCACAAAGTTTTGGTCATAGTTGTTCCTGGGCTGGCTATGAAAATATTGATTTTTAGATGTCCAGTAACCATACCCATTTACCCAATTTTTACTGTAAGGTCTTTGATATTAAGCACCCTGGTGTGTAAGACCTGTAAACTTACCCTGAGTTCTAGACCAATTTGACCTATAGAAGTAGGTTGGCTGTGCATTGTAGTGGGTCCGAGCTCTGGATTGATAAAAATAATTGGGTTGACTCCTAGCAGCACTTTGCCTCCCCTGTACTTTGGACCCTGCTGACCTATACACAGGTTTGTATTGGGTCTTCTTAAGAGGTGGAGGTGTTGGTGGAGACTGGGTTACCTTGACCTGGGGTTTACCAGACTGTGTAGGTTGACCCCTAACCTGAGTCTGAGCCCTAGGATTCTGCTTAGATGTGCTAGCTCTACTAGGCTCATTAACCTTTCGTTTGCCCTTCTCCTCAGCACTGGACTTTTTCAGATTAGCAGTTTTGTTCATCAAATTTGTTGAGTTCATGCTAATTAGAGGTCCCTTTTCCTTTTGAGCAACAAATGAAATTGTTTTCATTCCGAATGTTTTTGTTGCACTAGAATTAAAACCTAGGCCCTCTTTTCTGAAATTAACCTTTGACCCTAACAAAGCATTTAAGTTATCTGTTCCTTGGGTCATTTTCTCAATGGTCTTCATTTTATCCTCATTATCTTTCTGAAGTTCATCAATAGTCTTTTTTAGCTCGTTGTTGACATTGAGGACAGCTTCATATTTTTCAGAGATAATTTTGACTTCACTTTCACATTTCTGAATCTTCAGCTTCCATTCATCAATTTCATCTTCAAGCCTTAGATTCTCTTCCTTAGAAGCTTTTAACTCATTTTTGATTTTATCTTCTTCAGAACATGTGAGTTTCAATTCATCAATCTCAGATTCCAAACATGCAATTTTATCAGTCAGTGTTTTATCATTTTGCATGGAATTGATTTTTCTTCTAAGATGCCTGTTCTCTTTTCTAATATCATCAGCTCTATCAGCTATTTCATGATAAGCATCTACCCAATCAGCAATTGTGAAATTTTCAAATCTAGTGATTACCTCATCTGTATCCTCCTCTCTATCTTCGGAGCTTGTTGCCATAAGACAAATGGGCTGTTCAGATTCGGCTTCACTATCTGAGCTGCTGTTGAAAGAGCCTTCATCTTCATCACTCCATGTGGTGATCATAGCTCTTCCCTTCTTGGTTTTCTTCTTTGACTTGTCCTTATGTTTCTGATTATCTGACTAGTCAATTTTCAGATGCCCTGGTTTCCTGCATTGATAATAGACATTAGCTTCATTTTTCTTTGCAGGTGTAGATTTATACCTTTTATCCTTTAGGCCATTACTGTATTTCTTCTGACCGAACCGTCCTGCTCCCTTTCTGAGAAATCGCCTGAACTCTCTAGTCATCATGGCTATTTCTGATCGAGTCACATCTTCTTCTTCGTTTAGGCTTTCCTCTGATGATGAAGAGCTTCTGGAGCTGGATTTTGTTGTTTTGCTGGAACTAGCCTTCAGCGCTATCGGCTTCTTCTTTATCTCGGCTTCATCTGTCCTTGGCATGTTTATCTCATATGCCATAAGTGAGCCAATCAGCTCATCAGATTTTGTATTACGCAGGTCCCTTGACTCCTCCATCACAGTTGCTTTGGTGGGCCAATTGGGAGTCAGGGAGCGCAGAATTTTCCTTACTACATCATACTCTGCCTGAGGTTTCCCAAAACCTCTGAGGCCATTGGTTATGACAGTTAGCCGAGCGTACATTTCGCTGATGGACTCGTTCTGCTTCATCTTGAAGGCTTCATACTCAGATACAAGAAGATTGGCCTTCTGCTCTCTTACTTGAGATATGCCTTCATGAATTACTTCCAGCGCATCCCACATCTCCTTAGCTGATTTGCAAGCAGATACACGGGAGAATTCTGTAGGATGCAGAGCGCACTGGATAGCATTAATAGCACTCCAATTTAGCGTGGACCTTCTGATCTCCTCTTTGGTCCATACATCTTCATTCGGGGACAGCTCATAAGGTCCCTTGCTGACAATCTTCCAAATCTCATAATCCTTAGCCCTGAGGAACACTTGCATACGGTTCTTCCAGTATGCGTAGTTTGATCCGTCAAAGAATGGGGGCTTCGTTGTTGAGTGACCTTCGGCAGTCATCCCTCGAACATCCATCTCTGCCTATTCTCTTCGGGCGATGAGTCCCTGCAGAAGAGTTAGGCTCTGATACCAAGTGTTGGGTTAGATGGACGCAGTCTATCTCCATAGATTGTGGATCTAGAGGGGGGTGAATAGATCAACTTGCCTAATTTAAAACTATTGTAAGTTCTAAAGCGGAATTTAGGCGAACGTCAGTTAAGCTAAACAAAGGATGCTAAACAAAAGGTCGAAAGCTAGACATGAGCATAAGCGATGCAATCAAATAAGCTAAGCAAGAATTTCCCATCGCACACAGATCACACAAAAACACAAACACACTGCACACATAATTTTTAGGTGGTTCGGTCAACGACCTACGTCCACCCCACACTCAACCGAGTATGGCTTCCTGCTGCGCAGCACAGCTTACGTCCGCTGGGCTTTACAGCTAGGCCAAACAACCCGCTGATACACAGCTTCGCTGGGCACTACAGCTTGCCGACCAGAGGATCTAATCCTCTGCAACCGCTGGGGAAATACAGCTTAACCCGTCCAGTGGAAACCACCACTGCAAGACCGCTGACACACAGCTTGAAGAAACAGCATTCGGAAATGAAAGACAGAATCAAAACGAAAATAGAAAAGCTCAAAAACAAACAATGTAGCTCTAAGAGCAAAGCTCAGCTCTGGTTTTGAACCACGAGACTGAGATACAACCACTCTCACTCTCACTCTCGATCAGCTCTCTCTCAACTCAATCTCTCTCAATCTCTTCCTCTCTCTTTTTCTCCTTCTTCTCTTCTTCTTCTTCTTCTTCTCTGTATCTTCTTCTTCTCTCTTTTCTCTCTGTATCTTCTTCTTCTCTCTTTTCTCTCTGTGGATCGAAGGCTCACTGCTGTATAGACTTTCTCTTCTTTTCTTTCGATCAGTCTTCTTCTGTGGAAGAAGGCTTGTTTATATAGCAACAACAGCAGCAGGCGTGTGCTCTCCACGTTTCCCGCCCAGCAATTTGGACCACGTGGCAGCATCTCAGCACAGTGCTTCCACATGTCACGATCAGGGAGCCTCGTCCTTCCTTGGATCACGAGCCATGTCAGCAATTCCAGTACCAAATCCCTGTCAGTCAGTCGAAATAAGCGTATCAGTTCAAGTGTAAACTCTGTACACACTTTGAAGATGAAATGCATTGTATAGACTTTATAAGCAGCATGCATTGTACAGACTTAGTGAAAGAGAATGCATGTAATACAATTCTTTTAAATACCCAGAGACTAGTGCGTTCTCGCACGGGAGCATATGAAGTCTCAGGGGAGCATCTATGGCCTCTGGACAGCATCTCCAGCATCAGGGGAGCATGTGGAGCATATGCTGTCTCTGGGGAGCAATCGCTGCTCCAGGGGAGCATCCTCAAAGTTAGGGAAGCATTAGCAGTCACTGGAGGGCATACTCGATCCCAGGAGAGCATCCGGGGGGACAGGCGAGTATGCACGTCTGATGTACAGACTCTACCAATGTATAGACTTGGTGGATAGTGATGCATGGCCAAACGGATGTACAGACTTCACTGTGAATGCATGAACAGTGAATGAGTGTATAGACTTGATCAAGAGAGACGCTGGCCAATCGGAGCATTAACAGTCACTGGAGAACATACTCGGTCCCAGGTGAGCATCCGGAGAGACAGGCGAGCATGCGTGTCTGATGTACAGACTTCCTATATGAAGACAATGGCTGTACAGACTTGTTGAACCATGCACACTGTATAGACTCTTCATGCGACAATGTATGGACTTAGAGGTTAACACTCAAATGTATAGAGTTGAAGACCTAACAATCGAGTGTATAGACTTCAAAGAACAAAGCATCCACAGAACCGACGATGTACAGACTTTGCCAATATGAGACACTGTACAGGCTTTGTCAAGTGACTGGCTGTACAGACTTGATGAAGCTCTAGACATAGAACGATGTACAGACTTAACGAGTTGATGCTGTACACACATCCAATGAAGTGCGTTGACGCTGTACACACTTAACCAACTCAATTGAAATGCAGTGTGTGTACCTTATCCAAAAAGGACGATGTATAGACTCATGACAGTAAGAAATGCAGACAGCCATTGGCTCAATCTGATAGAGCAATTTCATCAAATCAAAAAATAGTTACCAATCAATCAAAACAATGGTGTTGCCAATGAAATAAAGCAAGTGTCAACATCATCAACATAGAGGGGTCACAACAGGGGGGCACCGGATAGGTGCCAAGAAAATTTGGAAGGTTTTGAGTGTGAAGCTAAACCGGCGCGGGGGGTACCACGCCGGATTAGCCCGCGCCTGATTGGAGCGTGCCGGGATAGCTCTTAAGAGGTTTTCTTTCATTCTTGTTGGTTCTATTTCTTCTTTCCTTCACCTCCAAGTTGATTTGATGATTGGTTTGTTCACCCAATTGGTGGATTAAGTTGATTTTAAGTGTTTTGATCATTTGTTAAGGTGAGTGAACATGAAGATTTGGATGTTTTATTAGAAGGGTTTGTTGTGCAGGGTAGTTCAGTTTTTGATTTCAAGAGGGGGCTTTCTGAGTTGAGCAGTTCTCGGTAGGAAGAAGTCTAGCTTGTTCATTTATTCATGTGTGCATTCGTTCTTAGTTCTTATTGTTCATATTCCTGATGAAAATTGGGCAGCATCTCCCCCAGACTGAGGTTTGCCAGAGGAAATAGAGGAACACCAAACGGATTGCTTCGGGGTGAACCTTAGAATTCGGAGTGGCCTCAAGGCAGTCCGGTGACCTAGATGTTAGTGTGGAAAAGCTCGAGGACCAGCCTTCAAGAGCTCTCACGACTCATGGGTAGTAGCTTCACGTATATTCCATAGGGACAAATGTTCACCCAAGAGGGCTATGAATGTTCATCCTCCATACGAGTTCCTTAGAAGGCCATGCCACGGAGAGGAAGGCTTCTAAAGGCCTTGGATGAGTAGACAACTAGAGAGAAGGGGGGCGGGGGCTAAAGCCAAGAACCGTGCTTGCCAACAGACTTCCTTTTATTCATCCACAAGAAGGGGGAAGATCGAAATACAGAAGGGGGATCTACCCTAGGGCAGAAGGAAATACATTTAGGGGGCAAGAGGAGGAGATACATCAACGGGAGAGGGGGAGCAGAGCACAAGCTCTCCCCCCCGGGCTCACCTCTCACTCTCACTCTCCTCTCTTGTCTTCACCTCTCCGGCACGGGGATGAAGCTTTTCTTCTCTTCGGGTGGCCTTCTCTTCTCTTCTTCTTTTTCAATGTCCAGCCCCTTTTCTTCAATAGCCTGCCTCTCCCCTTTTGCTCTGTCGAACATGCAGAGTATATATAGAATGGGATGCCCTTTCTTTCCTGAATGGAAGGAACTCCCGCCATCTTCCTCCTCATTCGTTGGGAGATCCAGAGTTGACATGCCGCAGTGTCGTCCATTGATTTGTGCAGTATGCTGGCATTCGTCCGAGAACGGGACGTTCGCGGGTTTGCTGGGAGATCTTCTGCTGCTTCCACCGTCGATGCATGCCTTCACCGCTGGTGCAACTGCGCTGTCGAACGGAGATGGAGACAGAGCTTCAAGCATTAAATGCCACGCCCTTTTGCGTCTGCGCCCGAAGCTGATGGGAGAACAGAGTGTCGGAGCTCGGATGGGATGGCAGCCTTGGTTAAACGGCACGGGGGTGATGATATTAGGTAAAACCGGTGCGGACAGGAGGCGCGCCGGTTTAGCCCACCTGCAATTAGCACGCCGGATCACCGAGGGAAGCAGCGCGGGCCGGTTTAAGGCCTCTTGGAGAGGCGCGCCGATTTGAGTCCAGGCCGCGCCAGCTTAAGTATCAAGAGACTTCGTCCTGGCTTCGTGGCATTTCAGATGAACATTTGCGCTCCCACGAGGCTTTGGTTGTAATGCACTGCCTTCGAGGTGTTTGATTTGAAGCCTCCCAGCCCCAGTTTAGGACTTCGAGTGATTTCCAGCACATGCCGAACCCGTGTCCGAATTCCTGGGTTTTCTCTCGATTCGGGCTTCGACATAGCCAGTTGGAGAGTTGTGGCCATTTCTTCCGCCTGGGGGGGCTTCCCAACTGGGTAGCGGACCACCAAGAGTGTTCTCATCCTGATCGGGCGAGATATGGGGTTTATTCGGCCTTCCCGTCTTCGACTTGCTCTTGGATGCGTAGACTTGAGTGCCGTATGATCATCATCATCATTTTTTGACGTCCACAACGCACTAAGTCATCTGCCAAGTATCTCAAGCAATTCCAGTTAAGGTCTTTCTTCATCTACACTACATCAACGGTTCACGGTCTCTGTGTCAAAATAATGAAGCCTCAATAGCTGTGCAAGCTTATTTTGGTAAAGGGTGCATCGACCTAACTTCCAATACATCGATGCACCAACACACACATGACACGCTATCACTGAAGCTGCCTCGGCCTGTCTTCATGGTACGTCAAAGCAGTGTCACCTCCAGTGAGGCACGTGATCACTTAAAGGAATCATGTGTGTTCGAGCTTAATTGATTCGGATGTGTTCCTAAGGCACCTGGGGTATTTCCAGAAGACTCTTGAAGGAAGAATATGCCTAATTGCCAGATGAACCAATGAGATTTCAGCAAAATAACTCTCTTATCCACTTGGATTTGCAGAGCCCCTATTTCCTATAAAAGGGTCTCACCCTCGAGTGAAAAAAGGAGCCATCGAAGAAGAGCCGTAATTGCGAAGAAGAAAAGAGAGTGAGAGAGTGAGCCTTGAGAAGAGAAAGAAGAGAAAGAGAGAGAGCTGTGAAGAAGCGAAAGAGAGAGAGCTACGAGGAAGAAAAAGAGTGAGAAGAAAGAAGAAGAAGAAGAAGAAGGGAGAGCTGCAAGTTAAGAAAGAGAGCTAGAAGCTCAGTCCCTGATTCATTCAAAGTGTTTCTTGTGAAGCTACAGATCGTGTGTTCTTATTTCGATTTCTTGAGCTATTTTGTGTTCAACATTTTTCCTTTTGTTTTTTTTTCTTTTACGTTTGCATTTCATTTGTGTTTTGCCATGGTGTGCTTCATGCATACAAGGTGTTTGCACACAGCTTAACCTGTGTGTGGTTGCTCTGGGAAACCAGGGTGTGGAGGTGTTCCTCCATTGTCCCCTCTGTGGTATCAGAGGAAGGGAGACTTGGGTCTCTAGGTTGTGAGTGACAGGAAGTTGCTCACGGGTTCCCTCTGAGTCTGTCAGAGGAAGAGAGGTTGGTCCTCCGGGTCACTACTTGTAGTAGTGGGTTCTGATCTTGGGGGTTGCAAGGTCAGGGTGTGAGAGATTTGTTTCCCTCGGTCCTAGTTATTAGTCAGCGTCTGTAGTGGAGGTTTCTCCATGTTCTTACTATATGCAAGGGAATCCTCACTCAGTTTGAGTGAGGGGTGGACGTAGATCTGCTTGTGACAGATTGAACCACCTAAAAGTTATTGTGCATCGTGGTTTGCCCTGTATGATTGCTCCCTGTCATCTACCTCTCTTCACAAGTTCAACGGGTTGCTGAGTACATTCTTGTTCTGCCACTTCATGGTTATTGTCAGCACTAGTTTATGCTTAAGGTGTTTACAGCTGGATGATAACTTGCCTGATCTTGTTTAATATATGTTCATCTAAACTTAACTTGCCATGTGTTCGACAATGGTTTTGTCTGAACTATTAAGTGTTGAACTGATTTCTTTCCGAGCCATTTTGTTAAAGTCATAATTTGTTTCTACATTTACAGCTTTGCATTGTTCAAATTAAGCCATTCTGATTGGTATATTAAAAAGTGTGTTTCCACACACTTTGCGTGAGGAAGAACTTCTGGGCTCGAACCTCCGCCTTGTGCCAATTTAATTGAGTGATGCTCAGTTGAGAACAACTATTTGCTATATTGTTGTGAGAAGTGTTAGCTCTTGACTTCGGATGCGTCAGTGCTGAAGTTATTTCTGTGAACTTAATTGTTTCTAGTTAACAACATCATAAGTTAGGTTGATTAGATTTTAAACTGAGCAATATTTTGTAAAGGGATCTATTCACCCCCCTCTAGATCCCAGCTGTGCCCCTAACAATTGGTATTAGAGCAGGTTGTCTAGTTGATCAGATCCAACGATCTGTAGAGAGGATTCTGTCACTTGAGTGCAATTGGTAGTTTAATCCGGGAATACTGTCTGAATTGAGCACGATGGATTGTCCACCGATTTTTGATGGTTCTAATTTCGATTCATGGTTTCACATCATGCATAAGTTGGTTAAGTCTGTTAATCCCAGTCTATGGAATCTTATCACACATGGTCCACATAAATTGCCAAAGAACAGATCTAAGTGGACAAACACTCATAGATCTAGGAACATTGAAAATCTTAGAGGACTGAATTTAATGAAGGCAGCTATTGATAAGGCTATGCTTTCCTATTTTTTGACTGTAGAACTGCCAAAGACATCTTGGATAAATTGAAGATTGCCAATGGAGAAAATGAAGACAGATGCATGATGGCTGATGGATGTGACCAAAGTAGCAATCAAAATGAAGATAAGACTGACGATCAGGTAAATCCATTTGAGAACTTTTCTCTAGATGATTGGCAGGATGCATATGCTATTTTGCTTGAAACACATGAAAAATTAAGAAAACAATACAAGAAGTTGAAAAAGAAACTGAATACTGGTATGAACATTTGCATAGAGATTGAGGACCTAGAAGCTTTAAAAATTGAAAATAATTGTCCGAGAAAACAATTGGAAGTTTTTGAAAGCATTGAGTTAGAATTGAATGAAATGAAGTCTGAAAATGAAATTCACAGAAAGCATAATGAAGAGAATGAAGAAAAATTTAAAAGACTTCAAGAGGACAATAAATTAGTTTCTGAAAAATTTGAGGCTATTAAAGCAGTTAATGTGGAAGTGTAGAAGAACCTTGAAAATGCTAAAGTTAAATAGAAACAAGGTGTCAATTTTGTTGATCAGACCTTAATTGATGAGTTAATTCAAAATATTGTTCTAATAAAAGAAAATGAAAAGTTAAAGCAGCTGAATATTGCTATGTCTGAGAGGCTTCTTGTCTTGGAGAAAGGGAAATCAGTTTGTACAGATGAGTCTGAAAAGTTACATACTCTGGAAAAATAAATTGAAGACTATAAGTCTGTAAATGAAGCCTTAAAAATCAAAATTGTTGAATTTGAAGAGGAGACTCTGAACTCAGAATTACTGATTGCTTCAATGGAAAATGAGATTCAGGACTTAAAAAATTCACTGTGAAAATTTGTAAGCGGCCAAGAAAATCTGAATAGGTTGCTAGGGGATAAAGTGAATCTATAAAAGGAAGGGCTGGGCTACAATAATGTTAATAAGAAATCTTTTGAAAATAAACTCTACACCTCTTTTGTGAAAAGCTCAGAAACAACTAGCACTTCAAATTCTCCATTCTTCAAATTCACTGTGCAAAAAGAATCACCCAAATAGTTTGCTGTTCAGAAAATCCAAAGAGAAAATGAAAAATAGAAAAAGAAAAACAATCCACAGCAAACACAGAAAAAGAAATCCAATAGCCTGAATGCTAAGAAACCTGATGTGAAACCCCATGCTTCAAAATAAAACAATGATAACTGCTTCTATTATGGTAAGCATGGACATTTGATGCATGATTGCTTTGTAATGAAAAAAGATGACCAAAGTGTTGGTAGAAAGCATGCTAGGAATTCTCATGCTAGGAAATTTCCTAATGTTCAAAAAAAGAGTAATGAATGTTTTAACTTTGGTAAAATTGGACACATAGCTGCACATTGCTGGTCAGCCAAGGGAAAGAAAAAATTTCATGATGAACATGTAAATCTTCCTGTAAACCAGTATGTTTTCCACAGAAATAAATTTGCTTCTTACCATAGGCACATTGAGTGTTTCAACTGTGGGAAGCCAGGCCACAAAGCAAATGAGTGTTGGCTGGCCATCAGTAGAAAAAATTCTAAAAATGAGAAATTCCCTGTTCATTTCCATAACAAGAATGTGAGATCAGTTGTGAATTGCCATCACTATGGCAAGCCTGGACATGTCATGCAAGACTGTTGGCATGTAGGAGGAAATAAGAATTTTATTGTCAATAAACAGAAGTTAAATTTTGCCATGCACATGAAAAACACCAAATCTTCTATTGACTGTCATTACTGTGGCAAGTTCGGACATACAATGCATGACTGTTACTTGTTGCAAATTGATGATTTTAATGTCCTGAAATCATGGAGAACACCTACAAGAGGTGTTGCTAATCCACAAGGACCCAAGAAGTCTTGGGTACCTTTGTATGCAAAATGAGAATATGTTTTGTAGGTGCGCCTTGGAGGAAGAAAAACAAAAGAGGTATAATAAGCCAAGGCACCAATGGTCGGTAAAACCCCATCTCAGTGCCTGTTAGTTCAAATTGATGCTTTTGGAAATTCTCTTCTCTGATGAGTTGCATATCATGTTTAGAATCTGTTAAGAATTTCATGCTTTCATGTCTGACTTTACCCTGACAGTTGTATACTGAAGGGGGGGATGAGATGAATTGGTTTGCATGAACTCATATGATTGCATCTGTCATTTGTATTGTCTTCAAAAGTCACTCAATGCATTTAGATAGAAAAAGTCAATGCATATGTTGGTATGTTCATGCATAAATAGTTTGAAAGTTAGTTGCATACCATGCTTTAAAACTGAGCAGTCTAAATTCATGTGTCCCACAAAGCATATGTTGATCTGCTAATACATACATTTTCGTATATGCATATGCAATGTGCGTTGTCATGATTACTGTAAAAACTGGAAAAATGGTCGACCGATCAAGTGTGTTTGGTCGACCGAATGCATATATCCTTATGTTTTCATATGAAATTTGCATTGTCTTGCATAATTTGAAAAATTGGCACTACATATAGGACTTCGCTGTAATTGTTTTGCACTTTCATGCATGATCACATGGTATATCAAATGGTATAGTCCTAAAGGGAAGACGAGGTCTGTCTGGAAGCTCTAACCATGTGTGAGGTGGTCTTTAGACCAAGTCCCCTGTCTAGTACCATGGGTCAGAATAGCATATAGAGCAGTCTAGACTTTCATGGGCATAATTCAATGATTCTCTGCGTGGTCATCATGACAGATTTGATGCATCAGTGCATTCACATAGGGGGAGTAAGTGTCTCAAAAAGCCCAAAAAGAATTATTTGAAATGCATGCACACATTTAGGGGGAATTAATGCATATAGTTAATTATTCACTTGCTGAACTGTGAAAGTCTCCCAAGTCGACTTCTTGTCAAGGCCAAGTCGACTTACTTATGAAGAATCAAAAAGCCTCAATTGTTGTCTTTGTCTGTTTATTTGTGATCTTCACACCTAGCCTTTTCAAATCAATTTGAAATACCTGATCATTTCTATCTTCACTCTCATTCCATGATTTAGTATCTTTGAAATCTCATTAGCTCAAATTACTGTGATTCTAAATTCTCTTGACTGTTAGCTCATGCAATTGTTGAGGGGGAGCTTCACATGAAAAATTTCCGAATTGCGTTGCATGTCATAATCATAATTTCCAAGCAAATTGAACCTATCTGGTTCTTTCTGAATATCCAGCATCTTTGATGACTTCTAAAGTTTCTTCTGACTGTCTTAGTTCCTTTGAGAAAGTCACCCTGAAATTATCTCAAGTCAGCTACTTGCTTGGATTTTATTGCTAAATTCTTGAGCTAGTTACTCTGAAGATATTTCACATCCATTGATGTCATTGAAATCATCTTAGAAATCATTTTTGCTTGCTAATTTTGAACACCCTTGTCATGACACAAGCCAATAGTCTTCAAGGTACTCACATATCTGCTGTTTGCTCATTGCCGCATTTTCTATTGAAAATCTCTGTTGCTCTTGCTACTTATCTTGGCTGCACCTTAAAAACCTTCTTGTTGACTGTCAATCTGAATGATTTTAATTTGTGTACCTTAATCATAAATCTGAAAATAATTTTAATAAGGAATCTTCTATTATACAAGATTATGAATGTCCAATACATTCAGCTAGTTTAAGGTTAATGTAGTCCTTGAGTTTGACATAAATATTTTGAAAATATCTGCATTAACTTTAATAGACTTTAACCACCTTCTTCATGTTGTGTCTTGAAAAATCTTCTGAAATCTAAAAATTCTAAAATCATGGCAACTTTGGTTGAGATAATTAAATGTAGTACTATCTTTAAACATCTTGTTAATCTGCTAATTCCTAAGGGTAAAATTTGCCAGAGCAATGACATTGGTTCACTGAGAAACCATATCTCTTTTCCATGAAGAAAAGAAGACTGTGTCATGAAGTGCTATTGTTACCTCTGCAGAAAATTCATTAAAAAGTCTAGGCAGAGCAATAGCTTGTCCACTTAGAAATATATCTCACTCATCAATGAAATGAGTTGAGATATGTCATGAGGTGTCAATGCTACCTCTGTTCTATATAAAGTATGACAGTTAGTCATACGAAGTATCTAGGGGTACTGGCGTCTAAACAACGTGTACCCTCAAGGTATAAAGTGTGAACTAAACTCGATTGCTCCTGAAAAATTGATATGAAAATTTTTGTTGAGCAAAAGGAAATATCTAGAAAAGGTAACAAAAGAAAAGGTGTTGAAAATCCTGGAATAAAATCAGAATGTATCATGTTTGTTTAACCTCAATAATAATTTTTGTAACTCCTAAGGAAGTCACTACAATTTGATTGAGTAAGATGAAGGAAGGTTAAACAAGATGTAAATATAAAAGTTTGGTTCATTTCTATTAACAATTGAATTGAACTCAGATATGGACAGAAATTTTATTGACAAACTCTGAAAACATCAGATTTTAACCATGTTGTCAAGCAAGGACTATTTCATAAACCCCTTATAATAGATGAATCTGAGAATCCATTACTTTCAGATTTATGAAATTGGTATCTGATTGAAAACCTTCTTAAAAGAGCCATATTTGGTAAAATCTCTGCTGGAACCCATTTGTTCGATCTCTTATGCCTGCTAGAAATCAAAGTGCTCTTGTTCATGATGTACCCACTGTCTCACTGTTTTGCCAATTGATATCACTTCATAGCTGAAAAATTTTGATTCCTTGTTGTGAACTTATTCCCTTGATCTTGCCATTCATCTTGATATCTTTGAAAATGTCTTGATCTTATATTTGCTCACTCATCTCTGAAAAACTTCTTTTTGCTGATGACAAAGGGGGAGAGTTTAGTTGAGTCATCAACGGCATCAACGGGAAGTCAAAAGGAGTGATGTTATTTCATGCTGTTGAGTCATCAAGGGGAAGTCAAAAGGAGTGATGTTATTTCATGCTGCATGCTGTGATGTTATTTCATGCTGTGCATGTTATAAGTCAAAAGGAGTGATGTTATTTCATGCTGTGTATGTTATTTCATGTTGTGTTGTGTTGATTATATAGTTCATGATATATTGTTCATGATGACTCATAGTAGCCATCATCAAAAAGGGGGAGAATATTATGTCCCTGTGTTTTGATGATGACAAACTATGTCTTTCATGCATGAGTCTTATTACCTATGTTGATGAAAATATATTCATACACATTCACAATCTATATGAAGACATGTTGACAGCCAGTTGAACTCTAAAGAATAGAAGAAAAGTCAACAAAATAAGTTGAAGAGTCAACTTAAAGAGGTACGTCGATGAAAGAGTCATGAAGTCCTTCAAAGCCTACTGATATGAATATGAACTCAAGTTTAGAAGAGCTCAAGGTCGAGGCACCTTAGGTTCTGGGTCGATGCAGCTGAACAAACTTGGACACTATCATAAGCTATCAGGTTGAAGCAGGATCACCACTGCCTCGAGGCAGTAATGACCAAGGAAGTCATCTTAAGGTTTCTACACCGATGCAACAATGAACGGCCTCGACGCAGTGATGCTCAAAGAAGCCATTTTCAGAGTTCTACCTCGACGCAATAGAATACTGCCTCAATGAAGTCATATCTAAAGAAGCAATCTCCAGAGTGATGCATCGAGGCAACAGAGGAATGCACCGACGCAGCAAGTCCATAACTAGCTCTCAAACCTTACCATGTCGAAGCATCACAGCACTGCCTCAATGCACCAAGTCAAAGACTAGCACTCGAAGTCTTATGTTCATAGGCTCTATCTTCATCTAGTGCATCGACGCATCAGACAGCTGCATCGATGCATCAAGTCCAGAATCAGAAATTAAGTATTGCCACGTCGAAGCGTCATGATAGTGCATCGACGCACTAAGTCATCTACCAAGGATCTCAAGCAATTCCAATTAAGGTCTTTCTTCATCTACACTACATCAACGGTTCACGGTCTCTGTGTCAAAACAATGAAGCCTCAACAGCTGTGCAAGCTTATTTTGGTAAAGGGTGCATCGACCTAACTTCCAATGCATTGATGCATCAGCACATACATGACATGCTATCACTGAAGCTGCCTTGACTTGTCTTCATGGTACGTCGAAGCAGTGTCACCTCCAGTGAGGCACGTGATCACTTAAAGAAATCATGTTAGTTCGAGCTTAATTGATTCGGATGTGTTCCTAAGGCACCTTGGGTATTTCCAGAAGACTCTTGAAGGAAGAATATTCCTAATTGCTAGATGGACCAATGTGATTTCAGCTAAATAACACTCTTATCCACTTGGATTTGCGGTGCCCCTGTTTACTATAAATGGGTCTCACCCTCGAGTGAAAAAAGGAGCCATCGAAGAAGAGCTGTAATTATGAAGAAGAAAAGAGAGTGAGAGAGTGAGCCTTGAGAAGAGAAAGAGAGAGAGCTACAAGGAAGAAAAAGAGTGAGAAGAAAGAAGAAGAAGAAGAGAGAGCTGCAAGTTCAGAAAGAGAGCTAGAAGCTCAGTCCCTGATTCATTCAAAGTGCTTCTTGTGAAGCTACAGATCGTGTGTTCTTATTTCGGTTTATTGAGCTATTTTGTGTTCAGCACTTTTCCTTTTGTTTTATTTTCTTTGGCGTTTGCATTTCGTTTGTGTTTTGCCTTGGCGTGCTTCATGCATACAAGGTGTTTGCACACAGCTTAACCTGTGTGTGCTTGCTCTGGTAAACTAGGGTGTGGAGGTGTTCCTCCGTTGTCCCCTATGTGATATCAGAGGAAGGGAGACTTGGGTCTCTGGGTTGTGAGTGACAGGAAGTTGCTCACGGGTTCCCTCTGAGTCTGTTAGAGGAAGGGAGGTTGGTCCTCCGGGTCACTACTTGTAGTAATGGGTTCTGATCTTGGGGGTTGCAGGGTTAGGGTGTGAAAGATTTGTTTCCCTTGGTCCTAGCTATTAGTCAGCGTCTGTAGTGGAGGTTTCTCCACGTTCTTGCTGTATGCAAGGGAATCCTCACTCGGTTTGAGTGAGGGGTGGACGTAGATCTACATGTGGCAGATCGAACCACCTAAAAATTATTGTGCATCGTGGTTTGCCCTGTGTTATTGCTCCCTGTCATCTACCTTTCTTCACAGGTTCAACGGGTTGCTAAGTACATTCTTGTTCTACCACTTCATGGTTATTGTCAGCACTAGTTTGTGCTTAAGGTGTTTACAGCTGGATGATAACTTGCCTGATCTTGTTTAATATCTATTCATCGAAACTTAACATGCCATGTGTTCAACAGTGGTTCTATCTGAACTATTAAGTGTTGAACATATTTCTTTCTAAGCCATTTTGTGAAAGTCATAATTTGTTTCTGCATTTACAGCTTTGCATTGTTCAAATTAAGCCCTTCTGATTGGTATATTAAAAAGTGTGTTTCCACACACTTTGTGTGAGGAAGAACTTTTGGGCTCGAACTTCCGCCTTGTGCCAATTCAATTGGGTGATGCTCACTTGAGAATAGCTATTTGCTATATTGTTGTGAGAAGTGTTAGCTCTTAACTTCGGATGAGTCAGTGCTGAAGTTATTTCTGTGAACTCAATTGTTTCTAGTTAACAACATCATAACTTAGGTTGATTACATTTTAAACTGAGCAATATTTTGTAAAGGGATCTATTCACCCCCCCTCTAGATCCCGGCTGTGCCCCTAACAAGAACTTCTCTCAAGAAGAAAGGGTCGAAGGGAGAGTTCTTCGAGGATGAAAGCGTTCGGAGAGGAAGGAAGTTCAAGGGAAATCCACTTTAGCTTCTCCGTGCGCCACTTAGCCTGCGTCCACTCAGAAGGTGGGAGGCCATCGATCAGGCCACCTTCGACTTCTGGGCGGCCAATAGTTTGGCCGCCTTCTGGTTTGCTTTCTGTTTCTCCATCGCTTTTGTTTACACACACCCGCATACACCTGTATTTTTTATTATATCTTAGGCAACTCGTAGATCCACTCTTATAAAGGTTTTAAACTTAAACAATCAAGAAGGCGGGTGGTCGAAAGACTCGACCATCCCCCCTTCCCAACCACCCCCCAGATCGCCACCATTATTCTGTGTCTCTGTATTATTTCAAACATTTACTGCACTCCATAGTTCTAATCGGCATCTTTTTTGTGTTCTTGGTCTTTGACATTCTTGCAGGACTTTCAGTACCTCGGACTACAAAGGGCTCTCCGTTCTTGACCGGTCGAGCATGGAGAAGTCGGGTCCCCACAAACTCTCTACTTGAGGCACTCTTACGCGATCATCTATTCCTGTGAGGCTCAGGTATAAGCCTCTGGTGATCACTCCATTCTTCGTTTCCTAACCTGTGTATTGCATACATCCCAACAGCACCTAGCGGGAGAGAGGGGAAGGGGGGAACCATTCTCTGCTCCATCGCGCCCGCACACTATCTAGCACCTACAGCTCTATGGAGATCATGGTGGGACCTGCTACTGCCTACTATGAGTCTAGGGTGTTGAAAGTCCAAGATTTACGAGCTGATGCTTGTTTATTTTCTGCATTAGATTAACTCTGTCTACAGGTGGAAGGAGGCTACATCTTTGGCCACCTAAACATCTGGGCGACCCAACTGCTGGCCGCCCAGGCCCTTTGAGAATGGCCATAAGGCTGGCCGCCTTACCCTCTAGACGGCCAAGTTTTGGCCTCCTACCAAACTCTGGACGGCCTATAGTCTGGCCGCCCAGCTTTCCTAAGCATCCATCGAGTTGGCCGCCTTGGCCCTCGAACGGCTCGGACTTTGGCGGCCTCTTGGCTAGTTCCGTTTGGCTATGTTTTCCATTTTCTATTTAGTTTATTTGTTGTATATTTATTGTTTGGCTTCTGTAACAGGTTAATGCGTGGGTGGGCTTAGGAAGAGCCGGCATCACATGTGTAGGAGCACCCTCCTGTTGGATCAGACTCTTCACCCAGGGATTCCCACTCGGGTGTAACTAGTCCCTTTCAATCGGGAACCTCTGTAAGTCCTCGCGAACTGTGGGCTCCCACACGGTAGCCAGGCGGGTTGTACCCATGAAGTCCTGATAGTCAACCCTGGGGTTGAGTGAGTGAGTACTGCTAGGTTCCCTAAAGCTTTCGACCTTCACCTTAGAGCTTCTCCTCTTCTTACGAGAGAACCCAAGAAAAACCAAACAAAAAAAACAAAAAGACACAAAAGGGAAAAACTGTGGGCGTTGCTGTGAGAATTTGTTTGTTGTAGAAAAGCCACATCCTCTTGATAACATGTTTAATTCCCAAAGTTCAAACCATTTATAAACAAGTAGGATTTGTGTTAATGGAGCGTGTCTTTACAAACCCCAACTATGAGAAGGAGTTCACTCCTCCATATGAGTCCGAGCTTAAGGCAAATCCCCTATTTGAAATATAGGATAGGCATCCGGGTGCCTTCATAGGCATGTTCTCGGCTTCACTGAATGAGGCCGCCCATTTCGACTCGGCGTCCTCCCTTAGCGAGCATGATCAAGCTAGCCTTAGGGCTCCTACACTATCTCCGTGCGAGGATCAAGAACTGATTAACGTTCTGTCCCGCTACACACCCGAGGATTCAGTCACTATGGACTCCCGAGGGAAGGTCCCTGCCGCTCCCCAATTTTCCTCCCATTTCACGCCACAATGGATTCAAACCTCGTTCCAAGGGTCCTCTAGTAGGCCCACTTAAGAGATTCTGCCTCAGTTCAGCTACCCTATTGTTTCTCAAGGGGTTGCTCAACCCCCAATCCCGCCAACCATGGCCATTCCCCCAAGAGGGATTGACTCAATCTCCAAGCAGGAGATTCAAAGTTATGTGCGGCAACTAGTTGCCAAAAGCATGCTGGTTACTCATCCTCATTCCCTGGCTCAGTACTGCAAGCTCCTCAATGCATATTTCTCACCCTGTTTCAAAGCTCTGAAGTATTTGAAGTACGATAGTACTACCGACCCTCACCACCATCTTTCAGGTTTTCTCATGGATTCCCACTAATGGTTGTATGACCGGGTCCTGCTGGTCCATCTATTCCAAAAATCCCTCGAGGGTGAGGCCCTGCGCTGGTTTTCCTCTCTCCCGGCTGTTGATCTGCTCAACTTTGCTATAGTCTCCGAGTGGTTCCTTGCTCATTTCGGCCACATGTCCACCATAGCCCCCACCTTGTTTGACCTAGTCATGGAGAAAATGAAGCCCGATGAGCACTTCATTCAGTTTGCTAATCCCTGGAGAGTCATGGCTTCCCAGACGGAAGTCTCTATCCCCAAATCCCAGGCAATCACCATGCTGGTGAATAATGCCACCTCACAACTTAGGGCCATTCTGATGCTGAATGAGCTCCACACTTTTTCACAATTGTACAATCGAGCCCAGATCATCCAAGCCCAAATGAAGGATGCCACCTTGCCACCCTTCTTTGAAACCCGCACCAGGGGACGAAAAGCTCCAGCCGTTCCCACCACGGAAGGATTCACCGTGAACGAACAGGTCAACACCTTTGGCCCGCCATTTAGGCCCAATAACCGCCAAACCCCACAATCCAATCAAGCCGGTCCCAACCAAGGTCAGGCAGGTTCGAGGCCATACTCCAATGTTCCTCCACCCCAAAGCTACATTCAAGCCGGTCCTAGAGGGGCCTCACACCCTCCGTTGCCCGCATCCTTGGGTGACATCTTCTTTGCTCTCATGTCTTCCCAGGCTATTCAACTACCCCCTCAAAAGTATTGGGTTCACCCCAATGCCGATACTTCTAAGTCTTATCCGTACCACCGCACTCCCAGACACAATATCTACAACTATTTTCAATTCTGGGATTGGGTGTACAACATGAACGATGAGGGTAGAATCAACTGGGCCGACGTTAAGCTTGCCATCGCCAACCTTAAGAAGCCCAACAAGAACTTGGGCATTGTCCAAAATCCTTTGCCCGCTCATCAGCCAAACAAGGGCCCGTCGAGCTCGAAGCAGCATGAGAGAGTGAACACCATCATAGGACTAGAGCCGTGTGTTCTTAAGAGAGCCCAGATGTGGGGCATTGAAGGTTTTCCCGAATGGCACGAGCGATTCAGAGTAGAAGTTGAGGAGCCATGGGCCGATGTCAACATGTTCGCGCAAGTGTCCCAATTGTGGACATTAATCACACCTCCCATTCAATCATCAATACATCAATGCCCTCTCACACTGATCACACCTCCACGGTCTCCATTCCAAGAGTTGGCCACCCCTAAGAACACCATGACGGATCAAGAACGCCCTTTGGTTCTGTTAAATCCTCCACAACCTAAGCCGGCATTTCCTCCCGTCCCTAGTACTCCTGTTGAAGAGTCAGCTTCCCTATCATTCATTCTCGGGTCCCCTCCTTTGCAATTAATTCACTCGAAACCTCTGAAGCCAAAGGTTCCAAAGGAAGCTACCCTCAATGTCACTCTCCGCAAACGTATCCTTTCCCAGTCCCAAAGGCAATCCCAACTTGAGGAAGGGCCCAATTCCCAAGCTCCCCTGACGGAGTATGACATTCTTCAGCACCTAGATAGGACTCCGGCTAAAGTTTCGATTCTAGAGCTCATAAAGAAGTCTCCTTCCCATCAATCCACCTTGCTCCAGTTCTTACAAAAGATCATGGTTAACGAGGATCTCCCAGCCAACGGCGTGACTGATGCCCTCCTAGCCATCACTCAGGGTCCCTCTATCTCCTTTTTCGATAGGGATCTCGCTCCACCCGAGAGTAGGTGACTCCCATTATGTCTCACCATTACTCTCAACGGGGTCAAGGTGGACTCCACTTTGATTGATATAGGAGCTTCGATTAACGTGTGTCCCATGAAAACTATCGAAAAGATCAAATTGCAGGAAGAGAATTTGGAAGAGGTATGCACCACCATTTCAGCATACAACAACTCAAGAAGGTGCGCTAAGGGCAAGGTAACCTTACAACTTGGTCTAGGTCCTGTCGTCATGTCCTCGGACTTCTTTGTCCTGGATGTCGACCCGACATACAAAGCCATCCTAGGGCGACCCTAGATCGAATAGACCTTGGGAATCCCGTCAACTAACCATTAGTGTTTCAAGTTCCCTTACAATGGAAGGGTGATCAAGATCAAAAGCATCCCGCTGGTGGAAACCCTCAATGCTATCACATCTGAACAAATTCCATTTATGACCATCTCGGACAAGGGAAAGAAACCCGTCCTCTCCATAATGGGCATCGTGGGGCCTTCAGCCATGTGTCAAACAAGTCACTCCGTCCTTCCCTGACCAATTAGTCATTCCAATATCCCATTTAGGAAAGGATGGAAAATAATGGCAAGAATGGGCTTCACGATGGGTAAAGGTTTGGGTCAGCATGAACAAGGTCCCACTCGAAGGACAAGGCTTAAGATCTCCAAAGGTCACACTGGATTAGGGTACTCAGCTGAATAGGCATCTAAAACCACTCAAGCTAGGGGTCAGTTTTATGACCACTTTGTCAAGGGTCCGATACAACCAGGGACTCGGGTTAAGCCGAGTGAAAGCCATGAGATTAACCAAAAAGAAATTCCCCAAAGTCAATCGCTCGAAGAGGACTTCAGGCTCCTCTATCTGTTCCACCTAGATAAACCTCCGGACAACGCCTCACCTATAGGCATCTTCTTAGCACTAGACAGGCCGGCTCCTGCCTATTTCATTCTGTTTCTCTTTCATCCTCCTTTTCCTCCACTCCTCACTTATCCAGTCGTGGAGTAGTCAACACATGTCGTCTGCACATTTAGCCATGGCCACCAAAAAAAAATGCTAATCTTCAAACGTGGGCGTGTGAGCTCACCATTGAAGAAACCTCCTCCGTGGAGTCTTGATCCCTCGGCCAACGGCCGACTCTTTCCACCTTGAACCCCTGCTTACATGTTCCCCTTGTACGTAGTAGCGTAGAGTCAAGTCTAGGTTCAGGCCAATCTAGTGTGTCCTCCCCTCCTCAGTCTAAGAAAACTAGGGTCCGACATGTCCCCGCTCGCTACATCAGCCAGCTAGCGGAGAAGTGCGCCCAGCTATGTCAGGTCTCCAACTTCGTATCGACTCCCATTCCCCTAGGGGTGGACAAAGTAGAAGGATCTTCACTAGAGGATGGCTTAGGGGTCTATGTTCTGGAGGATGATAGTGATGAAGAAATGGAAGAAAATCAGCTAGAGGATTGCACTGATCACATAACTCATTTTGTCGATGGGACTATAAGGTTTGACGAGCCTAGCATGTATGTTGATGAATCAACCAAGGAAGTCAACTTGGGCACCAAGGATAACCCAAAGATTGTTCTAATAAGTGCCAATTTGAAGAGTGAAGAGGAAGCATCCATTGTTGTAGTACTTAATGAGTTTCTTGATGCCTTTACTTGGTCCTATGAGGACATGCTGGGCTTAGATCCCTCATTGGTGGAACACTGCCTTGTATTAAAGCCCGAGGCAAGAGCTGTCAAAAAAAAGCTAAGGCAGCTTCACCCGAAGCTTGCTCTCAAGGTCAAAGAAGAAGTTGACAAGCTCCATAAGGCCAAGTTCATCAGGGTAGTCCTATGTCCGCAGTGGGTAGCTAACATCATCCCCATCATGAAGAAGGACAGTAGGGTCCGAATTTGCATAGACTTCCGTGATCTTAATCGTGCCTGTCCCAAGGATGATTTTCCTCTTCCTCACATAGACGTCCTTGTAGACAATACCACTCGATATGAGATGCTGTCTATTATGGATGGCTTCTCGGGGTACAAATATACCTAGCGGAGGAAGACCAGGAGAAGACATCTTTCACCACTCCGTGGGGGACCTATTGCTATGTTGTCATGCCCTTCGGACTGAAAAATGCAGGAGCTACATATCAAAGGGCTATGATGGACATCTTACACGACATGATGCATGTTCACATGGAAGTATACGTGGATGACATTCTGGTTAAGTCCAAAACTAGAAGCGGCCATGCCAAGGTCCTTCGCGCGATTCTCCAAAGGTCTCGGGAGCATCAGCTCAAGATGAACCCCAAGAAATGTGTGTTCGGGGTTTCCTCAAGCAAGCTTCTAGGGTTTATAGTTAGCAAAAGAGGAATTGAAATAGACCCTAACAAGGCCAAGGCAATCGGTGAGATGCCTCCTCCCAAGAACATCAGGAAAGTCCAAGGTCTAATTGGGCATCTGCAGTTCATCAGGAGATTCATATATATCCCATCATTCTCAACGATGCAATCCCTTTTATGACATGCTCAAGGAAGAGGCTAAGTTCGAATGGAATGACAAATGCCGAAAGGCCTTTGAGGACCTGAAGAGCTATCTCCTCAATCCTCCCGTTCTGGCACCCTCGATCCCGGGTCGGCTTCTACTGCTCTATGTGTCCACCCCGGAAGAATCCGTTGGAGCAGTTTTGGCGCAATATGACGATGCGAAGAAAGAACGAGCAGTCTACTACCTGTCGAAGTTGTTCAATGAAGTAGAGAAAAAGTACACTGCCATGGAAAGAACTTGCGTGGTCATTGTATGGGTCACCCAAAAGTTGAAGCACTACTTCCTAGCCTATGAGGTGAAGCTTTTAGCGCGAATGGACCCAATCAAGTACTTTCTTGAGAAGCCTGTATTGACTGACCGCTTGGTGAGATGGCAAAGCTTTCTCAACCAGTTCAACATCACCTACGTCAGTCAGAAGGCTGTCAAGCGGCATGCCATTGCCGAGCACCTTGCCCATCATCCACTTCCTACACATTCTTCCGTCAATGAAGATTTCCTGGATGAAGAGTTAGGAGCCATCATTGATGGTGAACCTTCGTGGGTTCTCTACTTCGACGGCACACTCCACTCCAAAGGTTGTGGAATCATAGCCATCCTCCACTCCCCGGAGGGTGTAATCATTTCTTGCACATGCCAGTTATCCTTCCCTACAACGAATAATATGGTTGAGTATGAGGCGCCCCTTACAGGCTTGAAGATGGCATTGGCCCTAGGAGTCAAGGAGCTCCAGATAATCGAAGATTCACAGCTCATACTCCAACAATCTCTCAGCAAGTACCAAACTTGGGACCTAAAGCTAAGGCCGTACCAGGATTTGGTCAGCAAGGTAGTCCGATGGTTTATGAAGCTCACTCTTGTGGACACTCCTCAAGCACAAAATATGTTTGCTGATGCTCTAGCCTCCATGTCATCCTCACTCACGATTCCTTTTGAAATACCCTCAGCCACTGTTGTCGTGCAAAGGATGCACACCCCTTTGCACTCTGATCCTTGGTTCCAGCAGCTCCTAGAGCCTTCCCCTCATGTCCATGCTCTTTCTCATGAGTTGGAAATCGACCTCGATGATGGCAATCCGTGGTTCTTCGACATTGAGAACTACCTTCGCGATGGATCCTTTCCCAAATACGCTACCGCTCCTGACAGGTGAGCTATTCGTCACTCCGCGGAGTGCTTTGCAATAATAGGCGGTGTCTTGCACAGAAGATCTCTTAGCGGAGTATACCTCTGATGCCTAGATGAGATCGAATCTCGCACAGTTGTTGAGGCTGCACATTCCAGTGAATGTGGTGGCCATGTGAATGGTCGCATAATAGCTCAGAAACTCCTTAGGCACTATTACTGGCCTACCATAGAGGAGAATTGCTCTCACTTTGTCCACCGTTGCACCAAATGTCAACTCCACACGGACAAGGTTCACACTCCTTCATCTTCACTTCAGCTCTCATAGCTCCCTGGCCCTTCGCCATGTGGGCATTCGACGTAGTTGGTCCTCCGGAGGATAAAACCAGAGAAGTCCAGAGAAAGTCCTTCATCCTCACCGCTGCAGAGTATTTCACAAAATGGGCAAAAGCTGAAGCGTTCACGAAAGTCAAAGCATCGACAATGGTGAAGTTCATCAAGCGCAACATCCTCTCCAAGTTCGGCATCCCTCGTGACATTGTCACCGACAACGGGCCTCAGTTCACGTCACAGGAGCTTTGCGACATGTGTGGTAAATATGGTATTAATTTGCATCATTCATCCCCATATTATCTACAAGGTAATGGTCAATGTGAAGCTACAAATAAAACTCTCATAAGGATAATTAAGAAAACATGCAAATCTCATCATTATTCTGATTGGCTAGATCACCTCGTCGAGGCCCTCTTGGCTTATCACACTTCTGTCTGAACTCCTACGGATCAAACCCCGTATGTGTTGGGTTCGGTGCAGTATTTAGAGGGGGGGGTGAATGAATATAGCCCTTTAAAAAAATCTTTCGCCCAATTAAAATATGATGCTCAATAGAATTATTAGTTCGCAAACTAGACAAGCTTAAATGCTAATGGGCAGATGCGAAACTAAACAAACACACATTAAGATCACTAGAGTGCTAACAAGATAGATTTAGACAAAATATAGCTCAACTAGAATTTCGCTCTCTTGACAGATTAAAACACTCTAAGAAGACTAATTAACTCTTCTGCTCAACCAGAAGCCAAACACATGGAGCGCCCCTATGCATTCATCTAGCGGAAGCACATTAGAACAAAACAGACCACAATGCACAAGGGGTTTTTAGGTGGTTCGGTCCAGCAGACCTACATCCACCCCACACTCAAACCGAGTGTGGATTCCGCTGACTCACAGCTTGAACAGCTGCGCATCACAGCTTGCCATACAACCGCTGGGCAACACAGCTTGCCGTCCGAGGAATCCTCCTCGCCCCGCTGAGCAACACAGCTTGCTGTCCAGTGGAATCCTCCACTGCAAACCGCTGGGCAATACAGCTTAGCCGTCTAGAGGCAGCACCTCTGCAATCCGCTGACTAACAGCTTGAAGAAGATGTAAAATAGAAAATAGAAAACAGAAAATGGAAATAAACAGCAATCTGAAAGCTGTAAACAATGAAGCACAATGTGGCTCTTAAAGAGCTGGATGGCCTGGATTCGATCTACGGTCCATCAAGAACAGATCTCCCTCGATCTCACTCTCTTTCTTCACTCTCTCTCTTTTTCTTTCTTCTCTGCTACACTTCTCTTCTTCCCTCGATCTCTGTTCTCCTTTTCTCTCTTTCTCTTTTTCTTTTCTTCTGCTGGATCGTGGAAGCTCTCTCTTCTTTTTCCCTTTTTCTTCTCTCAGCTTCTGCTCTCTGGCTTCGATCACGATCAGCCTCCATCTGAAGACGAAGGCTCCATTATATACCAACAACAGCAGTAGCCAGGGCGCGTGTGGCTTCCATAGTTCCCGCCCTAAGAATTCGGATCACGTGGCAGCATCCAGCAGGCTGTCAGTACACGTGTCCTCATCTGGACACTGTTCTTATCCTCGAATCACGTGCCCAGCACCAGTACGCTCAGCAACTGGAGTTAGATGGCGTCAACCCACTTGCTCCAAGGAGTTGACGCAGCCTTCAGAGATCTTCAACCTATGAAACTCAAGTCTGCTGCGTTGACTCCATCAGCTTGCTGCGTTGACACATCGGCATCGGCAGTCCAGTGATCAATGTATTTGGCGGATAGACATGCTGCGTTGACGCTGCTAGGCTAAAGCGTTGACGTAGTGGTGTGTTTCTGCAACTAATAGTTCGGTTTGTTTGCATGCTGCGTGGATGCTAAGAACTCCAGCGTTAACCTTCTAAACTGTCTCTGAGCTAGATGCCTATCAGGCTCAATGGCTGCGTCGACGCTGTCTAGCAATGGCGTTGACGCATGGATATGTTCCAGTGAACAAACAGCCTAGCCTTTTTAACTGCTGCGTCGACGCTTCCAACCCGTGGCGTTGACGCATTGATGATCCAGTGATCAAGTCTTCAGCAGATGGGCGTGCTGCGTCGACGCTCTCATCATGCTGCGTTGACGCATTAGTGTTACAGCATCTGAACTTAGATGGCTTCAGCCCTCTCACACTCTCTGGTCACCTTGTCGAACCATCAACCTGCTGCGTCGATGCCACTTGATGAATGCGTTGACGCACCAGAGTAATCCAGTAAGCTTCTTTCTTGATTGTTTGAACTACTGCGTCCACGCCACTTGATCAAGGCGTTGACGCATTGGTGTGTTCCAGCAGCTGAAATTAGATGTCTTCAGCCCTCTTGCGTTAAGGGGTTCATTAGCCTCTTCAGTCCCTGTCAGACAGATGAAACAAAGTCATTAGTTCTAAGTATATGCATTACATTGTATAGACTTTGCTGTGAAGGCGAAAGCAATGTAAAGTATACACAACGCAATGTATAGACTTAATGATACTTAGATGAAAAACATGCGAAAGCAATGTAGAGACTTCAGACTGCAGGAACGTGTGAACAATCAGTGTGTAGACTCTTCAATCGACAGCCTTTGAAGCACGAAGGCAATGTACAGACTTTGCCTTAAAATGAATGTAAAGACTTAGAATCAAAGAGGTGTTGTGTATACTTTGAACCAGTGTACAGACTTGGAAGCTTGAGCCAATGAATAGACTTGAAACGCTTAAGGCGATGTACAGACTTGTTGAGGCTCAAGCAGTGTACAGACTTCGAAGCGTTGAACCCAATGTACAGACTTCACGCTGTACAGACTTTACTTATGATCCGTAGGGAAAGACCTCAATGTATAGACTTTGCCTTGAACGAAGGTCAGTGAAGAATGTATAGACTTTCACGATGTGTAGACTTTGGATACGTGAAAGCTACAGTGAAGGAGTGTATACACTTGACCAATTCAAGGGCGAATCAAGTGTACAGACTCTGAGTCCAAACCCAACGGCTGTACAGACTTAGAATGTGAAGACTGATGTACAGACTTCATTAATCAAAGCATGAATGAGACGCTGTACATACTTAGCCTAGGACAATGTATAGACTCAATCAAATGAAGAGCTTCCAGTGTATGGACTTAAGTTAAGTGCATTGGCTGTACAGACTTCAATTTGAAGATGCCCGGTGTACAGACTTCGAATGAAAACCAATGTGTAGACTTTGCCTTAGACGCTAAGTGAGATGCTCAATGTACACACTTCAAGTCCAGTGTATGGACATTGCCTTAGACTCTAAATGAAACGGACTTTAGCCAATGCAATGTATAGGCTTGAATGAGAGTCCAATGTATAGACATATTGCGAGCATGCTGCAGCCATTGTACAGGCTTGTCAATGTATGGACTTTAAGTCCAATGCAAAGCAGCAAAGTATAGACTTTAGACTTCGCCATGCTTACACCAAGCGATGTACACACTTGCTGAAGCACTATGTAGACTTATAGAGTTGACGCTGCATACTTGAACTTAGATATAACACACTCAAGCATTCAAATCAACGTGCCATCATCATAAAGAAAACATAATATCATAATGCACTCACTGTGTTGCAATCATCAAAACAAGACAGCATTGCTATCATCAAAACACATAGCACATGCTTGTGCCTAAGGGGCACAATAGTATGCACTAACATTTGGGATAGGAGCAGTACTCCCGTATGAAATATTCGTTCTTTCACTAAGAGTGCAGCTAGATCCGGGGCTTGATCCCGAGCAACGCCGGGAGAATTTGTTGGCCCAGCTGGAACTGTTAGATGAAAAATGAATGATCGCGGCCGATCATGGACAAGTTTATCGTCAAAGAATTGTACGTTTTTACACGAAAAAGGTCCTTAAGAGAAAACTTAAGGAAGGTGAACTAGTCCTAAAGAGGAAACTCACTAAAACCACTGGTCCAAAGGGAAAATTGCAAGAAAATTGGGAAGGGCCATACGTCATCAAAGATGTCTTTTCTGGAAACATGTATAAGCTAGTGGATGTCGATGGGTTGGAACTACCCTACCCCTGGAATGGGATCTATCTAAAGAAATTCTATCCATGAGACCTTGTACATAGCTCAAAAAAAAAGGAAAAAATGGAAAAGGTCCAAAAACTATGCCTATCGCCTGGTGTCTGTCACGTAGTTGCAGATCATGCATCCTCCCCTATATGATAGGGCACATTGAAGTCTCGGTAGGTCATGGGTCTTCGACTACCAGAACCAGGGAGACCCCTGTCTGGCCATGTCAGGCTATGCCCATTAAAAAGACGACAACATGCACACACACACACACACACACACATGTTTTACTAAAAATCGGTAGCTCGCCTATGACGGGGCTTCGCTCAGAAGACTGTAATCTTCTTTCTCTTCTTAATCGACACAACTGACCAAACCCCTATAGTAAAAAATGCAAACCAAAATCCACAAAAGGGGCAATGCGTGAAAAGTCAAAATGCTCAAGATATGGTCCGAAGTCGCCCAAAAAGGGAAAAGTAGAGTAGGCACACCTGTTGGCTCATTGAGTTAACGGCTTTGCTAGTCCTCTTGGGAAGTTTATCCCCCATTTTCTTCCTTCTCCCCTGAAGATGAAGGCCCAACGGAAGCTCTGAAGGGCGAATCCCCGTCTCGGCTTTCAACCCCTATTTATGGCAAAACACACTTATGGTCGTCCACATTGAAAGGCAGAAGCTATTGCCGTGAATGAGTCTCGGCGTTTCTGGTAGGCCAAGACCCTCATCTACCACTTTAATGTTTTCCCCCATTAACCTTGGGCTTAGGTCAATGCAAGCACGTCACTTATGGGTGCGACGGCATCTGATTCCGGGTCAACATCACGCGGTTGATCGTTAGGGTTCCAAGGTGTTCTATCAAATATCATCTAAGGTTGTGAGAAAATAGGCCTAGGTCGGGCAAATCTTTTACCTCGAATGCTTTTTGGGTGTATCCCTGTGGTCGGAAACAACTGGGAGCCTAAGCGTGGCATGATAGTATTGTCATCAGGGTAAGTCTTAACCGGCGAGACTATCATTCGAGGAGTCTAGAGGCCCAAATCAACCTAAATGCGTGCTCAGGATACCTGGGAGGTTATTAGAAGACCCCTATCCTCATTTACGTCGGGTGCCATATGGATGGTCACCAGGCGTTGGCAGCAAATATAGAGTCTCGTGTCACAAAAAAACCAAGAAAAAAATGAAGAAAAAGAAAAAAGAAAAAAAAGAAAGAGAGAAAAACGAAGAGAGACACACAAAAAAAGAAACAAAAATTGCAGTGCATCCATTTGTGCATTGCATGACCATGTTTTATTTCCTGTCGGCATTTTGTTTGCATGCATGTGCATCTCACATTCACGTTTACTTTTCATCGCAATCTTGTTAATAAGATTTAGCCCCCTAACCTTGCATCGAGGAAGGTACAAATTTCTTTCTGGCAAGGGGCTAAAATCAAAACTACACTAACCTTTTTCCCTTTAGTGGGGTTGGAACAGGTAAAAAGGGAACCATGATGACGCCAATCTAACAAGCAAGTACACTGAAAAACATTCATTTCATTTCCAAAATGTCCATTACATTTCATTGTTTACAAAATCTTTAGGGGCACACCCCCAGTGTACAAGTCATCTGCCTAGTCATCTCACTCTTCTCCACCTCCCTGCCCCTCATCGGGACGAGGCCGACTGTGCCAGCTGCTCACCTCATCATCATCCCGGTCATGTCTCTCCCCCGACCTCAGAGGCCAAGAGGCCCCGAGGTCGTCGGCTGAACTGGCCACTATGCCTTGGGAGGAGAGAGACCGTGTTCCATGAGCTCCCTCAAAGAGAAGGCCAAAGACCCTCCAGTCTGTACCAACTCTGAAGGGGTAGCACGTCCACCCGCAACCTCTCCCGGGGTGGCCCTGCTCTGGTACTTCTGCAGTACCTGTCAGCATAGGGTCTCAAGCTGCTTGAGAGCCCGTCGCTCTCGAACCACTGCCTTCATCTCCCGAGCGCGAGCCTCGGTCTCCCTCTCCTTCACCTCAGCAAGGTTGATGAGGACATCACCACTTTCATATGATCGAGGATCCCGATGCTCGCCACCTATGCTACATCTTGTTCACCACTTTATTTCGAGTCATATGATGTAATTTTTATTTTCTTATCATGTCCTTTTCCTTTTATTTGAGTCCAATACCTAGGTTAGGTAGCTATTTACCTAAGTCTTAAGTCATTATGTGTGTTATTGGGCCTAATTATATGGGCTAGGCCCAGGGGCACCCCCTTCCCCTTGGTTTAGTGTTAGAAGTCCAAAAGTTAGGGACTTAAGTTAAATTGTGGGGTTCCTATAAATAGGACCCCAATCCCTCATTTGTAAGCTAATGAAGTATTGATAAAAGTTTGCCAAAGCATTTGTGCATCTCTCTCCCTCTCTCTCTAGCTCTATTTCTCTCTCTCTCTCTCTCTAAAGGGGGCGAACCCCATTCTCTCTCCTCCTCTCTCCAAATTTCAAAATTCACTCTCTCTCCTCCCTATTCACCTCTAATTAAGACCCCTCCACCTTCCCCATACCTCTCATTTAATCCCCCTCCAACCCCTAGGTGGAATCCCCTTCTCCTAGGCACCTCTCCCTCCTCCCAAGCAACCTTTCCCCTTCCCCATACAACCTTTCATTTTCCCAAGGGAGCATCCCATCTCCCAAGCACCCATTCACATTCCCAAGACACCCCTTCCCATTCCCTAGACCAGAATTAAACCCTCCATTAACCACACATCCAAACCAAAGGAGAGATCTCTCCTCCCTCTCTCATTCCCAACCCAAATTCGCAGCTCCCCCTTCCTCCACTTGCTAGACCACCTCCCATCCCCCTTTCTACCTCTCCCACTTCTTGGAACACCCCCTCCCAGACCCCATCATAGCCAAGGGTCATCCCCATACCCATCCACCTCACTTCCCCTCCCATAAACCCCATTTTCCCCCATCTTCTTCAAATTATAGCTCTCAGTCCGAGTGTAGCAGAAAGAGTCTGAATTGCAGAAGCGTTCACGGATTCATACGGCGACGTCTGAAGGCGTACCATACCATTCTGGAAAGGTCGTCCAATCAGCTTTGCAGGCGAGGCAATCCTATCCCGTTCTGAGTTCGGGGCTGTCCGGGAGAACCATTCTTCCCCGACTGCACTGGGCTCCCTCTGCAGAGTACCTGAACCCGGTTAGAAGCTGTACCACGACAAACGGCGGAAGATTCAGACTACGAGCCCTTCTAAAACATTCTTCCTCCTCCAGTCCTCTATCAGAATACAGAATCAGAACCGCGTTCGTCATCTGGAGGCCAAAGTTCTCATTTTTCTCCCTCGGCTGTGCAGGTCTGCCTCCCACAGTCTGCAACGACCTGCCTCCGCTCTTCTGAGTCTCCCTGTCCTCTCCGACATCAGACGGCTTCCCCGTCAGTTTTGCTGTGTAGAGGGCTCGTCCCCGGTTCCATAAAATCTGGCGGTTCATGATTCGGAGTCCAGAAGCGGTTGGGGCACTCTCTGTAACTTTGCTGCGTGAGATCAGAAGCTGCCTATCCCAGATTCTGCCCCTCTGTTCGAACCTCCACCACGGCCACATACTTCAACTTCTGGAGGCACCACTTGGCCGAGAGCTGCAACCACGAGTCTTCCACCACCACCAACAAGCGCCGTCCCTTTCGGTATCAGGAAGTGCCTTTTCCATTTTTTCTCCCCCGGGCGCGCAGACAGTCTGTTTAGGTCCTGCCCCGACAGTGCCTCACTCAACGGACTCCTCCTCACCGCCCCGACATCCTATGGTGCTGTTCTTGGTTGCTGCTCTAAGAAGACTCATCCACGGACGTCCTTGACTTGGTCTCGCCTCATTTAGACATTGGGAGCTGCCGTGGTGACTTCGGCCATCCGCTGCTGCCCCTGGGAATAGTCTGCTTCTGCACGCAGAGGACCTGTTCCAGAGCCCGTTCCCACCAGCGACAACTTTGGGACCACCCACAAAAAAATCACAGTCGTACCTGGGTACGTCGGCGACATTTTGGTGCAAGTCTCATCAAGTTCTGAGTCCGGGAGAGCTCACAGCGGCGACTACATCGACCCCCTGTCTTGCTGTCCCCGACCCGGGCAGATCCGACCGGGTGCTCCGTTGGCGCGAGCGAGCTTATCTCCCCTCCCCGCCTGGCTGGCTTAACGCCCCTCCCTGTGCGGAGGTAGTTTTTGACTTGTACTTTGAAATCCCCACCCCAAGTCCACCCTCCTATGTGAGGTGTAGCGATTGTAATCTTTAAACATGTCAAGCTTCATCGGCGCAGTGTGCGGGGAATCCACACTTCCCCGCTCGCCCTCATCTCCGACCGGGATCGGTGTCTTCACACCGATCAGGTGAGTCTTGGGTTGCCCTACTCTACTGGAATTACTTTGCTTGTTTAGTATTGCTTCTTAGTGCCGTCGGTCAGTGAGTGAGCGCCCGATCTCAAATCATCATCAATTTGAGTGCCACCGCGGAGCGAGTTGAGAGAGAACCACTACATCCCACGCCCTTGGCGTGCTGGCCGCCCACGGAAATGGGGCATCCCGGACCCTTAGGGGTACAGCCCAAGCTAGTCAAACCTCCGAAAAGGTGAGGTCCATCCTCGGACCCTCACCACTATCGCCGGTCCACCTACGGACCCGGGTGTGCGCGACGCGAGTGAGTCCGCTAGTGTGACGCTGCCAACTTGTTGATTGCTTGCAAATTTCAGGTCCAAGGGGTCGTGTCACATCAAAGGTGACCTCGTAGGAGTATGTCAGTCTCCACCTCACCCAGGCGGCGCGTCAAGTCCTCAATGTGTGTCTCCAACTCTCATCAGGAAGCTAGGCTAGCGTCTAGCTCCTTCCGCTGCAAGGATATAGCATACACACATGTCAGGGGAAGATAAAGACTTTCTATCTCAAAAATAAGAGTGCACATGCCATACCATCTCGGCCACCTCTGCCTCCTTCACCTCGGCCCTCTCGAGGGCTGCCTTTAGGCGAGCCTCCAGGTCCTCTGTCTCCTTCACCCAGGACAAAGGCCCAGCCTCCACGGCCACACCGGCCCTCATGCGGACGAAGGCCATCTCGCCTCGCTGCAAGAGAAGGGGCAAGTGGTTAGTCAAATCTCAAAACAAATTATCTCATCTATTCATTTTGACTCACCAACTCACGTATTTGATGTCTTAAATCCACGGTCGCCTGATCTAGAGCTACGATCTGGTCCTGCAGGACGCGAACGGACACTGTCTCCGGCATCTACATTAAATCCCATCCAAAGATTAGATGCCATAACACTTGATGGAAACAAAGGCAAAAGGTTAAGGAGACTCACTGCCCGTGTGCTGAGATAAAGTTGTCTGGCATATCGGCCTCTATAGTCGGCCAGATATGCCTCGCTGTCTCTTAGCTCTGGGTCTCGCTCTAGAGAGGCACCCTCCTACAGCGCCTCCACCTCGGCCTGGTAAAGCGACGTCCTGTCATGGTCACTCGTCGAGGTCCACCGTCATCCTCGGTCAGACTTGTGCTCCGTTGGGATCGCCATGGGCGATTGGTGCAACCCGAGAGTCTGCTGGACCAGCCTCAGGTAGAGGGGCTCCATCAAGTTCACACAGAAGAGCACTATGTCTCTATGGAACTAGGCTCACCCACTTGTCACCCAAGACTGGGCAGTATCGTCCTCACCGACATAGGGCGTCTACACCACCTGCAAAACACAAATTAAGAACCCCGTTAAATAAGCTCATATAATAAATGAATAACAACAAGAGAGCTAATTCAAATAGAACACTCACTCGGTGGTGTGGGAAATCGTTGATCGCCGTCCGGAGGTCGGAGAGCCTGGTGGCCACTAAGCGCCGATCCCATAACACCTCTCACATGGCCATGAGTGGGACCACTTGGGCTCTCTCGCAGGGAATCGTGTCGCGACCTAAAGGAAATCAGGGATGAAGAGGCAAAATCTCGCGCTGGTTCCTGAGCGGGCTGGTAATCACCAAGTTTGTGAACTGCAAGACAGGGAAATGGGTCAGAGGGCCCAGGGGGATTCCCTGGGGCGAAACCCTCCGACGCTCAGGTCAGTAGAGCTATGGTGGGAGCAGCGATAGGGAGGAGAAGGTGAAGGCGCGAGATCCCTCTCCACCAATGGGGTGAAGTGAACCTTGCTCAGGAATTGGGGGTGGATCAATGCCCTTTTTGACTTACCTTTCGCCGGAGGGTATCCCAGGTTTAAATAGTGCACCGCCCTCTGGAGTCCTGCAAGCTGAGAGGTCTCCGATGGAGGTTACGTCCTCGTCGTGGGCTTTTATGGCCTCATCGTGGGGGCGTTATCCTAGCGGGGAAGCCGGAGCTCCTGGACTTCTTGGCGCCCGGCCCGCTGTGGACTCTAACGGCTACAATGATGAACATTGTATCAGTCGTACCGAGCTTAGGGGGGCCAGCCCTATTGGGCGATTGGCCTAGCTCGGTGAGGAGATGGGTAGGACAGACCGGCTAGCGCTTCCCCCCTTCGTGCGGAGGGATAGCTCGTGCGCGGGTCTTCCTGTGACCTGACCGAGGCTCGGGCTCTCCAAGCCTTGGGGCCGCCTAGGAGAGTTGTTTCCTCAAGCATTGTTTTATTGGGCTTTTCCAAGTGGGCCCTGTGGGCTGTCACTTGGACGAGCTTGCCTCGTTGGGCCTTGTTGGGTCTGCTCTTTGAGTGGGCTACAGGAATCCCCCTCTCCACTTGTCCCCCTCCTACTCCCGAGCCAAGGGGGCTCGGTTGAGTAGTTTTTCGAGGCTTTGGACCGGCGTGGCTCGGGTGGGTGGAATCCTGTCGGCGTTATGAAGCCACGTGTAGTGGTCGCCTAGGCCCGTAGTAATAATTAATGATCCTGACGGATTTGAAATGAAGGGGCCCCCTTTTTCTCAGAGGTTGAAACGGTGCGTCGCCTCCCGCGAGGGTTTATAGGCGTAGGGCGCTGCTCGTCCTCCCAGTCTTTCTAGGGTTTTTGGCCTTTCCTCCATTTCTTTGCTTCTGGGGCTCCTTGATGCGCCGTGAGGATACCGCGGGGGAGCAAGCTCTTGCGGCGGCATTTGAGGAGCTGGCGCGTATAACCGCGGAGGCGATCCGGCAGCTTCCTTCTCCCCCGGAGTCTTCGGGCTCTCGTGAAGGTTCTTCCTTTAGCTCGATGGCGGATCTGCGCTCGAAAATTGAGCAGGTGAGGCGGGAGCCCGTCCCCAATCGCAGCGAGTTGGGAGAGGCTGATGTGAAGAAACTGGAGCATCGGTTTCGCCTGCCTCTCCGATATAGCTTTGTAGCCGCCGCCCCATACGAGATGAGCTTGGATAGCCATACGAGCCATATCTGTACTTTTCTCCTGACGTGGAAGAGCGGATTCTGCCTCCCTTTGAGCCTTTCATTCTGAAGCTTCTCAATTTTTTCATGTTGGCGCCTGTTCAGCTGGTGGCCAACTCGTATCTCCTGCTGTCTGCCTTTCGGATCCTCTGTCGCCTGCAGGGGGTTCCCCCGTCCCTGGATCTTTTTTAATAATTTCTTCGAGCTGAAGGCACATCCGTCGGCGGGGAAAGGCTTCTATTTTATCCAGGCGCGCAGGAATCGGAGTTGTATTCCGCTGGCAGTGAAGGATTCTTCGCTCAAAGGGTGGAAGAGGCAGTTTTTCTGGGTGAAGGCGGAAGTAGTGGATGAATCCTGGAGGTGCCAGGTTATGCCCAACTTCCATCCGAATCTTCCCCCGCGGCAGGAGGAGTTCCCCGCCGATGTAGAGGAATACGCCGCTCGCTTGTTGACAAATCGCTGATCGACTGAGGAGCTGGTGACGGTGGAGAACGTAGAGCAGTATCTGCTTACACAGCTCAAGCCATCAGGTATCATCCTTCGGATCCTTCAGCGGGGTCGGAGGGTCACCTTTTCGCTTCTTAACCGAATCTTCCTCTTCATTGCAGACATCCGGCGGGAACCTTTGGAAGAGGTCATCGAGGTCATCGATCTAGGGGATGACTCGACGGCTGATGAGTCTGTCGTTCCCGCGGGTCGTTCCCAAGCCCGAGATAAGGGCAAGGGGGTGGCCTCCGAGGGGTGTTCGCGGCCAAGCGGGGCGAAGCGCAAGGATCCCATGGAGGGAAAATCGCGGGAAGCCGCGAAGGCCAAGAAACGGGCCAAGAAGGCTGGCCTTCCTACCTCTGCCGGGGGCGACTCTGGCTCGGCGGCGCTCCCCTCTCGGGGGCAAGATGGGGCCGACCCTTTCGGGCCAGCTCCCCCACCTACCAGGCGAGAGGGGGCCGAGGAGACCAGGGGCCCCTCAGAGGGCGGAGATGGGTCGGTTCTCCCCTCCCCGGGGATGGAGGGGACCGGTGCTGAAGCAGCCGACGTCGAGACCGGGAGACCGATCGAGGTAGGCGCTGTCTCGGGCGGCGAGGCGCGGGCCGAGATAGATAGGGATGGGGGTTCGCCCGCGAGGGCGTCGCAGCCCCAAGTGCTCGAAGTTCCCGGTGCGGTCGATCCCGTGGCGTCAGTCGAGGTTGGGGGTTCGCCCGGGGAGGCCTCGCAACCCCAATCGATCACGGCACGTGGGGCGGTCGGCCCCGTTGCTCGAGCCGAACCTTCTGGCGGGGCGTCCGGTGGGGAGTGGATCTCCATGCCGGAGGCCTTGGAAAGGCTCGGTGTTTCAGGCGACCTGTACCGGGTTTGCCGAGAGCTTGCCGCAAAGACGAGGGGGGAAGACAAGCGCAACTCCCCCTCCGGAGTCCTCGACGTCCTCATGGAGGGTGACCTAGTCATGGCTCGGTCGGCGGCCTTGATGGCGGAGACGTACGCTCGGACGGAGGTGGAGCGGTCGAATCTCGCCTGGGCCCTCGGGGGGTGCGAGAGGAAACTGGCCCGCCTCAGCGAGGAGCATGAGGGGCTTCGACGGGAGTTCTCCGTGATCAGGGATTTGGCACGGGCGAGCCGGCTAGAAACCGAGGCGCTGACCGAGCAGTTGGCTAAGGCCCGAGAGTCGCTTGAGAGGAAGGGCAGACTCTTGGAGGAGAAGCGTCTGCGTCACCTCGAGATGGACGGTCGCTGGGAGCTCGAATGTGCCGAGCTACTGGACCGGGTGGAGGTAGCGGAGCGCCTTCGTTCTGTGGCCGAGGCGGACCGAGCCTGGGCGGAGAGGCGGTCGAGCGAAGCCGAGCGAGGGAGGGTCGAGGCAGAGGAACGCCTGGCGGGGGCAGAGGAGCGTGCGGCCAAGGCGGAGCGGGCTTGGGTCGAGCTCGTTGGAAGGATGGAGCAGATCGAGGCGGAGGCGATCGAGCGGTATAGGAGCTCGGACGCCTATTCAGCCGACCTGGAGAGAGCCGACCTACCATATTACGAGGTAGCTCTTCGCCGGGGCTCCCGAAAGGGGTTTAAGCAGGGTTATCGTCGGGCGGTGGACTATGCCTTCGATCAAGACTCCGGGATCGAGTTCCCTTTGGGCCAGAGCTATGACTCAGATGAGTCGATTTCTAGCTCCTCTGCGTCGAGCGGGGAAGATCCAGAGGGGTCTCCTCCGGCGGGGTCACCAACTCCAGACGTCTCGAAAGGGCTCGCGACCGAGACAGTTCTCGCACAGGCGAGGTCAGTGCCCGGGTCGGCCGTCACCGAGGGTGCTGGGGGTGACGCGCCCACTTCCTTCGCTCCCGAGCTTCAAAGTGGGCCCGAGGCCTGATGTATTTTGCCTCTTTTTTTTAATTTGCCCCTCTCTCTTGTTTGTCTCTCTTTCCTCCTTTAGAGAGTTTCCTCTTTATGAGATAATAAATGACTTACTTGTTTGATCGCCATCCTTGCCGTGATTTGGTTGGCGTATCTGAAGTAGTTGGAGAGTGCCGATATGTCCTGCATGGTTTTTGCATGCTGATTTGGTAGGCTTCTGATGGGGCGTCTTTCCGTTCCCTCACGCTTTGAATGCCAGGCCGCTTCATGAATCCCGCTAGGGCGAGAAACGAGGAGTTGGGGGTGACTGTTTAGGGGAGAAATCCTTTGGCGTGTTTTAGAGGGGGGAGTCATTTAAGGCGTGTAGCCTCCTTTGGCCTATAAGAAGGACCGAAAGGCACCCTTTCCTCTTTACCGCTTGGGATTTTCTCTAATAGTCTTCCCTCACTCCTTCTTCTTCACTCTGCGTTGTGCCGTTGCATTCGGAGCATGGAGGATCCTTCAGAGGGCGACGCTGCCGCCGACGGGGAGCAGAGAGCTCTTACCGTCCCGGCTTGTTGGACGGGTCCCACGGTCACCGCGCGGGTTTGAGATGGGTCCGACGGTCGCCGCGCGGATCTGGAGAGGGCTTCGACATGTGAGGGCACGGCTCTTGCCCTTTCTCAGTTCTGGCGTGGCTTCCGGGCGGGCACCGAGGTGGAGGACGGATGGGGGTATCAGGGATGCCTGCCGCCACTCCCCCTCTGCATGGGGGGGGAGGCACATAAAGTTCCCTCCTCACCGAAGCCTTCCTCCGTCTGCAGCCTCTTTCTCCCTCTTCTGCTCTTCATTTCTTTCACTCTTCGGAGGCTGCTTGCTCTCTGTTCCCTTCCAAGGAGTTGGTAGGTTGGGAAAGAGGAGGTCTTCACGGCACTCCTTCTCCCTGGACTCTATCAACTTGGAAGGTAGCCTTTTCCAACTTTAGAAGGTGGTTACCTTCTCTACAGTCCCTCTGTCACCTTTGTCAGGGGTCATCTGAGCCAACTGGATCGGCCCCCTCTTGTCCGAGTCAGTTTCTACGCGAGGCAGAGTCAGTGGCTGGACGCGAGGAGATCGAGATCGAGTCAACCGAGCGATGACCCCTCGCAGTGGTGTTAGGCGAATTTTCTTGCTTTTTGTCATGCAATGTACTGGCCTTTGCCTTTCTGATGTATCAATAGTTTTGAATGAAAAGAAAAGGGATTTATTTCATCCATCTTGTTGTACAATTTCAAAAATAGAATTTGCGTAGTGCGGCTGCGTTCCATGTCCGAGGAATGGGTTCCCCTTCCATTATTGCTAACCTGTACGCACCTTTCCCGAGCGTCTCGACCACTCGGTAGGGGCCTTCCCAGATAGGGGACAGCTTGCCCGCCGCCTCTAGTGGTCGAGAGGCTTCGACTTTTCTGAGGATGAAGTCTCCCGGTTGGAAGTGTCTGCTTCGGACTCTGGCATTGTAGTATCGAGTGAGGCGTCGCTGGTATTCTGTCGCTCGGATGCTGGCAATATCCCGGAGTTCATCGGCTAGGTCGAGGTTCTCGAGTAACTTTTGGTTGTTTTCCTCGAGCGAGTAGTGGATGACTCGGAGAGATGGGTTGGCGATCTCTAATGGAATGACGGCCTCAGTGCCGTACACCAACTGAAAAGGACTTTCACCGGTTGCCATCTTGGGAGTCATTCCGTGCGACCACAGTATGCTAGGCAATTCCTCGAGCCAACTACCCTTGGCTTTGCCGAGTCTGATCTTTATGCCTTTCAAGATAGTCTTATTGGCATTTTCGACCAGCCCGTTGGCCTGCCGGTGGGCGACCGAAGTGAAGTGGTTGCGGATGTTTAGGTCGGCGCATCTGTCTCGGAAATATCAAGAATCGAATTGCCGACCGTTATCGCTCACTATCACTCGGGGGATGCCGAAGCGACAAATGATCGATTTCCAGACGAAACTCCAAACGACTGTCTCGGTGATCCTTGTAGTGGCTTCGGCCTCGATCCATTTAGTGAAGTAGTCGATGGCGACGACAATGAACTTTTTCTGGGACTGAGCCGTGGGGAATGGCCCGAGAATGTCGATCCCCCACCGAGCGAAGGGATAAGGCTCGGCGAGGGTGACGAGTTCTGTAGCCGCTGATGGACCAAGTGGTCGAACCGCTGGCATCGGTCGCACTGTTGAGCATAGGCCGAGTAGTCGCGCTGTAGGGTGGGCCACCAGTACCCCTATTGTAATAGGATCCTGGCCAGTGACCATGCCCCTGAGTGCGCTCCGCACAGGCCTTCATGAACCTCTTGGATGGCTCGGCTGGCTTCGTCGGGGCCGAGGCACTTCAGGAGAGGGCCGGCGAAAGACCTTCGGTAGAGTGTGTCATCCAGGACGACGAAGCACTGGGCTTGGTACTTCATTCGGCGTGCTTCCCGAGGGTCGGAGGGCTCTTGGGAGTCTCGGAGCCAAGACAGGTAGGGGGTGCGCCAGTCGCTCGGGATGGCCGAGTCAACAGCGAGGAGCTCCGAGTCAATGCTCGGGCGTTCTAGCTCTTCGAGGAGGACCGATCGGGTACCTTCTGGGTCTAGGGAGGAGGCCAACCGAGAGAGGGCGTCCGCTCGGGAGTTTTCTTCCCGGGCTATTCGGACTACCTCGAATCCCTCGAATTGTTGGGCCAGGCTCCTGACCAGCTGGAGGTATTTGATCATGGGTGCCTCTCAAGCTTCGTACTCGCCGTTGACCTGGCTTGCGACCAGCTGAGAGTCGGTGTGGATCCTGACTCGCTCAGCCCCCAACCGCCGGGCCATGCGCGCTCCCGATATAAGGGCCTCATACTCGGAAGCATTGTTGGACGCCTGAAAGTTGAATTTCAAGGCGTACTGCAGCTCCACTCCTTCGGGGGATCTTAGGAGGATCCCAGCACCACTACCGACCGAGTTGGAAGATCCGTCGACGTACAGTTCCCAGGTTGGCCCGGGCATGGTCAGTAGTCTTCCTTCGATCGGGATGGTGCTTTCGGCGATGAAGTCGGCGAGCGCTTGACCTTTTATAGCTGAGCGCTGGCGATACGAGATGTCGTAGGCCCCAAGCATAATGGCCCATTTGACGAGTCGCCCTGAGGCCTCGGGGTTGGCCAAAATCTTCTTCAACGGCTCACCGGTTAGCACGGTGATGGGGTGCCCCTGGAAGTAGGGTCGGAGGCGTTTCGCGGAGGTGACCAGTGCTAGCACGAGCTTCTCGGTTGTAGGGTACCTCCTCTCGGCCTCGTTAAGCACCTTGCTGGTGTAGTAGACTGGTCTTTCGATTCTCGAGTCATTTCTGACCAGGACCGATCTGACCGTTGATGACGTCGCCGAGAGATAGAGTAGCAAGACTTCACCCGGCACGGGCTTGGAGAGCACCGGGGGTGAAGCCAGGAACTCCTTGAGCTCAGCGAACGCTTTCTGGCATTCCTCATCCCATTCGAATGTAGCAGATGCCAAATTGGGCCCCCTCAACAGTTTAAAAAAGGGCAAGCATCGTTCGGCCACACGGGACAAGAAACGGCTGAGAGTGGCGACACGCCCTGTCAGATGCTGGACGTCCTTAATGCAGGAGGGCGGGCGCATGTCCAGGATGGCCAGGACCTTGTCGGGGTTGGCTTCGATCCCACGCTGAGTGACCAGGAAACCCAGGAACTTCTCGGATCTTACTCTGAAGGCGCACTTGGCAGGATTGAGCTTCATGTTGTACTTCAGGAGGATGCTGAAGGTTTCAGCGAGGTCGGTGAAGTGGTCCTAGGCCTTGGGGGTCTTGACGAGCATGTCGTCAATGTAGGCCTCGACGTTCCAACCTAGCTGCTTCTCGAACATGTGATTGACCAGTCTTTGATATGTGGCTCCGGCGTTCTTCAACCCGAAAGGCATCCGGGTATAGCAGTACACGCCGTAGTCAGTGATGAAGGCAGTCTTCTCGACGTCTTCAGAATTCATTCTGATCTGATGGTAACCCGAATAGGCATCCAGGAAGCTGAGCATCTCGTTGCCCGATGTCGAGTCGACCAGTTGGTCGATGCTGGGCAAGGGATAGCAGTCCTTAGGGGTAGCCTTATTCAAGTCGGTGAAGTCCACGCACATCCTCCACTTGCCGGAAGCCTTTGGTACCAGGACGACATTGGCTAGCCACGTCGGGTACAAGACCGGTCTAAAAAGACCAGTCTCTTGCCCCTTGGTGACCTGCGCCTTGATAATCATCTATTTCTCGGGTGCGTGCTTCCTTCGGCACTGCTGCACGGGCTTCATGGTGGGGTTGAGGTTGAGTCGGTGCGTCACGGTCTCCTCTGGTATCCCAGGGAGCTGATCGTCGGAATTTCTGAGTACTGCTGTTGTTCCTCGGGTGGTAGGTCGGCTCCGATCCTTACTCCTAGGGTCGGGTCGTCATTTAGGAAAATTGTCAGCAACTCGCCACCTGGCTCAGTAGCTGCGGATTTTTCCTCGACTTCTCGGGGGCCCTTATCATTCCCGCCCGGCCTCGTGGCCTCCACCGAGATATTATAGCACCTTCGAGCCGTGGCCTGGTTACCTCGGATTTCCCCTACCCCGTTTTTGGTGGGGAACTTCATTTTTTGGTGATAGGTAGATGGTACTTCCTTGATCCGGCTGAGGATTCCCCGGCCGAAGATGGCATTGTACGCTATCATCCCTTTGATCACCATGAAGTCTACCATGACCGTAACGGTTTTGGGTGGGGTGCCGAGGGTAATCGGAAGGCTTAGGGCTTCTTCGGGGAGAGTGGCCAGGACGTTGAACCCACAAAAGGGGCATTAGGATCGGGCGGAGTTTGGATGGATCCTCTCCCATTTTGAGGAAACAGTCATAAGACAATACATCAGGGGCACTTCCATTGTCCACAAGAATCCGATCTACGTTACAATGGTTTATAGTGGCCGAGATTATGAGGGCGTCATCGTGCGGGGTGCTCAGCCCCTCCAGGTCTTGATCGGAGAAGACTATGACCTGGGGCGGGGCCTTGGGTGGCTCTGGGGCTCGGCTCGTCCACTCGGGATGACGCTTCCTTCCACGGCTGCTGTCACCTCCTGATGCTATTCCTCCAGAGATGATGTTGATGTGAACCCCTCGAGGGGCGTTGTCGATCTCCTCTGCGGCGCCTTGATCTTATCTGCGCTCGGCGGTGAACCGAGCTAGGTGCCCTAGGCGGATGAGGCGCTCGATTTCATCTTGGAGCTGGTGGCAATCACCGGTGTAATGCCCATGATCACCGTGGAATAGACAATGTCTGTCTCGCTTGCGATTTTTCGACCTCATCGGCTCGGGCCTGCGGAGGAGTCCCGAGTCTTTGACGTCTTCATAGATTTCATAGACCGGTGCGGTTAACGGGGTGTACCGCTCGTACTTCTGCTTGCGTTCTCCATCTCGATCTCGCTTCTTTCCCGAGCTAGGATTTGGCTCGGGGCCCCGCTTCTTGTCCCCCTCCCGACCCGAGCCGGTTGCGTCTCGGCAAGCGCTGAGTACTTCTTCGCACTCGGCGTGGCGCAGAGCCAGAGTCACTAGCTCGGCAAGGGTCGAGGGAGGGTGGAGGACAAGTTCACGGCGGAGGTTCTCATCCTGGGTACCCCCGGTCAGTGCGGTTGTGGCCGAGGCCACGTCCAGGCGGGGGATTCGGAGGGCTTTCGATTTAAATCGGTGGACGTAAGCACGGAGCCTTTCCCCTTGCGCCTGTTTGAGGGCCAAGAGCCTCGCTACCGACCTTGGGGGGGCACTTCCAGTGAAGCTCTCCTTGAAGACTCGCCCGAACTGCTTGAAGTCTCGGATGGATCCGGGGGCGAGGGCCCGGAACCACGCTTGAGCGCCCTGGACCAGAGTGGTCACGAAGGCTCGGTACTTGATGGGGTCCGACGCTCCGTGTAGAGTCATCAGGGCGTCGAAGCTATCATAATGGTCGGCCGGGTCGCCCTGGCCGTCGTAAAGCTTGAAGGTTAGTATGGGGGCTCTGGGAGATACCTCTGCCTTCAAGATATACTCGGAGAATGGGGATTTCTCCTCGTCTTTCAGGGAAGAGGCCTTCTGCAGGGCGCGAAGGGCGCGCTCCTGCTCAGCGAAGTGCCTTTCGAAATCTCGCAGCCGGAGGGATAACTCCGGTTGCTGTCGTGCCACGAGGCTGGGGGGAGCGTCTTGGCGGTCTCCGGGAACGTCAGCTTCCAGATCTGGCTGTTGCGTCCCCCGCCCTCCTTTCCTCGGCGTGGAGGAGGCCTCTTGCTCCGGAGGTGGAGCTTGCGAGGGTCCTCCGACCCTGTTACGGATGAGTTACTGGCCGCGGAGGGTGAAGCGGCCCCCAACTGTGTGCTGGGACGTACTCCTGCGGGGGGGGCTCCCTGACGGGGCACGGGACCTTGCATCCCTGTCTGCCTGGGTCTTCATGAGTTCCACGAGGACATCCAATTTGGCGTTGAGGGCCTGGAAGGCTTCGGCGCCACCGTAGGGGGGTAGCCCCACCGCCGCGGGGGGGGGGGGGGGGGGGTGGTCCGTCGGCGGGGATGCTGGCGTTGGAGGGAGGGTTCTGTGAGGCCCTGGAAGGGCCATCCCCTGCTGCTACCATGGCCTTACCCCTTTCGCCGGCGGACCTCCTCCCTGAGCTCCTTCTCACCATGTTGGCTCTTCGTGCGTTTTCCCACAGACGGCGCTAGATGAAGAGGCGAAATCTCGCGCTGGTTCCTGAGCGGGCTGGTAATCACCAAGTTTGTGAACTGCAAGACAGGGAAACGGGTCAGAGGGCCCAGGGGGATTCCATGGGGCGAAACCCTCCGACGCTCAAGTCAGTAGAGCAATGGTGAGAGCAGCGATAGGGAGGAGAAGGTGAAGGCGCGAGATCCCTCTCCACCAATGGGGTGAAGTGATCCTTGCTCAGGAATTGGGGGTGGATCAATGCCCTTTTTGACTTACCTTTCGCCGGAGGGTATCCCAGGTTTAAATAGTGAGCCGCCCTCTGGAGTCCTGCAAGCTGAGAGGTCTCCGGTGGAGGTTACGTCCTCGTCGTGGGCTTTTATGGCCTCATCGTGGGGGCGTTATCCTCGCGGGGAAGCCGGAGCTCCTGGACTTCTTGGCGCCCGGCCCGCTGTGGACTCTAACAGCTGTAATGATGAACATTTTATCGGTCGTACCGAGCTTAGGGGGGCCGACCCTATCAGGCGATAGGCCTAGCTCGGTGAGGAGATGGGTCGGACAGATCGGCTAGCACTTCCCCCCTTCGTGCGGAGGGATAGCTCGTGCGCGGGTCTTCCTGTGACCTGACCGAGGCTCGGGCTCTCCGAGCCTTGGGGCCGCCTAGGAGAGTTGTTTCCTCGAGCATTGTTTTGTTGGGCTTTTCCAAGTGGGCCCTGTGGGCTGTCACTTGGACGAGCTTGCCTCGTTGGGCCTTGTTGGGCCTAGTTGGGTCTGCTCTTTGAGTGGGCTGCAGGAATCCCCCTCTCCAAGGGATACCCCCAAATCTGACAACATGAAGAATAAAAGTCATAAGTATACAAACCACATAATCATAAGCAGATTTGGTTCTAGGGTAGTCTCGTACCTGTAAGAAGGGGGTGAAGCCACCCAAGTTCCCTGAACCTGGCCTAAACGGGTCCATGTGGGTAAAGAGGTGCGCCAGCATCGCTCTCCCCCACGCGTACTGTCACACCCCAAATAGAGAGCAGCAGAAACTTGCTCGAAACGTGACAGCGAAACAATCATGACCATCAGAGCAACTTAAATGACAAAAAAACATGACACAACACACTAAGGCCAAAATTAAAAGTATAATTTTATTAATAACAGCTTATATTTTTTATTTACTCGAATTACAATAATGGACTCAAATAAAAAAGAAAAGAAAAGAAAAGAGAAAAGAACAAGACTCACAACTCTAACTAGACTCAAGAAAATAAGAAAAAGACTCGGGTCCACTAAAGCTTCAGGTTCACTCGATCACTCTTGCCCATTCCGGATTCATGAACTCTAGCTTCTAATTACCTGAAAAATATTAAAGAAAGAGAGTGAGTAAGAAGCTCTGTAGGATTTTATGGACGCACTTTTTTTATCACATATTCAACTTCTTTTTATCATTTTATTATCTTTTTGTTCTTAGTTTATTTGGTTTATTAAGTGCGTGGGCGTGCCAGTCACAAAAGTGATAGTTTATTCGGGTTCCGAACACCAAGGTGGTCTGGAACCACTGGTGCGCTCCGTCTGACTAACCAGAGGATGTGGATATCAGGTCGAGACTAAAACCCGCCGTGCCATAAAGGTCATTGCGTTAATTACATCTCTCCGGAGGGGAGAAAACCTTTGATTTAATGCTAGGAGAAGGGGCCCTTCGGCCTAAAATTGATATTAATGAAAGTAGTGAGAAATCTAAATTTCAGGGAAACATCCCCCATTTAGGGGTAAGCATTTGAACAAAGCCGGTCATTAATTGACCAATTCATGTTTGGACAAGTGTCCCAATTTATAAGTCAAATGTATGCGAGGAGCATGGCACCATTGATATTCAGGAGTAGATCCCAATAGAAATATGTTAGATGTAGCAGGCTATTGGCCTAAAGCAGGGTCAGGCCATGACCATGATGGGATGACCCCAAGGTTCAAGCATGATCTGTAGAGGCCTCATTAGTATCCCCTTCACATAGGGTCTAGGTGGGAAGGAGCCCCGGGTCAGATGTTATTAGCTTCCTAAGGAAGGTTTTTGTATTCAATTTTTATCATTATCATGCTTCAAGCCATCATTGTTGTTATCATTTTTTTGTTTACTATTATATATATATATATATATATTATCATTATTCTTATTATTTTATGCCTTTTATTGTCTTCTTTTAAACGCACAGGGTGCAACTTGCTGCAGAGGAGTGGGTCAATGCAGGCAGGGGAGCAGGTCGACGTAGGTAGGCTTTGGGTCACCCTAGTCCACAACTGCGTCGACGCAGGTAGTGTGCTACGTCGATGCAGGGTGCTCTGGGATTGCCCCCCCTGGCTAAGATGCGTCGACCTAGCTTGGAAGCTAGGTTGACGCACTTGGCCATTCCACCGCAGTGTTGCGTCGGCACAACACTGCGTTGTGTCGACGCAGGCTCTGCGGCACTGGTCTTGGGCTTGCTACGTTGACGCAAGGTGTTGGATGCGTCAACACACTCTTCTAGCAGTGCACTGAACTACTGTTTCCTCTTTATTCTCTTTCCTTTTATTCTTCACCTATATATACTTATGTTTTAGATATGTCAAGGTGATTAAATTTATATTTCATTTATTTAAGTCTCATCTTCGTCTCATCATTCTTTCTTCTTCTTCTTTTTTTTAGTTTATCTGCTTTTAACAATGTTGGAGGTTGAGAAGGGGGAGAGATGTAGGACAAGCCTGTTAATAGAGATTTTGTTTATTAGTTTGTTTCATGGGCTTGTTGCTTGCACTATCTTTCTTTACTCTTGCACATAGACGTATGAGAGAGCATGCATGATTCATTGTGAGTATTAATGGATTTGCTCAATATTGATAAATGCATGAGGGAATAAGTTCAACCATGTTCATGGAAGTTTAATAAGAGCTAGTGTGAGCTACATAATGCATATAAGGTGTTTGATGTTGTTCCACAGTAGAACTGGTCACTAGCAGTAGCTAGATTAGGGAGAGTCGACTCGGGGGGGTCGACTCCTTTGAAGCTCTACTGCAAAGAAGTGGCAGGCGGAGCCCGGACAGAAGGGAGTCGACCTCTAGAGTCGACTCCTGTTGTAGCAGACTCTAGATTATCTTGAGTTTAGAAAATGCATAAATGCATAAGTATGCTCTCCATATGATCATGAATTTTTTTATCTGTTTGGTTATTTCATTGATTGCCACTTCTTTCTTTTATTCCTTTTCTTCTCTTTCATTTCTTTTAAGCAGTTTTCTTTTCTTTATTGCTACCAGCACAACATTTGCTTCGCATTGTGATCTTCTTTGTTCTAATGCATATGTTTTAGCATTATATCTTTTATTCAGTTCATTCTTCTTCTTATTATTTTTTAAGTCCAAAATTCTGATCAAAATTGGTCAGCACCTCCCCTAGACCAGAGCGTTTGGCGGGAAAAATAGGAGCCCATCCACGGAGAACCCGAGATAGCCCCTAAAATTTAGAGTGAGCCAAAAGTGGCTATTCTATATCCCCAAATTGGACAAAGAACCCCGTGGACTAGCCTACGAGGGGCTCCGCTGACCCATGGGTTGTCACATTCCTACTTGGGACATGGACTTAAACTATTGCCAATACTATGGCCATTGATATCCAACCCTTCAACGAGGAATCCTCCAGGAACCATGATACGAGGAAGCAAATCCCTGGGGACCTGAGGGTGGCCAAAAGGAAATCTGAGCACTATGAAAGTGGTTCAATCGGAGAAATAATAAAAATACTATGTTGATGTTTCAATAGTGCACTGTACCCCTTCCCCAATGACAAGTCTGTTAGAAATAATGAAGTAGATCTAGAGGGGGGGTTGAATAGATCAGCCCCTCAATCAAATCAATTTAATAAGATTTTAAATTAAATACTAAAAGACTTGAGCAAGCAATGGAGATGAATCTTGTAAAAGCACTATTGTCGAGCACTTAACTTGCGTGAGATAATGTTCACAGCGCAACAACTAAACTAAGATTACAGAAACGAGAAAATGGAGTAGGATGATAAGAGATTCAAACCACAGTGCACACAGTCTTTTTAAGGTGGTTCGATTGCTTATCCAGCAACCTACGTCCACCCCTCACCTGATCAGGGTGAGGATCCCTTGTACAAGCAGAAAATGCAGAGAACACTCTGTTACAAAAAGCTGATTCCACAGCTTAAAAGTCGGAGGAACAAACTCCTCCTACACCTTGATCAATCAAGGCAGACCAGTGCACAGCGCCCAACTGCACATGATCCCGATTGTGCACCAAGCACAATCAACTCTGCTGCACCAAGTAGTAGGAAGCTCTGATCAATCAGAGCAACCCGTGAGTGATCCCCAATCACTCACCCTTTGAATCATGTCTTGAAAACGTTCAGAAACAAACAGTAGAATCAAAGAAAAAAGGAACAAGAGATAAGAAACAAGAAACAAACAACCAAAAGAAAAAATGTAGCTCAAGATGAGCAAGAAAGAACTTGCGGAGTTGCTCCGATGAAGTTCTATACAATCTCTGATCCTCTCTCTCCCTCTCTTTCCTTCCCTTTCTCTTTTTCGTCTCTTGAGCTGCTGGTGTGACTCTCTTCGGATTTCTCAGTGGAATGCTCACTGCTTCTTTCTGCAACATCTAGCCTTTTTCGCCGGAAGTTGGGCGAGCTCTTATAGCAGAGCTCTAGATGAAAAGCTATGTGAAATCAGAAAGACTGCTTTAAATTTGACCGGTCCATGTGTCAGGTGATAGCATTCCATCCTAGGAGTCTTCCAGATTCTGAGGAGCATGCTTCGGATCATGAGCCAATCAATGAGTGATCACATGACCACGGCTTCATAGCGCCTCCGTACGTGAAATAAAATTTCTTTCATAGTCTGAGACCCTTCAATAAGTGCATCGACTCCATGATGATCTTGTGTCGACCCTTCTTCATTGCTGCAAAGAATCTTGATCCAGTCTTCAAGGTCGTGTTGACTCCATAGAGATGTGGAGTCGGCGTAACATTTGATGATGCTTGAGTTCTGACTGAACCACCTTCATTGTGTCGACTCCGAAGTGTGTTTACGTCGACTCCTTCACCTTAATGCTTTGATACTTAGCTGGATGGGCTCTGTTCCTAGCATCGACTCAATTCTTTAGTGTGTCGACTCCATGTGCACACCCGAGGTCTGACATAAGTCCTTAAATAGGAGTCGACTCTTTGTGTCGACTCTTTCTTGGCTTTGAACGAAGTACTAATGAAGTCCAGTTGCTGCGTTGACTCTGCTTGGATCTTACGTTGACTCAATCTCTTAAGACTTGAGTGAATTTGCTTCTACAACGTCGACTCAGAAACTTATACTGCGTCGACCTTCAAGCTTCTTCCTTCTCAGATAATTGGCTTACCTGATGTCAGAGAGAAATATATATTGTTAGAAATGTTAACAAAATTTCAAAAAAATTTACTTATTCATAGTTGGCCATTATCAAAATCAGGGACACAACATTCTCCCCCTGTTTGATGATGGCAACTATGAGTCATTTAAGCACTTTATTCAAAGTAAGCAAAATTTCAAAATTTATTTTAGCAACCTGTACACCCAAGAATAGACATTGTGCAGACATATTGTGCAGACACAGAATGACTCATCTCCTACTGTAACATGATCAACAGAATGACTACTACATGAATGACTACATGACTCATCATGACAGACACAAAATGGCTCATCTCCTACTGTCTCCCCCTTTGTCATCATCAAAAGAAACATGTATATGGGAATTGATAGAAATAAGGAGAGTGAGTTGAAGCATCTAAGATGTAGTGGCTATATGAATTCAAGAATTGAGCGTTAGATTCAAAAAGTGAAATCTATCAGAACCAAGCCAATTTTGTCATAAGAATAGAATGTTAGAATCTTCTGACATAAAATAGCTTATGAAATAATCCTGGAAAGTGTTTGAATTGGTTTAAAAAATATAAGCTTTAGGTTTATCATGAGGGGTCTCAATGCCCACTAAAAGACTAGGACACATGCACATGGGACACATGGGGATGGCCTGGATCCGCCTGGGATATCAGAGAAGGGACTTATGAGGTCAATATTGCCCATGAGGGCGTTACTCTATTATAAGGATTAGGATAGCACCCCGCAAGCGGTTTCATCCCAGAAAGCAAACATGAAGTCTGAAAGCAGACCATCATCTGGCAAATCGAGAAGGACAGAAACCCAAACCCAATCCATTGGCATTGGATAGGATGGGCCTGAAACCCTCTTTACAATGCAGTGCTCTCCTCCAAACGATAAAACAAAGAACACATAACAACAGAATCACAGTAAACTGTAGGGATGAGAATTGAAGAGAAATCTACAGGGGGAGATATGTGTGTATCTAAACACAGCAAATAACTTTTTATTCATTCCTCTAAATAGAAAAGATACATAGTCCGAAGACCAATAAGTTTGGGAAGTAATGAATCAAAGAAACAAATACACAACAAAGAAAGAAAAGAAAGATGGGAGAGGGCGGAGCATTGACTCCCTTCCCTCCCTAGAGCAGCACCTATTCTCTTTCCTTCTTCCTCTCTTCTTCTCCCTCGCTCAGGAAAACAACAGATCACTCTGGAATTCACCCTTAGGAAGCTTCGAACTAAACAACCAGCGGGGGGGGGGGGGGCTTTCTTTAGGGTGTCGCCCTCATTTTATAGCAGAAGGGCCAGGGTTTCCTGTTGAGTCTCCATACGATTTTGATGATAACAAAACCCCGGAATTACAATGGGATTGTTTAATTATTTGAACTTCTCCAAATGAGATTGAAACCCAAATGCATGAGTTGATTAAGGGTCAAACAAGCTCATTTGATATCTATCCCTATACAAACATAAGTCTTCAGATGTTAGGTTATGTTTCATGGACTGAACAATACTTTTTGTAGAATTCCCAGTTGGCGGTCGACCTAAAGGCACAGAGCGGTCGACCTAATTTTCCAGGGATCTCAAACCTACAATTTTTTATAGTGGCAGGTCGACCGCCAGCAAGGATCGGTCGACCGGTTTTCCCAGCAATGAAACCCCCTATTTTTGTAAAATTCCAGTCGACCCCCCCCTACCTCAGGTCGACCGCCAGTCTCGAAAAGCCATTTTTGTTGACTTTGTATTCTCAATGTGGGAAGCCCCTCTTCTTGGATTTGCTTAATCCCAAAGCCACCAAACCTTCCATGATTTGTGGATCTGGTTCCTGGCTTGTCTCTTGACCATTCAATAGTTATAAAAATATCTCCCTGGGGAAAGAAACCCTAATCATGCAAGGGGGCTCAAGGAGGCTATCAAGGGGAGAGAAGAGTGATGCTACTGTAGCTGTGAACAGTGCTCAGGGAAGGAAGTTCTTCATCCATCTTCAAGTGATCCAAGCCACATCTGGAGCATATCAATTCCAAGCCAAGTGGAGATCAAGCTACATCCAAATTCTTCTTCATCAACTAAGGGGGAGCTTGAATCTGAAGTTTTTACTTTATGTCTTGCATTCGATCTCTATTTCAGATTCAAGTGTGTGTTCTTGTAATATCTGAATATTTGTGTGTGTGTGGATCTACGCAGATCAGTGTGTGTGTGTGTGTGTGTGTGTGTGTGTGTGTGTGTGTGTGTGTGTGTGTGTGTGTGTGTGTGTGTGTGTGTTTATTTCCTCACATCTCTTTGTGATTCGATGTTTGTACACCTTTGTGAGAGTTCAGAACTCCTCACGTGTGTGTGTGTGTGTGTGTGTGTGTGTGTGTGTGTGTGTGTGTGTGTGTGTGTGTGTGTGTGTGTGTGTGTGTGTGTGTGTGTGTGTGTGATTTGATCTTGTAACCCTTTACAAGATAGTGTGGGAATCCTCGCAGATCATGAGGGGTGGACGTAGGTTGCCGTTGTTGCATCCGAACCACCTAAAAATCTCTGTCCATTGTGTGGTTTGTTCCTTTTCCTCTATCCCCATTCTGTGCAGCATTCGCGTAGATTTTGTTGGGACGGTGCGATCGATACAGTGGAGGGGTGAATGTATCCCCTTCAAAAATATTGCCCAAATTAAAAACAATAAGCCTACTGCTAGATACAATTGCGGAAAAAAAACTATAGAGCTCAATTAAACATTTAATCGACCAGATGAACTGCTAACTATACTAATGGAACCTGATGAAGTCTAATGCCGAAGACAGAACAATGCAAACCAAACTCACTTAGCAAAATATGTAATGCTCAAGGTCACTGCAGATAGAAACAAGAATGTTCATACAACCTGTGAAGTAGATAGAAGACAAGGAGAAAACGCACAAATCAAACAACCACTGCACGGTAGATTTTTTAGGTGGTTCGGTCCACAGACCTACGTCCACCCCTCACTCCAAACCGGAGTGAGGCTTCCACTAGCACAAGCTAGAACCGCAGACTCAGTCTGCAATAAGTGCTGCCAAACAACTTGACCAGGGGAACAACCTCCCCTCTTCTCCCAACCGGAGGGAACCACTAGTCACACCCAGTCACTAGCAAACCAGATACCGAAGTCTCTCTTCCTCCAGACCAGGAGGGAACACCTAGACTTGCAACCCACAATACCAGAACCGGAGACGAATCTCCCTTCCTCCAACCCGGAGGGAAACCCACAAGTGACTCCCAGCCACTTGCAAATCAGAGGTCACGGACCTCTCTTCCTCCACACCAGAGGGAACCACTAGAGACTACCCAGTCACTAGCAAACCGGAGAACAAGTCTCCCTTCTCCTGAGACCACAGGAGGAACCCCGATCCCAAACAAGGGAATCGGAAGAACAAGGTGAATAGATGGAAGGAACAAAATAAAATAAACACAAGGAAAAACACAGCAACGTAAAACTGGAAATGAGACACACAAAGTAGCTCTCGCAGGAGCAAAACTGGTTTGGATTTGATCCAAAGCCAGATAGACGAATCTTCAATGAAGGCTTCTTTCTTCTTCTCCACGAACTCTCTCTCTCTCTTCTTCTTCTTCTCAGTATCAGGCTCACACTATTCTTCTTCTTCTTCACTCTCGATCTCAATCTCTTTTTCTTTTTCTTCTTCTACTTTTAGCCTCTCTGCTGCTACTCTTTCCTTTTTCTTATTCTGCCTTTTTCTGCTCTCTGCCTCTCCTTCGATCACTCTTGCTTAATCAGTTCTCGATCAGTCTCTTTTTCTCTTAATTGGTCTTCTCCAGATGGAGGAGGCTTCGTATTTATAGCAGCAGCAATTAGGGCATTGTCCTCGGATCACGTGCCATGTGCCAACCTCGGATCACGTGCCCTTTATAGGCTTCACGAACAGTACCTGTCACACAGAGAGAAACTTATCAGTTTAATGTCGACACCTTGTACAGACTTTGTTGTATAGACTTGATGCAGTGTATGGACTTGAAGGCTTGACAACGAGTGTAGAGACTTGAAGGCTTGGAAAGGATTGTATAGACTTCATCTGAAGGAGATGCACAATTTAGAATGAAAGTATGCACAATGGAATGAAAGACTAAACCACGAGCAGAGCATGTATAGACTTGCTGAACAATGCAACAGAATGTATAGACTTACGTTGAAGCAACCAGAATGTACAGACTTTAACTTGAAGGATGTTCAGACTTTAAGTGTTGAAGTGTGTACAGTCTCTGTTTGTTCGAGCATGCTACAATGTGTAGACTTATGAACTGATGCAGAAACATGCTGTATAGACTTTGATGAGCATATGCAATGTATGGACTTGGTGTGTGCAGGGCAGGCAATCAATGTATAGACTTCATGATGCAAGCGATATATAGACTTAACGATGCAAGCAATGTATAGACTTTGGGAAGCTTGAAGCACAGACACGCTGCAATGTATAGACTTGAGGAAATGCATGCTACAGTGCAATGTATAGACTTTGCGAGACAATGCATGCACAACCCAACCGATGTATAGACTTTATGTGAAAGCCCAATGTACAGACTTTACTTCGTGCAAGCTACAGAGCTAATGTATGGACTTGGTGTTCTGCATGCTACAGTGCTAATGTATAGACTTGGAAGGTTCAGCGGTGGATGTACAGACTTCACCGATGAATAGACTTGGAAGGTTCAGCAGTGGATGTATAGACTTCACCGATGTACAGACTTAGCAAGCCCCAGGCGATGTACAGACTTGGCAAGCCCCAGGCCGATGTATAGACTTGCAGAACAAACGTTGCACATATGCCATGAATGCATAGACTTTGAATAAGAAGCCAGGCAAATGATGTGTAGACTTGGCCAATGTATAGACTTGAATGCTCCATGCACAAAGACACTGAGTGAGACGATGTATAGACTTGACAATGCATGGACTATGCACATAGATGCTAAGAGAGACGATGTATAGACTTGAAAGATGCAGACTTGTGCAAACTCTGTACAGACTCTGCGTGCCTGAAACAGGGTAATGTATAGACTTGCCACCAATGTAGTGTATAGACTTGATCTCAAGGAATGGCTGTACATACTTTAAGCGATGTATAGACTTGGTGAACGCCAAGCATTGTATAGACTTGGTGAGCGCCAAGCAATGTACAGACTTCAATGACTCATGCAATCAGACACGTGAATCCATAGACAATGTAAAGACTTAGTGCAAACGGGATGTGCAGACTTTGTAGCATGCAATGTCTAGACTTGATATGAAGGAATGCACAATGTCTAGACTTGATGAACAATGCAACAGGCAATGCTGACTGATGTATAGACTCTGAATGAGTGAACTGCGACAGACAATGTGCAGACTTGTTTTAAACCATGCAAGAATGTATAGACTTGTAATGCCATGAAGGTAGGCTGTATAGACCTGATGTGCAGACTTTGTGTGTGTGTGCAAGATAATGTGTGTGTGTGCTGTACAGACTTAAATGCATGCACAGAACAGTTTATGCATATCAGCTAAAGCATCATCAAAGATCTGAGAGTAGTCAGAGCATTACCTGATCTGAGCATTAACCTTACCTGTCATGATTTGACTTTGACTTGGGTTAACTTCATGACCTGTGAGTCATCTTTAAACATGTTCTGACAGTTTCTCATAATGCAACGGGATTATATCATCAAGGATGTAAACATAATGAGGCATAATATCTGTCATCATCAAAACTCCAGAACCACAGGGGACACATCAATCTCCCCCTTTTTGATGATGGCAATATTATGGGTCATTACAATAGATTCATCATGATGATTATGAAATACCATATAACATGCACCACAGATATGACAGAGTTCATGAACATGCACCACAGAATAGCTCAGTCAGAAGTGAGCATGTAAAACACCATGTGATGCAAGTGTTGATTGATGCAAATGATGACTCACAAAAGTTCTCCCCCTTTGACAACATCAAAAAGAATGGAATGTTCATTGACTGTTGAAGGAGCTATTATGCAATTTTGTGAGTTACAGTCATCAAAAACTCCCCCTGACAAGATACTCTCCTGAATGAACATTGAACCACAGGGACATGCAAGATTTCTCCCCCTTAGATGGACAGTGATTGGAATGAAGCTCAGGACTTAAAGAAGTCAACAGTCAGGTCTGAAGTAATGAAGTCCATTGTGAGAAAGAAAGCACTCAGAATGAATGAGAAAGGTTTTCAATGGGATATCAATTTCATAAATCTGATTAAACAGGTATTTCAGACTCTTCTATTATAGAGATTTATGAATGATCTTCATTGACAAGTCAGATCAGAATATGATGTATGCAAGGCTTGTTCATTAGCATTCTGTACTCATATCTGAAATCAGTTTTAATAAAAGTGAACCTTGCTTTCATATTGAAAGTCTTGTTTAATCTTCTTCTTTCTTACTCACTCAATTTCAAAGATTCCTTTAAGAGATGCAATCAATAGTAATGAAGTTAAACACATAAGAAAATATTTGTTTCTGTCAAGGGTTCCAATAGAATATTTCTTTTGCACACTTTTTCAAATGATAAACTAGATTAGCAGCAATTTTCATAACATTCTTCATAAGCACTTGAGTTTTAGTACACCCTTGTAACTAGAGGATACACGTTGTTTAGACGCCAGTATCCCTAAGCACTTGGAAGGACTAGCTGTCATGCTTCATAGGAACAGAGATTGCATTTACACTTCATGACACACTACAAATCATTTCTTTGATGAGTGAGATATATTTCTCAGTGTGCATGCCATTGCTCTGCCAGATTATCAATCATTCTTAAGTAGAGTTAACTATGGCACCTCATGACACAGTCCTTTGGACATGGTTTCTCAGTGACCAAAGTCATTGCTCTGACAGGATTTACCCTTAGATATGTTCCATATTCTCAGATGTTAAAAAATCAATACTAATTTCATACATATCAATCAAGGAATATCATGATTTCAGAATTTTCAGAATTCAGAAGAGTTTAAAAAAGGGCACAACATGAAAATGTTGGTTAAAGCTTATTAAGACTAACTCAGATATTTTCAAGATATGTTCATAAGCAAACACAAGACATACATGAAACTTCAACCGGCTGAGAGAATCAGACATTCATAGTCCTATATAATAGAAGATTCCTCTTTAAGTTATTTTCAGATTTATGATCAGGATATGCACAGAGAAATCTTTCTGAATTTTCAGGAAAGGCCGAAACATTTTTAGGAGCAGCCAATTCAACATATAGCAGTGGATAGGATGAGTGAAAATGACTGATAACAGTTGAAGCAGGAAGCTGAAGTGTGTTGCAATGCATGGGTCAGATGTGATTTCAAGAGTATGAATAATGCTCCCCCTAAATGTATGCATGAGCTAGCACTCAAGGTGTCGACACTTCTAACCAGTAAATGCAAGTGCAGTGAGGTGACAACATTAATATATGCAATGGTCACATGAACAATTAGACTGCTCTACGTGCAACTCTGACCTATGGTACCAGGAGGAGGACTTGGTCTAATAACCACCTCACACATAGCAAGCACTTCCAGACAGAATTCATCTGCCCTTTAGTACCTCACTATTTATATACCAAGGGTCATGCATGACAATCCAATGCAGATGCAGTTCTATATGCATCTTAAGCTAACAATATGCCACTTATATGCAATTGTGAATGCATGTGCATGTCAAATGTGCAGGTGAACATTTTTAAGCATGAGACATCGTCCAAGCAACAGATTCATTCAAATAGCTTTTCAGTTTTATGATGTGTAATTCATTTTCAATCGAACTGTTGCGCAGATAACACATCATATTCATTGAGAGATTTTAATGCCAAGCATAGATGCAGTTGAGAAGCTATATGCATGAAATTTTGATTAACAAATCAAACATGATGTGCAACTATCTAAACAATATTATCAAACACTTAAATGTCTACCAGCAGAGGTGGGGTTTTACCAAACTTTGGATGCCTTGGTTTATTTGACCCCCTTTTATTCCTCATCCCCAAGGCATACCTGCAAAGCACAAATCTCATTTTGTGTTTCTAGGTACCCAAGACTTCTTGGGTCCTATATTGTTAGTAACACCTCTGATTGGTGCTTTCCTCAACCTTTGGGCCTGTTTATCATCATTCGTCATTAAAGCACAATGATTCATGGAGTGCCCAAATATTCCACAGTAGTAGCATGAAGAAACAAATTTTTGGTTCTTTTTATGCACATTATTATGAACATGAATTTTATGTGCATTGCATGGAAATTTCTGTTACTTGCATGAAATTTTGGTTTACCATTACCTGCCCACCAGCATTCCGAAGCTCGGTGGTCAAGTTTTCCACATTCAAAGTATGCAAGAATCTTTTCTTTAAAAACAGATTTATTCCTACCAAAATCATTTCTATTTGCAGAGAATTTAGCATGTTTGAAATTCACATTCCTACCCTGGTTATGCCAACAACCCTTGACCATGTTTTCCACAATGAGAGCAGATAGAGAATGTTTTTCTATGAGAACCTAACCAGCATTGTGCAGCAACATGTCCTATTTTTCCACAATTATAACAATGAATTTTCTTTTCCCTAAAGACATGCTTTCTACCTTGATTATTTTGTACAGCAGCTAGGTCATCCTTTTCCATCAAATTACACTCATGCATCAGATGTCCAAGTTTGTGACAGTAGTGACAGATCATTTTCTTTCTAGATGCATGTGAGTGTGTGTGAGGACTGTGATCAACATGCACTGAAGAATCCTATTTATTTATTTTCTATTTTTCAGTCTCTTTCTGATTTTTGTACTGAGGTGAAGATGAGGTAGAAGGCTTTTCTTGTTCTGAACATTTAACAAAAATAGTTTTCAATTTGTCTCCATCAACCTTCTTAGCCTTCTTCATGACTGGATTGTAACCCAGTCCCTCCTTCTGAACATTCACATTCGCTCCAAGGAGCTTATTCAAATTGTCTCTTCCCTTAACAAATTTTGACAGGGAGTTTCTTAGATCTTCAATTTCTCTCTCCAAAGACACAATGTAGTCTTCACACGAAATGACTTGATTTTGCAATTCGTCATTCAGACTCTTCAGAGTCTCATTTTCCTGTGTCAATTTGAATTCAATATTCACTTCATTTTCTTTCAAGATAGATTTCCCTTTTTCAATCATCAGCCATTTTTCAGAGAAAACAGTGTTAAGAACCATTAGCTTTTTATTTTGTTCCTTCAGATAAATGTTTTCTTCAATCAGCTTATCTTGTAATTTATCAGTTTCCTTCTTCTGAGTTAGCAATGAATCATTTTCTTCCTTCAAGAAAGTAATTAAGTTCTTCTGTATATTATCATCAGAATCTAAGTCTTCAATCAATTCCTTCAAGAATGCACATTCTTTGCAAGAATCATTTTCTTTGACAGATTTTCTAAGAGAGTCATTTTCAGATTTCAGAACAGCCAATTCAGAGCTAACACATTCATATTCTTTCATCAATTTTTTATTCTAACTTTTATGCATATGGATATCAGACAAATAGGCATCATGAGATTGCTTCATATTTGAACAATTTTCACATGGTGAACTTGAACTACCCCGATCACTTTTCTTTTTCATGTTCTTGTATTATTTTCTTAATTGTTCATGAGATTCAAGCAACTCAGCATATGCATTCTCCCAATCATCTAAAGAAAAATTCTCGAAGGGATTTACCTCCTCATCATCATCCTCTTCTTCATTTTGGCTGCCACTTTGATTGCTTCTGTTAGCCATCATGCAGCTGTCTTCATTTATCCTGTGAGCTAGCTTCAGCTTCTCCAGGATGTCTTTAGCTGACTTGCAATCATAAAGACAAGAGTGTAAGGCTCTGTCAGTGGCTGCTTTCATCAGATTGAAGGCTTTCTGATTCTCTCCATCCTTTGATCTGTGGCTGTTGGTCCATTTGGACACTTTCTTTGGTAATGTGTGAGGACCTTGTGAAATTAACTTCCACAGATCAGGATTAACTTCATCAACATAATTGCGCAGACTGACAAACCACACATTAAAATTAGAGCCATTGAAAATCGATGGATCACCCATGAAAACTGATCAGATAAATGCAACAGGAATAATGATGCACCAAAAGCTAGATAGCACCAAGACAGCAGGATCGAATCTGCAGGTCGTTGGACCTTCTATGCAGACAACCCTCTCTGATACCAATTGTTGGGACGGTGCGATCGATACAGAGGGGGGGTTAATGTATCCCCTTCAAAAATATTGTCCAAATTAAAAACAATAAGCCTGCTGCTAGATACAATTGCGGAAAAAAAACTATAGAGCTCAATTAAACATTTAATTGACCAGATGAACTGCTAACTATACTAATGGAACATGATGAAGTCTAATGCCGAAGATAGAACAATGCAAACCAAACTCACTTAGCAAAATATGTAATGCTCAAGGTCACTGCAGATAGAAACAAGAATGTTCATACAACCTGTGAAGTAGATAGAAGACAAGGAGCAAACGCACAAATCAAACAACCACTGCACGGTAGATTTTTTAGGTGGTTCGGTCCACAGACCTACGTCCACCCCTCACTCCAAACCGGAGTGAGGCTTCCACTAGCACAAGCTAGAACCGCAGACTCAGTCTGCAACAAGTGCTGCCAAACAGCTTGACCAGGGGAACAACCTCCCCTCTTCCTCCCAACCGGAGGGAACCACTAGTGACACCCAGTCACTAGCAAACCAGAGACCGAAGTCTCTCTTCCTCCAGACCAGGAGGGAACACCTAGACTTGCAACCCACAAGACCAGAACCGGAGACGAATCTCCCTTCCTCCAACCCGGAGGGAAACCCACAAGTGACTCCCAGCCACTTGCAAACCAGAGGTCACGGACCTCTCTTCCTCCACACCAGAGGGAACCACTAGAGACTACCCAGTCACTAGCAAACCGGAGAACAAGTCTCCCTTCTCCTGAGACCACAGGAGGAACCCCGATCCCAAACAAGGGAATCGGAAGAACAAGGTGAATAGATGGAAGGAACAAAATAAAAACAAACACAAGGAAAAACACAGCAACGTAAAACTGGAAATGAGACACACAAAGTAGCTCTCGCAGGAGAAAAACTGGTTTGGATTTGATCCAAAGCCAGACAGACGAATCTTCAATGAAGGCTTCTTTCTTCTTCTCCACGAACTCTCTCTCTCTCTCTCTTCTTCTTCTCAGTATCAGGCTCACACTATTCTTCTTCTTCTTCACTCTCGATCTCAATCTCTTTTTCTTTTTCTTCTTCTACTTTTAGCCTCTCTGCTGTTGCTCTTTCCTTTTTCTTCTTCTGCCTTTTTCTGCTCTCTGCCTCTCCTTCGATCACTCTTGCTTAATCAGTTCTCGATCAGTCTCTTTTTCTCTTAATTGGTCTTCTCCAGATGGAGGAGGCTTCGTATTTATAGCAACAACAATTAGGGCATTGTCCTCGGATCACGTGCCAGGTGCCAACCTCGGATCACGTGCCCTTCATAGGCTTCACGAACAGTACCTGTCACACAGAGAAAAACTTATCAGTTTAATGTCGACACCTTGTAAAGACTTTGTTGTATAGACTTGATGCAGTGTATGGACTTGAAGGCTTGACAACGAGTGTATAGACTTGAAGGCTTGAAAACGAGTGTATAGACTTGAAGGCTTGATAATGAGTGTATAGACTTGAAGGCTTGGAAAGGATTGTATAGACTTCATCTGAAGGAGATGCACAATAGAATGAAAGAATGCACAATGTCTAGACTTGATGAACAATGCAACAGGCAATGCTGACTGATGTATAGACTCTGAATGAGTGAACTGCGATAGACAATGTGCAGACTTGTTTTGAACCATGCACAATGTATAGACTTGCAATGCCATGAAGGTAGGCTGTATAGACCTGATGTGCAGACTTTGTGTGTGTGTGCAAGATAATGTGTGTGTGTGCTGTACAGACTTAAATGCATGCACAGAACAGTTTATGCATATCAGCTAAAGCATCATCAAAGATCTGAGAGTAGTCAGAGCATTACCTGATCTGAGCATTAACCTTACCTGTCATGATTTGACTTTGACTTGGGTTAACTTCATGACCTGTGAGTCATCCTTAAACGTTTCTGACAGTTTCTCATAATGCAACGGGATTATATCATCAAGGATGTAAACATAATGAGGCATAATATCTGTCATCATCAAAACTCCAGAACCACAGGGGACACATCAATCTCTCCCTTTTTGATGATGGTAATATTATTGGTCATTACAATAGATTCATCATGATGATTATGAAATACCATATAACATGCACCACAGATATGACAGAGTTCATGAACATGCACCACAGAATAGCTCAGTCAGAAGTGAGCATGTAAAACACCATGTGATGCAAGTTTTGATTGATGCAAATGATGACTCACAAAAGTTATGTTTATAGGATCAAGCCCCTACCGTTGCGCTAAAAGCTCGAGCTGGTAGCGAAGGTGGAACCGTATTTCCTTATGGCAGAGCAGAACCCCACACTATCGTGCTGTGGGTGGACATGAGGGGCTTCGCACATGGACCCCATAATCCATGCGGCGGGATGGGCTGTCAAGCGCCAATGCACCACGTGGGTCCCATACCCCACGTGGAGCTGCAAATCACAAGGGAGATGCTGGAAAATCCAACATATTTTTGGTTGCGTTGTTTGTGTTAGATCTAGTATAATTTATCGTTTCCATACTAGATTTTGGGTATATTGTTCGGATCGCCAAGGCAAACCTTGTCAGGAAGATAACACCTTACGTGAGTTGAATCTCCGAATTCTCACCTCCACCATCGTACCGAAAATCGGTTGAGTGTGATAGATTCTATTAGATCTCTTTATTTCCATATAGTCTTTGGATTTATTACGACTATTGTTATCTCCTATTTGTATTGGGCATAAGTTTGCTAAAAGTTTGTATACACCCAATTCACCCCCCTCTTGGGTGTCATTGATCGCGGGACTTCATTTCCAACGAGGCAAGGCCAAGGAATCTCCAATGATTGGAGATCTCCCAGCCACGTGCTACTGTATGGCCTCCACGCGCCTTCTGGAAGTTGTGTTGAGTCTCTCCAGGTGATTTTGATGATAACAAAACCCCGGACTTGGTTTCCCTCTCGTGCCGTGCATAACTACTCAAGAGCGAGCATTGAATGCGAGTAAGGCCAATTTCTATCATGTCAAATGCTCAAAATGTTTAAAGCTTTCAAAATGAATAAACTGAGCTAAATGAACCCGAAATGAATGTTAAAGTTGTTCAAACACAAAGCCTTCTAATCTGGACATGTTTTCTTGGGCTAACAAGCTTGTTTTGCAGAAGAAGCAAAGTTCGGTGGACCAACTGAGTTGGTTCGGTCGACCAAAAATTCCAGCAAGCAAAACTATGAGAAATTACAGAGTTCGGTCGACCGATGGGTCAAGTTCAGTCGATCAAATTTTCCAGCACTGAAAGTTTCAGAGTTCGGTTGTTGACTTCTGATTTCATCAACGTGTGAAGCCCTCTCTTTTGGACTTTTGAGTCCCAAAGTCTCCAAACATGCCAGGAATTATGGATCTATGTCTTGACATGTCCCTTGACCACCCAAGTAATGTAAAAACACATCTTTGGGCCAAGAAACCCTAATCACTCAAGAGGATTCAAGGGAGGCCATCAAGGGAGAGAGAGGGCTACTGCAACACCTACGTGAACAGTGATCCGTCCATCAATCCTTCATCAAACCTCAAGATTTTTATGATCAATCTGAAGCCAATCAACTGGAAATCAAGTGGAGAAGCAAGCTTCATCCAAGATCTGCATCATCTTCTCAGGGGGAGCCTAAATCAGAAGTTTTTCATTTGTGTTTCTTCTTCTAAATTCCTTGAGCTTCAAGTGTGTGTTCTTTGTAATCTGTAAACATTCGTGTGTGTGTGGATCTACTCAGATCCGTGTGTATGTGTGTTTTCATTCAAATCTGTGTGAGTTTCAGTGCCCTTTCATCTTCGTGGGAGTTCTGAACTCCTTACGAGTATGTGTGTGCTTTGATCTTTCAATTCTTTACAAGATTGTGTGTGAATCCTCACAGATCGTGAGGGGTGGACGTAGGTTGCCGTCGTTGTATCCGAACCACCTAAAAATTGTTGTTTCTTGTGTGGTTTGATCCTTTTCTTCTACCCCCATTCTGTGGTAGAACACACGTATATTACTCCTTTTGTATTTCATCATCCAGATCTAGCATAATTTATCATTTCGTCATCAGATCTTTGGTATATCAAAAGGTGGGTTAGAATTGACAAGACTAGTCTTGTCAGGACGATAACACTTTGCGCGAGCAGTATCTTCGGATTCATACGTCCGCCATAGTACCAAGGAACTGCTGTGTGTGATAGATTTTGATAGATCTAATCGGTAATATAACATATCTATGTTTCTAAGTTAATATTTCATCACATTTCTTTAAATCAGGTAAATATTTCTTAAAATTTGTAATCACCCAATTCACCCCCCCTCTTGGGTATCATTGATCACGGGACTTCAATTGGTATCAGAGCTAAGGCTCTAGTTTTCACATATCTAACGATCTAGAGTCAGATCCAGATCAATGGCCAACAAGGGGATGATGCCTGAGGGTCACTCCATCCACCGCTCTCCATACTTCGATGGCTCAAATTATTCATACTGGTGTAGACACGCTAAAATTGACATTATTGTGAGCACATCTCATATTACCTCATAATGTCCCAATTTGACCCTCAAATTGACTTTGTTTGAGTGGTTTTTCCTATTTTTCTTAGATTTTTAACTTTTTTCTTATTTTTCTTATTTTTCCCTATTTTTTTGGTTTTCTGGGTATTTTTCTCTATTTTTATGAATTTTCCAAGAATTAACGGCGTGAGGGCAGGCACCATTTGATTTTAAGAAAATCAAAAAAATAAAAGGGGAAATGATGCCTCTTTGAGGAGGCGTCCATTCACTTATTTTTCCCTATTTTTTTTAGACTTTTTAAGAATTTTTTGGATTTTTTTATGAATTAACGGCATGGAAGGGGGCGTTATTTGATTTTAAATAAAATAAAAATAATAAAAAAGGGAAATGACGACATTGTAAATGACGTCAATTGTAATTGAAAATATTTTATATTATATTTTGACCCTCTTTAAGCGGTGATTTGGTGCCCTTCCGGGTGTCAGAAAAATACGAAAAAATAGAAATTAGAATCAGCACAGTTAGATACACGTCCACCTAAAAAATAAAAAAATAATAATGAGAAATGCAAAATGGCCCTGATCTACATAAATTGAAATAACGTCCCTCACGGGGGTGTCATTTCAATTGACACCCGAACTAGGGGTCGTCATCTCAGTCGTCATTTCCTTTTGACTTTTTTTATTATTTTTGATTCACGACACTGTGCAAGTCGTTGTTTCAATTGACGACAGCGTGCAAAGTCGTCATTTTCATTACTATATTGTGAGATTTTAAATCCGTCCGAAATTCGTATTAAATTCTAAATAGCGACCCCCTCAAAGTCGCCAATTCTTTTCAAATTTCAAAAAGTCCGAATCCGTGTCGAAATACCTCAGAATTAGCGCCGCCTCCACAGGCATTATTTTAAATAGCGACTGTCTGTCCGGTCGTCAATTCTTGTTCAATTCCGAACTCCGGCAGAACCTCCTTCTTTCCCCCATTTTGAGCCCCTTTTCACTTGGGAAAGGACTCCTAAGGCTTTCTAATGTTGAGGGGACTCTTGGGTAATGTTTATCTCATTCCAAATCCAACTAAAACATGTTTTCCTAATTTCCCTTAGAATTAATTTCGAATTTCACCCCTATAAATAGGACCCCTCTCTCCCTTGTGTTAAGGACATCAATATCAATCAAAGGGGAGGTGTTGTTGGACCAAAGGCTCAAGGAAGAGGCTCCCATGAACCTACAAGCTTCATCCATGGAGTTCTTCTTCCTCCCTTGAAGATCTTGAAGCCAATTGAAAAAATCACTAAGCTTTCCCCCTCCTATCTCTTATTTTGCTTTAGTTAATTGCATGCACCATATCATATTCTTCTTTGATCTCTTTTTATCTCAATATTGAGATATTCCCACGTTGTGCACTCTAGCACATCTCCCTTAGTGCAACACTTGCACATCTCTCTCTATTTTTTCATCATACATCATACTTTCATCCTCACCCTTTGCATAGGGGTTTAAGGGCCAACACCCAACAAGGTGTGTTCTTTTTTTTTTGTAAACTCAGTCATCTAATAGATCAAAGGGAGAGTGCACCCCCATTCCAGAGGAAGGGAATGTTCTCACTCCACCTTCTAACCACTAGATGCTTTTTTGATTGATATACCAAAAAATACAACTTCAAAGAGAGGCCATCCTCTTAAGTACAATGAAAAGAAAGAAGAGTAAAATCTATACATCCGCGAGCTGATTATCTACTCTGAATGAGTGAAAAAAGTAAAATAGCCTCGTGCAATTACTGCCTCCGAGCAGTTTCTTCAACTTGCTTCAAGAATGATACTCCCGGTCCGTGCAATATTCCTAATGGCAGAGAAGATATGCAGCATTTGAAGTCCGTGCAATACCAAGAACTTAAACCTGCAGAGTCTGATCCATGCCGAAAAGAAGCTCGTGCTTGATATGTAAAACAGTTCAAGCATTATTCCTTCTGGTAGAGACGGTATACAGCATTAGAAGTCCGTGTAATTCCGCAAGCTATAACCTGAAAAGTCTGGTCCGTGCCAAAAAGAGGCTCGTGCATAATATACTAAAACCGATCCGTGCAAATATTCCTACTTGCAGAGAAGATATATTGTAAGCACCTCATGCAAGAAGTGCTTTCTGTTAAAGCAAATTGCTTAGAAATTCCTCTCACAGCTGTAACCTCCAAACTCTGCCATATTACTGATGTCAAATGCGGATGTTGGGGATGCATGAAGCATCAGCTGAACTGTATCCTCTCGCCATCAAAGGTAACTCCTTAACTGAGAAATATTCCATATTACTGCCCGGAGAGACTGCATAATTGGCCAAAGAATCCGCTACTTGATTTGTTTCTCTATATGTATGTACAATGGGACAATGCAATGTGTTAGTAATATCCAGAAGTTTACTCCACCAAGGAAGAAGAGACCAAGGTGGCTTCGTTTGTCTCTGAGCATATCAATAAGATATTTGGAATCAGAGTATATAATAGAAATAGGAATGCTATAATGCTGAGCCAGCCTAAGACCATCCAGAAGAGCTCGTCCTTCTGCCACCATATTAGATCCACAACCATAAAAGTATGAGAAACCCAGTAGTAATTTACCACTAGAATCTCTAAAACAACCACCCCCCCCCCTGATGGGCCAGGGTTTCCCTTGCTGGCACCATCCACATTAAGAGAAAAAAGGAATTTGGGAGCAATCCATCGAACAATGAGACAAGAAAGAACCTTATGCTTTACAGTGATTCCCAAGGAGATGAGAACTTGATTGAGAGTATTACCAGCACCATATTTGAAGATGATCTGCTGCATTATTTGGATAATATCACCTAAAATTTGATCTACAGTACGAGAGAAATTAATTCTAGAGCCTTCAAACCTGTTGCTGCACCTGTTCTTCCAAATAGTCCATAAAATCAACATGGCCACTAGCAGAGTAAGAAAACCTTCCCGACTGTTCATACTTGCTGTGTTAAGAATATGCTGTAGACGGCAATTTAGACCGCTTATTTCCAGATAGGAATTGTCTAGAATTGGGCCAAATTTATTCCAAAGAAATGTGGCCATTTCACTATATAGAAAGAGGTGATCAAAATCTTCTACTGCATGAGAGGAAGAACAACAATTGCAACAAGATGCAAGAAACACACCACTTTTTTGAATCTGACTGTCGGTTGGCACTGCATGATTGAGGACTTTCCAATAAAATAAAGATGCTCGATGTGGGAATTTCCTATGCCACAACTTAATAAGAGGAGAACCAACAGGTTATCCTTTAATATAACTATGAGTAGACTTGATGTCAAATTTTCCAGATGTGGTAAAGGACCAAATAAAAATGTCATCCCCTTCTTGTAAAGTAAATCTGTTTATTTCAGACCTTAAAGTACTGTCATCAATGGCTTGCCATACAGGGTGTTGATAGTCTGCCATGGCAACTTGAACCGAACAATCTCCAAGCATAGAAACATTTCGAAAAGAAGAAAGTTCTAACAGAGGTTTTTCTTTGATCCAGGCATCTTTAAGGAAATAAGTGTTTGTACCATTATTAACAATCTTCCGCATACCTGTCATCAATATTAAATGGGCTTTATCAAAATCTCTAGCCTTGATACCAGTAGGGAATGGAATTTTGTAAACAGAAATGTGCTGACTTTGCATGTATTTACTTCTTGTAAATTTCACCCATAAAGAATTGTTATGTAGAGAAGACCATAACTGCTTGACATAAAAACATAACTGGATGTCCCCCAATCTGCGAATACCCAAACCGCCTTCAGAAGTGCATCGACAAATTTTATCCCAGGAAACCCAGTGTTTCCTTTGAGTAACTTCCAGACCTTGCCATAAAAAGTTAGCACAAATTTTCTCCACTTGTTTTTGAATTGAGTATGGTATAGCCGCTGCACTTGCTGAATAGACGGGAATGGAAAAAAGAACCGACCTGATCAGTGTAACTCTGCCAGCCTGTGATAAAAATTTGCTTTGCCATCCAGCAAGTTTAGCATTGACTTTATCCAGTAAATATTTGAAATGGGGTATTTTTGTTCTGCCTTTGAAAAGAGGAATTCCCAAATAATTAATACTTCTAGTTCTGTGCAGAAATCCAGTGAGCTGACATATTCGATCAACAGCAAGAGGGGGCATAGTTTTAGCAATTAGGAATAAGCTTTTGTTTGTGTTAATCCGTTGACCAGAAGAAATTTCATATCTCCTCAAAAACTTAATCAAGGATTTTATAGATGAAAGACCACCATTCATGAATTTCTATTATGAATTTGATGCTACACTCACCTTGGTTCTAATCCATATTCTTTTATTGGTGTTTGTTGTTGTTTTGCAAGGGTAATCAATATAAGAAGAAATCTCTTCATCGGCCGGCCGATAGCAAGAGAAGGTGCACTCACAATCTCCCCCGCATCCTTTTGAGGTATTTATATTCGTGATCCCTCCATATTATTATTGATTATATTATTTGAGGCCCCTCGCGTCCTCTGGCGATCACCTTTTCCCTTAGCATCCTCGCATGCTCCCCTTTTCTCCTCTTTCCCTTCTCTTTTCTCATAATTATTCTTAGTTTTCCTTAAGTGGATTTCTTAGAATTTACAACTGGAAGAATAGAATGCATGTTTTCCTTAGAGCCCAAGAATATGTGCAATTCAGTAAAAGAGATGTGGGACAAACTTCGGCTGATCTACGAAGGAACCTCCGAGGTAAAAGAGACCAAGGCAAACCTACTCATCAGAGATTACGAGCTCTTCAAAATGAAACCCGAAGAAATAGTCTCTGAGATGTTTGCAAGACTGACAGAGATCACTAATGGTCTCAAGAGTCTCAGAAAAGAATACACCAAGTCCGAGCTCATGAGGAAGGTGTTAAGATCTCTTTCACCCGGGTGGCACACAAAGGCCACAGTCATTGAAGACTCCAAGAACCTGTCCATACTGTCTTTGGACGAACTCATATGTTCACTGATGACCTATGAGATAAACATCAAGAGAACTGCAGAAGAGGAATCGAAGAAGAAGAAAATGGTGGCTTTGAAAGCCAACCAACATGATGATGACTCCCAAGAAGAGGAGTCTTGTGGACGTCAAAAAAATGATGATGATCATACGACATGCATGTCTCAGCACTCGAGAGCGAGTCGAAGACGAAAGGCCAGATAAACCCCATGCCTCCTCCAAGCAGGACGAATACCTACCCGGTGCTCCGCCACCCAACAAAGAAGCCCCTCAGGCTAAAGAGATAACCCCAGCTCTCTAGTCGGCGATGCCGAAGGCCGAATCAAAAGAAACTTGGGAATTCGAACACATGTTCGGCATGCGTCGGAAATCACTCAAAGTCCTGAACTGAGGCTCGAAGGCTCACAACTAAAGCAACACGGGAAGGCAGGCGTCCATCCAAATCACTGCTAAGCTGGGAAGGAATCTAATGGGTCTTAAACTGGTGTGGATGTACCTCTACAGCCTTAAACCGGCGCGCCCCTTCCAACAGCCTTAAACCGGCGCACCCCCCCTCCTTGGCTGTAAACCGGCGCGCCCCCCTTCTTGGCTGCAAACCGGCGCGCCCCTTTGTAGGTTGTTAATCTGGCGCGCACAACACTGCACCGGTTTAACTCAAATGCCATCACATCCATCCTCCGATACTCTATTCTCATGTCAGCTTCAGGCGTAGAGTCGAGAGAGTAGGGCATTCAATGCCCCAAGCCCTGTCTCCACCTCCGTTTGACAGCGTAGCGGTAGGGCATGCATCGACGGTGGAAGAAACAGAAGATCTCCGGCAAATCCGTGAATGTCCCGTCTTCGGACGAATGCCAGTGTACTCCATGAACCAGCAGAAGCCAGCCGTAATGGGTTATCTTTCGATGTCGTTGCAGACGTGGCAGAGGTGGCGGGAATCCTCTCCCCAACTGTCCATTCTATAAAAGGCATGCTCCACTAGAGAAGCAGAGAGGAGAGGCGGGAACCCCCGAAGGGCGATTGAAAAGAGAAGAGAGGGCCACCCGAAGAGAAGAAAAAGCTTCGTCCCCGTGCCGGAGAAGAGAAGAGAAGAGAAGAGAGGAGAGTGAGAGTGAGAGGTGAGATCGGAGGGGGGGAGGAGCTTGTGCTCTGTTCCCCCTCTCCCATTGATGTATCTCCTCCTCTTGCCCCCTAAATGTATTTCTCTCTGCCCTAGGGTAGATCCCCCTTCTGTATTTCGACCTTCCCCTTCTTGTGGATGAATAAAAGGAAGTCTGTTGGCAAGCACGGTTCTTGGCTTTAGCTCCCGTCCCCCGTTTTCTCCCTATCTTCCATGCATCCAGGGTCTTTGAAGCATGCCTCTCCGTGGCATGGCCTTCGAAGGAACCCACATGAGGGATGAACATTCATGGCCCTCTTGAGGCACACATTTGTCCCACTTTGAGGAATCACCACTAGTAAGCTGCTGGAACTCTTGAAGGCTTGTCCTCGAGTCTCCACATGCACTTATGGGTTAACGGAGGCCTTACTCCGAATTTTGAGGTTCACCCCGGAGCAATCCGTTTGGTGTTCCCCATTTTTCTCTGGCAAGCTTCAGTCCGGGGGAGATGCTGCCTAAATTTTGCCAGACGAAGAACACATAAGAACAAACGAACAAGCTAAGATCTTTGGGAGTAAGAACAGCGTATGCTTGAAGCCTCTGATCACGACTGAATCTCTGAGTTCCTGCACAAACCCTCCTAATAAAACATTCAATCTTCATACTCGTTCACCTCAACGAATCATAAGAAGTATTCTATTGATCTAAAGTATCAATTGAACAAACAATCCATCCATTCGATCAATCTGCAGGTTGAAGAAATGAGAACGGAAGCAAAGAAAATGAAAGAAAACTCATAATAGCTATCCCGGCGCGCTCCTTAATCCGGCGCGGGCTAATCCGGCGCGCTACACCCCCGTGCCGGAATAGCATTACACTCAAAACCATCTTCAAACTCCTGAAATGAGTAGTATGCACCCTTTCGCCTCAATCTGGCGCACCCTCCTGTTCTTGGCTAATCCGGTGTGCCCCCCTTTTGCTCCCTTATCCGACGCGCCCCCCCTTGTAATACCATAACCGGTGCGGCCCCCCCTTGTAATACCCACACCGGCGTGCCCCTCTTCTCTCTTGGCACCTCCCTTAGCCGGCGTGCTTGAAAAGAAAAGAATAATTAATCAAAATAAAAGGCTCTAAGCTAATGGATAAAACAAATGAAAGGAATATGAAGCCAATAATCAAAAGTTTCCTCCCCGCTATAATCAAAATTTTGTTCCGGGGGCTCTGCACCCGGAAACCCCCGCATGGGGCGCTGCCCCCTTGACCTCCGCGACCTGACCCCGTAGGTCGATCCGCATGCGAGGGCGCACGTTGCCGAGCTCGGGCTCCACACCTAACAACTCGCTCCTACGGAATGCGTGTGAAGAGAAAATCAATGATGCCCCATGGCATCAGACGTGGACCTCAGAATCCCCGATATGGTCATGATCCGAGCACCTCTCGGGCCAATAGCTCATTCGCCTGACCCGCTTCTACCGGGATCCAATCCGGCATCCACATTAAACTTGTCGTATATACGACAGACATCCGTACAGCTTTATTGTCATCTTCGATGCTTCAAATGCGGACTCTCGTCCGAACAGTGAATGGTCCGTTAGTGACCGACAAAATCTGAATGGGACGAGAAGGCTCTTGTCATGCCCGGACCCTTTGCATGGGAATATCAAAAAGGCCGCCGTGGGCCATGCTTAGACCTCGGGTCGACCCCGATCATGGTCATTGTCTGACCCATATCCTCGGCCTATATCCCGCTCTCTTCGAACGCATATTTGTTCTCAGATCTGGTCCTAGGGAATCCTCCCGTTGCCCCCTTGGCACTGGAAATATTGACGATGCCCACGCGAGCCCGACTTCGACCGCGGGGGGCCCACCGCAGTATGGCCGTAGCTTGATCTTGCACCGGGCCGACAAACTTATCAGTTTCGACCGCTCTAACCAGGATTTAACTGAACGTTTCCCATCCCTTTGAACAATAAATTTGTCGTACCCCGGCATACATATGCTCCGATTTTCCCCGTGACGATCATAATTTTTTGAAGTCGGACGCTCGTCCGAATATCAAAATGGCCCCTTGAGTGATCGACATATTTCGAATGCTTGCTTCCCTAGACATCAGGCTTTCCAACTGATTCGAGACCGCTATCGGCTTGTTTCTCTTGATATAGTTTTCTGGCCATGAGGCCCTGATTCCCGACGATTAATCAAGTGTGTTCCCCTCTCCGAGGGGATGTAAATGACACTGTGACCTTTATGGCGCGGCGGGTTTTGGTCCTGACATGAACCACACAATCGTCTGATTAGTCAGATCGAGCGCACAATAAATCATCACTTTGTGACTGGCACGCCCACGCACTTAATAAACGAATAAACCCACCGAATAAACCGACTTAAAGAACAAACAAATGAGCGTGTTGAAAAGTGCGTCCGCAAGTCCTCCGAAGGAAGTGACCAGGAAGAAGACTTGGCCATGTGGACTCGCCAAGTAAAGAAATTTTTAAGGAAGAAAAAAAAGTTTCAGAAAACTTTAGAAAAGGCCAAAGAAAGCCGGCCTAAACCAAGGGGGAGCCGAGCAAGCCCAATAACATCATTTGCTATGAATGTAAGAAGTCAGGGCACATGAGAGGTGAGTGCCCAGATCTGACAAGAAAATTCAAGAAGGACAAGTTCAGGAAGCCAAAGACATGGTCGCTACATGGAGTGATGAAGAGGACGAAGAGTCCGAAGAGGAACTAGAAGAGCTCGTGGAAACTCTGTGCCTCATGGCACATTAAGAAGACCCAGTTGAGGTAAACTCTGATCCTGATTCTATTTCAAATGAGCAATGGGAATCAGAGTATGAAAATTGTACAATAAATACAGAAAAATAAGATCAGAGAATAAAACCCTCAAAAAAAATTGAAGATTTAACACATGAGGGCTCTTCTGTTAAGTTTGAAAAACTCGAATAGGAATGGTTTGAATTAACAGAAGAAAAAGAAAGCTTGCTTCAAACAATTTTAGACGTTGAGAAAACCAAAGAGGAATTGATGTGTAAAATGTCTAAAATAGAAAAAGTTTCTGAAAAATTAAAAAAGGAAAAAGAAGTTATGGCATCTTTAATTTCTGAACTTGAAAATAAAAATGTGAGTTTGAATAAAGAAGTGACTGACTTACAATTCACTCTTTCTAGGTTCGTCAAAGGGAAACAAAACCTAGATAATCTGTTGGGAGTTAAAATTAACTTCTAGAAAGAAGGTTTGGGGTATGTTCCCCAAAACAAAAAATCTTTTGAGTACAAGATAACAACATCTTTTTTCCATGAAAAAGAAAATAATTGTGCTTCATGCTCACACACAAAGTCAACACATGTCCAACCTAAACCACATAAACTCCAAAAAAGATTTTCAAATATCAACTGCTTTCATTATGGTAGATTTTGTTATGTTATCGCAAATTGTTGGTTCAAAGAAAACACACCAAGAAATCATGTTGTTTGGACCAAAAAAAGATATGTGCAGAATAAGACTAACTCTTATGGACCCAAATTAGTTTGGGTACCAAAAATAATTGGATGAGAATGTTGCATCTTGCAGATATGCCTTGAAGCCAGGGGGAGCAAATGGTACCTGGATAGCAGTTGCTCAAGACATATGACAGGGGATAGGAAGGTGTTCTCTACGCTGCAAGACAAAGACGGAGGCTCGGTTGCCTTTGGAGGAAAGGATAAAGGTAAAATCATTGGGATTGACAACGTAGGTAGAATTCTGAAACCCTAATTGAAAATGTGCTCTTAGTAAATGGTTTGAATCATAATCTATTGAGCATAAGCCAATTATGTGAGGGCTTTAAAATTATTTTTGATGAAACCCATTGCCTTGTCATGAACAAAATCTCAAATGAAATTAAATTCATTAGAAAAAGAAACAACAATGTGTACACTATTGATATTGATGATGTTTCATGTGATGTCGTGTGTTTGGTAGCAAACAATCATGAAAATGCATGGTTATGGCACTGAAGGTTAGGTCATGTTAGTTTTAGAGTAATCTCCAAATTGTCTAGACATGACTTGGTGAACGGGTTGCCTAAATTAAAATTTAAAAGTGACAAAATCTGTGAGGCTTGCAGAAAAGGCAAGCAAACACACATTTCTTTCAAAAATAAGAACAATGTTTCAACCTCCCGGCCTCTAGAATTGCTGCATCTTGATTTATTTGGCCCTACTAGGACATCTAGCCTAGGAGGCAAGTCTTTTGGATTCGTTATTGTTAATGATTACTCTAGGTTTACATGGGTGTTATTTTTAGCCAATAAAAGTGATGCCTTGACAGAGTTTCAAGTGTTTTGCAAAAAAATCCAAAATGATAAAGGCTATCTCATCACTACCATCAAAAGTGATCATGGTGGTGAGTTTGAAAATCATGATTTTAGCAACTTCTGTAAAGAGCAGGGATATACGCACAACTTCTCATCACCAAGGACGCCTCAACAAAATGGTGTAGTGGAGAGGAGGAATAGAACGTTGATAGACATGGTAGGGACCATGTTAAGTTAAAACTCTCTACCAAAATACTTTTGGGCCGAGGCTGTACGTACTGTATGTTACATCATCAACAGGGCAATGGTAAGGCCAATCTTAAAGAAAACCCCATATGGGCTCTACAAGGGTAAGAAACCAAACATATCTTACCTCAAACCTTTTGGTTGCCCTTGCTACATATTGAACAATGATAAGAACAACCTAGGTAAGTTTGATGAGAAGAGTGACAAAGGAATCTTCCTAGGTTATGCACTGAATTCTAGAGCCTATAGATTATTTAATAAAAGGACTTTGGTTGTTGAAGAAAGTCCTCATGTGATTTTTGATGAATCTAAATTAAAAGTGACAAGTCAACTTACTCCAATTTTGGATGCAAATGAAGCTCCTAAACATCCAAATGATACTGGAACATCTAAGGCTAAGATGAACCAACTGAAGGAACCTCTAGCAAAGATGAAGATGATGAAGATCTGCCAATTGAAACACTTCAAGAACAACAAGTGCAGCACCCCGACTTGCCTAGAGCTTCAACGTTCTTGAAAGATCACCCCGTCGAGAACATCATTGGTTATCCTGTAGATGGTGTAAAAAATAGATCCTCACTGAGGCAAGTGGAGGAAGACGATTTGATGGCCTTTATTTCTCAAGAAGAGCCTAAGGACATTCATGAAGCTCTTCAAAATGAATCCTGGATCTAGGCTATGCATGAAGAGCTACACCAGTTCGAAAGGAACGAGGTGTGGTCTCTTGTGTTGCGTCCTAAGAGTCATCCCGTAATTGGAACCCGATAAGTTTTTAGAAATAAGCTAAATGATACGGGATTGGTGGTTAGGAACAAAGTCAGGCTTGTGGCCAAAGGGTATAGATAGAGATAGGTATTGATTTTGATGAGTCTTTTGCACCGGTTGCTAGATCAGAAGCAGTCCAGATTCTACTATCTTATACTTGCTCTCTTAACGTCAAACTATTTCAAATGGATGTTAAATATGCTTTTCTTAATGGATATATCAAAGAGGATATTTTTGTAGAATAACCTCCAGGTTTTAAGACACAAAACATCTACAACATGTGTACAAGTTGCAGAAAGCCTTGTACAGATTGAAGCAAGCACCAAGGGCATGGTATGAAAGGATCACCTCATTTCTAATTGAAAATGGTTTCAAGGGAGGTAAAGTTGATCAAACACTCTTCACAAGAACATCAGGTAAATACATATTAGTAGTTCAAGTGTATGTTGATGATATCATTTTTGGATCTGCTAATGATGCCTTATGTGATGATTTTGAACAAATAATGCATGGTGAATTTGAAATGAGCTTAATGGGTAAACTTACATTCTTCCTTGGATTGTAGGTAAGGCAATCATCTGAAGGCATTTTCATTATCCAAGCCAAATACACCACGGATCTCTTAAATAAATATGTAATGGCAGATGCAAAACCAATGTCAACTCCGATGGCCACAACCACGAAGTTTGACAAAGATGAAAAGGGTAAAATAGTAGATCCCACACTGTTTCGAGGTATGATCGGATCACTACTGTACTTTACAGCATGCCGTCTTGACATTCAATACAGTGTATGTCTCTGTGCTCGTTTTCAGTCATGCCCTAATGAGTCTCACTTATTGGCTGTTAAACGGATCTTTCGATACTTAATTGGCAGAATAGACTTTTGCTTATGGTTTCCCATCGGTAGCTCTTTTGATCTGATTGCATACACCGATGCAGATTATACTGGATGTATTGCTGATCGTAAAAGTACTAGTGGTACTGTCAGTTTCTTGGTGGGTGTCTAGTCTCATGGGCTTCCAAGAAATAACATTCAATAGCTCTCTCAACGGCCGAGGCTGAATATGTAGCCGCCGGAAGTTGTGGAGCCCAAGTACTTTGGAACAAAAATTAATTGCTTGATTTGAATGTTGAAATGAAATATGTTCTGATTTTATGTGATAATACTAGTGCAATCAATTTGTCTAAAAACCCTGTTCAACATTCTAGAACTAAGCACATTGACATCTAGCATCATTTTCTGAGAGATCATGTAGGCAAAGGGGTCTTTGAATTGAAATTCATTGACACACACAATCAGTTGGCTGACATCTTTACCAAACCCCTAAACTAGGAACAGTTCAATAAAATCAGAAGAGAACTTGGCATGTGCAAGGGTGAGAGGATACATACCTAAGTCTGCATTAAGGCTAAGTCTTGCATATGTAGAAAAGTCAGTTGCATAAGGGGTAGATTGCATAGTAAAACTTGCACACCTTGTGTGTAAATTTCTGGTTTCTTGTATGTTGAAATATCTCCTTTGTGTGCTTGATTGTAATCATTTATATAGCCCTTCCTTGAAATTCTTTTGAGGACAATAATTCCTTGATAAATAAATGTGGACCTAGTGACTTGGGAATCAGAGGCATTTACTTAGGGGGAGTTTCAGAAAAATCCTAAAGTCAAGTCGTCTTAAGAAGTCTCCCTTATTTCCATCCTTCTCATAGCAAAAAAAAAAGGGAAGAAGGAAAGAAAGTTTAAAAAAAGGTTAAACAAAAAAGGGAGAAAAGAAAAAGAAAAAGAAAAGGAAAGGAAGTGGAGAAGGTTAAAAAAATGCAAAAAAGGGGGATCGACCAGCTCGGTCGACCGACCGAGTTACACCGATAAATCAAAACTGGCGAACCGGCTAGCCGAACCTACATTCGAACTACATTTTTAAAGGGGTTTTCACCCCACTCTTCACCCCATTCGCCCCCATTCACTCTCTCAGCACCTCTCCAGCCCTAAAAACCCCAAACCTCCTCTTCTCAAGCCCTAGATCTCCATCTTTCACCTCTCCGCACAAGATCTGACCTATTCGTCATCGTTCGAGACGGAATCCCTCCGCTGGCGTGTGCGACCTCGCAGCCCTCTCCTTGGATTCCAGCATGTGGAGCATCACATTCTAAGGTTTTTGGTGTGTCTTTTGATCCCAACCACTCCGAGGAAGGAGATATGTTCCCCTTAGATTTTCTACTACGGTTTCTGTCCGATGGCACCTAGAAGAAACCCTCGGTGGTCTACCCAAGGGGAATCCAATGCTAGAAAAGATGAGGAATGAGCTCCTCCACCTCGGTAGGCACCCGCCCCTGTGCGTGCACCACCCATGTGCCCAAGGCCGATTATTCCCCCTCGGCTAGTTGATTTTGGTCAAGTGAACATACTTTTACCAGATTTCAGCGCAGCATTTAAGGTTCAAAGTGGATGGATATCTTTTATGACAAGGTACATTGTGTACTATCCTAGCCTTGTCTAACAGTTCTATGGCAATTTGATGATGAGGAATGACCGATTGTATACGGTTGTAAAAGGAGTTGAGATTACCATCAACTCCAATTTATTTGAGAGGGCCCTAGAGTCTTAGCTAGGGGCCCTGATATGACTGTTGGTCATGGTCATGTTGAAGAGACCTTTCTTGTCACGCCCCGAGCCTTTATTACAGCGGAAGACTAACTCGGGGAGCTCGGACAGCCGGCATGGTAAGCCTCTTGCAAGCAAGAATGATCAGAGCGCAAGATAATCACACACATAAATGCAATTGCACAATATTTACTCAAACTCCAACTTTATTTCATAATAATCAAGTATTCAAATACAACCACTAATTCAACTTACTCCAATCTATCAGACTCAAGAAATAGGAAAATTACATAGACTCAATCTAAACAATATAGACCTTCCTAAGTCTTCACTCTCATCTTGACAATACTTTCATTCGCTCTCGGACCCGCTACTTGTATAACCCGAATCCGAATTCGAATCACTTCCATCTCCTGAAAAGATTGGAAATAGGTAATGAGCACACTTGCCCAGTAGGTATCTTCGCATCAACATGAAGGCACTATTAAAGTAATTAACAATTTAGCTCTAAAGAATAAGGTAAAAATCATGCGAATGCGATCAATCACGCGATTAAACCAAAGTAACAAGATGATCAAGTAAGTTAGAATGAGAGCAAGTACGAACTAGCAAGAATGTAACAAGAACATGATATTAGCCTTTCATGAACAATAATGTGTCGAGAATGTACTAGCAAGCCACATAATCATCACTCTAGTATCTTTTGCTGATGAACAAGTACTTCGTGAATTTTTGTGGAATATCAAGCAAGAAAGTCATGTACAAGAATGTCATGTCATGCCGTATTGTGATTTTCACTTATTTATAAAGAAAGTACTCGCAGTGCAATGCGATGCCAGTAGCATCATATCCCATGGTTTATAAGAGTATGTTTCCGACAATCAGCCGAGGGACTAGCATAGAGCCCTTGAACACAATCAGTGTTCGATCGCATCTTCAAGTATAAATCAAGCTTACTTCCACGCATGTAACAATAAAGTATGGACAAGAATGTAATAATTTCAATAAGCTCATGATAACAATAATTCAATGAATGAATGCTTTAATAAGAATCATGAGAAATCAAGAATGACTTAAGCAAGGTTATGCTTATAGAAATAAATCGGCAGCATAACGGTACATTCTTTATTTTCCATTCATTGTTTTAGGTTTCTTGATCAATATGATAAGTTCTAGATCATCAATAGCCCATCTAGAAACCTTGGAATATCAACCCTTGGTCCACCTTGGGTTAAAATACTCAAGCAGTGTGACGGTCGTGTACTGGGCCGTTACATGATGTGACGCTCCAGTATTGGGCCATTACATTAGTCTGAATCCAGAACCAAGAAATTAGACTCAGTTGAATGTGATGGTCATATATTGGGCCGTTACTTGTGCCTGACGGTCCAACATAGAGCCGTTACGTTACTAATAACCAAAAACATCGATAGTGTAATCTAATCAATGGGCTTTAATGGTACAACCAACTCGGCGTCCTAGTGGGAATCCCAGGCTCTCGGAGAATTATGGAGGCCTTGAAACGAGATTTCCTAGTCCATTGGAAGGAATATCCAATAGAGAGGTCTCATGTCCAAGAATAATGTTCCTATAGTGCAATGTGAACTAATAGACAACATACCAGAATATGCGCCATATACTTAAAGAAATGACTCTATTGATAAAGAGAACGTGTAACGATGTGAAACCATGAGAAAACTCTGTCAATACAACATATGGAAAACCATGATTTAAATACAAAACTATAGAATTTTGGCACATGAAATTAACATAACTTAAAATAACCTAAGACACATTAATCATACAATTTGATTATGAATCAGTAACTAAACTTGAAGTCATGATAACAGATCCAACTTAGCTATCTAAGCTTATTTATAAGTAAACTTAAATGGTTATTATTCTACCTTGGGCTGGCAGAACACAGGGGTCTGACGGTCTAGGATAGGCGTGTTACAGTGCTTGTGACGATTTATCGAGGAGCCGTTACAATGGTGTAACGCTCCTACTAGGGTGCGTTAGAGACAATAGAACAATAAAACACAACAGGGAGTGACGGTCTATCGTAAGGTCGTTACATTCATGTGACGGTCTTACGTTGGTGCGTCAGAGAATCTGCTGCTAGTAAACTAAGTAAAGGTTTATGAAAACATAACATGCCTGGAAATCAAAATACTACCACTGTCCTAGTCATGATAACGAAGTATAGGCCAACTATATGCATGGGTTTAGTGAATAGACATGATAATATCTTTTAATTTCTATTTAGGGCTAAGGGATGCATGAATGTATAGAACTATTAGATCATGAAATTCTTAGTCTAGAATGCATGAAATCAAGCACAACCAGAGGGCTTTTATTCCTAACAAGCTATTTTTACCAATCATGAGATAACCTACCTCTTCTAAAACCTTTAAACTTCGAATTTGATGATAGGTGCTACCCTTAGTCCCTTGTACTTCTTATGATAAATCAGCAACTTCAATCTGCTATATTTCCTCAGTCTCTTGACCTAAGGATGTAAATTTTGAGGGTAAGAAGATGAAACTATTGGGAACAAAAAGTTCTAAAGGATTGAACTCTAGTTACCTCGTTTAGACGTCCTAATCTCTGGATCTTCAGGGAACTTGCGTTCAGATTCCTGGGTTGCTAAGTTTGAATCAGCAACTTTGGAAGCTTCTATCTCCTTGGTTGCTTGATCTCCTAGCACAAAATTTGGAGAGCTATTAGTCTAGTGTATTATAAACAAAAAGTCATAAGGAACTTATCCGAAATTATGACTACTTACCTTCATTCTTCACGAGCTAAAAGTAAGGGTCGCTCAGTTCAGAACTAGGTCCTATTTATATGGTTTTGAAGATTATATCGATTCAAGGTAAGGATCTTCAAGAGCTATTACTCTAATGTATTATAAAAAAAAGTCGTAGGAACTTACCCAAAATTATGACTCCTTACCTTGATTCTTCACGAGCCAAAAGTAAGGGTCGCCCAGTTCAGAACTAGGTCCTATTTATAGGGTTTTGAAGATTATATCGATTCTAGAGTCCTTAATTTGCCAGAACCTAATCCCTAAGAGTCCTTAGTAATGTTATAAGCTCTCCCAAGTCGATCTGTTGTAGATAAGATCCCAAAGTTCTAATCTTTTTGCTCGTTCTTCCTTTCACGGAACTAACAGAGTGTAACGCATTCAGCCTGGTGCGTTACAGGGCTGTGGCGGTCGCCCGATAGACCGTTACATTCAACGTGTATAGAGTTTCAATTTCATAAAACTCTTTTATTCGTTTATCAACATAATTATCTTATATAAATAGTATTTATCTTAAAATACGTGAATAAGCTAATTACCCTTCTAGAATATGGGCCAAACTTGATGGGCTTGGTCCATTAACCTTTGGATTATCTTTAAATAGGCTAGGTTAATTATTTAACCTAATTGGGCCTTATAATGACTTATTGATCCAATATTCTATTTATTAATTTATTTAGGCCTTTATAAATTCTAGAAAATAATTAAATATTCCTAAAATAATTTATAAAAAATTCTGGGGTCTTACATTTCTTCTCATTACCCATAGTGAGTACATACATGGTGTTAGTAACTTAATCAAACTGAATGCCAACTTCTTCCCTCCACTGCAGCGGATTATGCATCACATTTTCACTACTATAGTCTATCCTAAAGGTGGCAGCAGGGATGAAGTAAACGAAGTGCATAGGTTTCTATTTTACAATGTTTTAAATGGGATTCCTATCAACATGGGACGCCTTATGACAGATTTGATTGGGTCATGTCGTACCCAAAGAAGGCGATCCTTATCTTATGCTTCATAGTTGACTGGGGTATTTCTTCATGCTGGAGTTGGTTTGGCAGGGGAAGTTCAGGTTCCCATTCGGTTTGATGATATCTACAATAAGCACAAACTCCTCACATCTTTGGCTACGAGGAGGGTCCCGATGGAGAACTACGCAGAAATGTGAGAATTTATGGTGAGAATCTGAAAATGAGGAAGAGGAAGAAGAGCCACAGCAGCAGCAGGATCAAGCACAAGCCCCCCCTCCAGCTCAGGACGAGGAGCAGCCTCCTCCACCACAGTTCTTTCACGGGAAGTCCTCCACTCAGGGCGCTAGACAGCCCTCTTGGGCAGACTTCAATGGAGTTGATAGGCACTTTTCTGGATTAGAAACTCGTATGGATGCTTTTGGGGAGCAAGTCTCTAACCTTGGGACCTCCTTTCAGAGGATTGATACTTTTACGCACACCATGACTGGCCGGATGGATACTTTTTCCCATGCTTTAGATAGTCGTTCAACCCATATGGCCACCCTCACCGCAAGCTATGAGGATACCCACCAGGTCTTCCGAACCAACAACCACAGTCTTCTCACCATTGACCGTCAATTGCAACATCAGGACCTCCTTCTGCATTCCATTGCTAACCGCCTTCCTCATGATGATGCTAGCCAAAGGAATTCTGCTCTTAGTAGCTATCCTTACGATCTTTTAGTGTCCCATTGGTCTACTTTTTCTTGTATCCCCTCCCCTCTTTTGATGATGCCGAACGGGGAGAAGTAGCTACTATAGGTTTATATCTCTTATGCTTGAGTGTCCACATGTTTGTATGGCTGTTTGCCATTTGGAATTTGTGAGTGCACTTGTGAGTCATGTATGCGTCATTTGCATTTGCATTTTGTGTCTTTGCATCCATGTGTCTAGGAGTCAATGTCATGTCCTCCAGTATCAATGTAATATGTAATGAACTTGGAATTAATGAAATACACTCAGTATTGGACATAAATGTGTGTTCTTCACTTTCATTTCCTTCATGTGAATTTGGCAAATATGATTGAATGGATTGCGTTGGTTTGGTTTGATAGGATGTTTATTGCAAATGGGTTGATTGCCTCACGGATTGTTTGTTTTGCCTACATTCAATTGGTTCTATGTATATCAAATGGTGTTGGATGCAAGACAGGTTAGTCCGTCTGAAATCCCTCACCATGCGTGAGTGTAAACTCCGCCACGTACAAGAACCATGTGGACGCTATGCACGGATGCAATGCATTGATTTCAAGGTTTCAAATTTGCTTAAAGGCACGCCAATGTAGTTATTGATCTAGAGTTTTGTCATTATCAAAAAGGGGGAGATTGTTGAGTCTCTCCAAGTGAATTTGATGATAACAAAATCCCAGACTTGGTTTCCCTCTCATGCCATGCATAACTGCCCCAGAGTGAGCATTGGACGCGAGTAAGGCCAATTTCTGTCATGTCAAATGCTCAAAATGTTTAAATCTTTCAAAATGCATAAACTGAGCTAAATAAACCCCAAATGAATGTTAAAGTTGTACAAACACAAGGCCTTCTAATCTGACATGTTTTCTTGGGCTAACAAGCTTGTTTTGCAGAAGAAGCAGAGTTCGGTGGACCAACTGAGTTGGTTCGATCGACCAAAAATTCCAGCAAGTAGAACTCTATGAAATTATTAGTTCGGTCGACCGATGGGTCATGTTCGGTCGACCGAATATTCCAGCACTGAAAGTTTCAGAAAGTTTCAGAGTTCAGTCGATCGACCGGACATTTCGGTCGACCTAACCCTTCGAGGCAGCTTTTGTTGACTTCTGATTTCATCAACGTGAGAAGCCCTCTCTTTTAGACTTTTGAGTCCCAAAGCCTCCAGACATGCTAGGAATTATAGATCTGTGTCTTGGCATGTCCCTTGACCACCCAAGTAATATAAAAACACATCTTTGGGCCAAGAAACCCTAATAACTCAGAGGATTCAAGGGAGGCCATCAAGGGAGAAAGAGGGCTGCTGCAACACCTACGTGAACAGTGATTTGTCCAACAATCCTTCATCAAACCTCAAGCTTTTCAAGATCAATCTGAAGCCAATCAACTAGAAATCAAGTGGAGAAGCAAGCTTCATCCAAGATCTGCATCATCTACTCAAGGGGAGCCTAAATCAGAAGTTTTTCATTTGTGTTTCTTCTTCTAAATTCCTCGAGCTTCAAGTGTGTTCTTTGTAATCTGTAAACATTCATGTGTGTGTGGATCTACGTACTTAGATCCGTGTGTGTGTGTGTGTGTGTGTGTGTGTGTGTGTGTGTGTGTGTGTGTGTGTGTGTGTGTGTGTGTGTGTGTGTGTGTGTGTGTGTGTGTGTGTGTGTGTGTGTGTGTGTGTGTGTGTGTGTGTGTGTGTGTGTGTGTGTGTGTTTTCATTCAAATCTGTGTGTGTTTCGGTGCCCTTATACCTTCGTGGGAGTTCCGAACTCCTTACGAGTGTGTGTGTGCTTTGATCTTGTAATTCTTTACAAGATAGTGTGTGAATCCTCACAGATCGTGAGGGGTGGACATAGGTTGCCGTCATTGCATCTGAACCACCTAAAAATCGTTGTTACTTGTGTGGTTTGATCTTTTTCTTCTACCCCAATTCTTTGCTAGCACACACGTATATTACTTCTTTTGTATTTCATCCCCATTCTAGCATAATTTATCATTTCGTCATCAGATCTTTGGTATATCAAATGGTGGGTTCGAATTGACAAGGCTTGTCTATCAGACGATAACATTTAGCGCGAGCAGTATCATCGGATTCATACCTCCCCCATAGTACCAAGGAACTGTTGTGTGTGATAGATTTTGATAGATCTAATCGATAATATAACAGATCTATATTTCTAAGTTGATATTTCATCACATTTATTTAAATCGGGTAAAGATTTCTTAAAATTTGTAATCACCCAATTCACCCCCACTCTTGGGTATCATTGATCGCGGGACTTCAAGCTGGTATCATCGTACGGGCGATTTTGCGATCGTCATTTTCCTGGGATCACGTACAACAGCTGGGCCCTGCGTTGCGTACGGCGTTCGCAAGCGTGAGGGTGTGTCGGCGCAATGTGTGAGCTGCGTCGACGAAGCCTATTGTTGGCTGGAAGACTTCTGGCCCATCTTCAGGTGCATCGACGCAGCTGGCATTGTGCGTCGATGTACCCCTTTGTCCTAGATGATCAGCAGCCAGCACTTCAAGCCTGCGTCGACGCAATTGAGATTGTGCATCGACGCAGCCTTGTTATCCAGAGTGACGCCTTCTGTCTCGTTCTTTAGGTACGTCGATGCAGCCAGTGTGCTGCGTCGACGCAGCATGTTGTCCAGGGTTCCTTTTCTTCTGTAGCTAACTTTGCTTGGCTTTTTGGTGCCAACGTTTAAGCGTCAACAGCAGGTTGTACCCTGAAAACCTGAAACCCTGGATCCGACTAGTTTGTCAGTGGGTGGCATAAGGTTGTGACCGAGTTCTGGCCAGCTCTGTCTAGATAGCGGTCCCTTGAGAACCGCTACCATCAGGTAGTGGACGTGCGATCGATCGCTATCTTCTTTCTTTGGGCATGCGTGCCAGCGCTATTTTTCAGTCGACTGATGATCCCCAGGTTGATTATTTTCCCTATTTTTCAGTCGGCTAAGCTTTTTTTCAGTCAACTGACATCAGCCAGGTCGACTCATTTTCCCTGTTTAAGTCGACTGAACCCTGTTCCAGTCGACTAAAATGGCATCTGTCGATTGTTTTTCATGGCCTTGACGCGGTTCTTCTTAGACCGCTACTGTGAGATAGCGGCTCTCTCTTGACCACGTTCGCGTTCCCTGCCATTCGAGTTGACTCATCGATCTAGAGAGAGTTGACGTAGCCCCTGTTGAACCCTCTTCTGATAGCGGTCATGTCTGGACCGCTACAAGGAGATGGCGGTTTTCGTTTGACCGTGACCTATTCCATGGTCTTAAATTTTTCATGGTTCTTGTGTTGTATTGAACTGGTTAGTTTTAGCCTCTCAAGGATGCTACCTTGAATTGTACACGACCCCCCCTTAGTGTACATCCTCGAAACCCTTGGTTCCTAAGTCATAGCTCTATGACTTACCCCCTTGATCTAATGAACTTGAACTCCTTTTTAAGGAATTATCCTCACTCTTAGTGCTTGGTTACTTGAGCTTGTTCTTGGAACCCTTGGCCATTAAATAATGTGGATGTCTAGATTTCGTGGGATCTCTGATCCAACCCTCAATGTCAACGCATCATAGGGGCCCGGTCTTCTCTTGGGGAGAGCGCCCGAAAAGTTCTAGTGCCCATGGGAGTTTGTAATGACATGGTGAGGCATTGCACCGAAGTACTATCTAGCGTGTTGAGTCTACGACATTCCACTTCCACATTAACTGAATACATGATCATACTTGCTTGCTTGTTTTAACTTGATATATGGCTAAAATTCTTGAATATTGATCACTTGTGCATATCATTATATAGCTTCGCTTAACTTTGTACTTTCTATACTTGATCTCATCTCTTCGTTAAACTTGACTCTATCATGATTAAAGTCTTGCGATGTTTACTAATTTATTGAAGTGTTTCGCTCATGCAGATAGTTCCTTCCATTTGATTAAATTGTTAACTAGGTTGTGCCCCTGTGGTTTTGATGTCAGCAAGCACTATGAGTATGAATGATGATTGATTGAGCATCTTATTTGCATGTCATTCCATCGAACATGTTGTGTGCATATTCATCGTGCGTTGACCCTGTATGGGCATTGCGTTGTGTGCTCTAGCATTAACTCTGTAGAAATACATGCATACTCGGTGCATCTGTGCATTCATCAGTTGCTTCAACTCAAGTCTGTACAACATTTGTTGCTGCACGCGACCAACTCAGTGCATTCTGTATTGGTGCAAGTCCACAAGCCCATGCATGTTTGCTACATAGCATATCTTGAATTAGTGTAGTGTTGTTTTATTCAGTCATAAAGTCTGTGCATGCCTCCATCTGTTCATATCTTGCATTAGTGCAGTCATATAGTCAGTGCCTGGTTCAGTGCATATATATGAATGTTATGCATGCATATAGAGGATAGCTTAGATAGGTCAATGCATAGTTCACTGCTAAGTCTGTAGACTCTTTACCATGCACTCAAAGTCTATACATTCTGTTCGTGCAATTGAATAATATGTCTGCACTCGGTTGCCTTGATGACTTAACAAGTCTGTACATTCTTCGACGGCATGTCTGTACATCTGTTGTACCATGCACTCAAAGTATGTCCATTCTTTGGTGGCAAGTCTGTACAACCTATGTTGATTCGAGCGTTTAAGTTCATACATCAGCCCATCAGAGTCTGTACATTATGAATTCATGATTAAACTCTAGGCACAGCAAGTCGATGCATCGTTTGTACATCGCACACAAAGTCTGTACACTCTTTAATGGCGTGTCCGTGCATTCATCTTCAATGTGCATACTTTCCTGCATGCAAACTACATTATAAGCATCAAGTCTGTACATGCTTAGTTCAATTCTCGAATTAACTCGGTGCGTCTTTCTGTCTTTCCTTTCAGATTAATTCAAACTGATGACAAGTCTGATCTAACAGGACTGCTGGTCGAGGAACTTAAGAAGGGCACGTGATCCAAGAATGTAGGATGTGCTAGGATCGTGACACATGTATTGCAGCAGGCCGAAATGCTGCCACGTGGTCAAGGCGCTTCGGCGGGAATCGTGGAGGACACACGCCCACCTATCTGCTACTGCTATATAAAAATAAGACTTCTCCATCTGAAGTGATGATCGTTGCATTGAGATAGAAATCAGATCAAGAAGTGTAGAAGCAGAGAGAGCTTGCACGATCAAGAGAGATGAGAAAGAGAATAAAGAGAGAAGAAGAGAAGGAGAGAGTTGAGAGAGAGGAGTCTGAGAGATTTACTCTGAATGTTTGATCATCAGTCTCTTGGTTCAGATACCAGAACTGAGATTGCTCATTGTGAGCTACATTCCCTCTGGGGATTTCTTGTTTTTCATTTGTTTCTATCTTGCTTTCTGAAACCTTATTTTCAAGCTGTGTGTCAGCAGAGCAAGCTGTAATGCTCAGTAGGCAGAGGAGGATTCCTCTGGACAGGTGAAGTTGTATGTCCCCAGCGGTTTGCAGAGGAGGATTCCTCTGGACAGCATAAGCTGTAATGCCCAGCTGTCTGTAGGGTTGTGACCCCGAAGTGTGGATCAGTGAAGCTGTGTATCAGCGGTTGAAGCCACATTCCGGTTTGCAGTGTGGGGTGGACGTAGATCTCGGGTTTGAGATCGAACCACCTTAAAAATTTCCTGTCTACTGTGCGTTTGTCTTGCGAATTGTTGTGCCTCTTGATTATCTCTTCCATCCGCAGTAGATGCATGTTTAGGATCGTTTAAGTTCAGATCTGCTTGAGTTGGCTTTCTGTGATCGCTTTAGCTTATCTTTCTGCCGTCCAGCAGCAGTTTGTTCTATTTCCGCACTTGAAACTGCTGTAGTCAATTTTATTGGGTGATTGATCTATTCAGCCCCCCTCTAGATCGTTCATAGACTCTCATCAGTTGGTATCAGAGTGAGGTCACGGGTTCAAATCCCCCAGGTGCCGCTGGGGGGGAGATTGTTGGATTTTCCAGCGTCTCCCTTAGGGAGTTACTGTTCCACGTGGATTATGGGGTCCACGTGCGGCATCGGTGCGTTGGCAGCCCATCTCGCCGCATGGATTATGGGGTCCATATGCGAGTCCCCTCATGTCTGCCCACAGCACGATAGTGTGGGGTTCTGCAATGCCATAAGGAAATACGGTCCGCCTTTGCTACCAGCTCGAGCTTTTAGCGCAACGGTTGGGGCATGATCTTGTAAACTGGTATCAGAGCCTAACTCTTTTTCAGGGACTAACATCCTAAAGAGGAACGGCCATGAACGCTAAGGGAATGACAGCAGAAGGACATTCAACCTCCAATCCTCCGTACTTAGACGGCTCTAACTATGCCTACTGGAAGAACAGAATGCAGGTCTTTCTGAGGGCAAAACACTACGAGATCTTGTGGGTAGTGAGCAAGGGACCGTTCGAACTGCACGAGAATGAAGAGGTTTGGACGAGAGAGGAAATTAGAAAGTATACTTTGAATTGGAGTGTCGTCAACTCAATTCAGTGCGCACTTCATCCCACGGAATTCTCCAGAGTGTCATCGTGCAAAACCACCAAGGAGATGTGGGACACATTGGAGGTTATCTACGAAGAGGCATCACAGGTGAGAGAGACCAAGGCTAATATGTTGGTCTCTGAATATGAAGCATTCCGGATGAAACCTGGTGAGACCGTGACTAAGATGTATGCTCGTCTGACGATCATAACTAACGGTCTGAGGAATTTGGGAAAGAGCTATTCCGACTACGAGATTGTAAGGAAGATCTTGCGGTCTCTGACTCCTGTCTGGCACACAAAGGCGATAGTGATCGAGGAGTCAAGAGATCTTCAGACGATGAAAGTTGATGAGTTAATAGGTTCTCTAATGGCATATGAGATGAACCTTCCCAAAATTGAGGAGCTCGAGAATAAGAAGAAACCAATAGCGCTGAAGGCTAGTTCCAGCAGAATAAGCAGATCCAGCCACAGTGAATCATCAAGCGAGCAGAGCAATCTATCTGGGTTAGAAATAGATGGAGGCCAACTTGCTATGTTGACCAGAGAGTTCAGGTGATTCTTGAGAAAGGAAGGCAGAAATTTCGGCCGAAGACAATTCAGCGGCCGGCGACATAACAGGTATAGGTCTAACCCTGTGAAGAAACCCGATACTAATGTTTACTATCACTGCAGGAAGGCCGGTCATATGAAGGCAGATTGTCCAGAGCTCGAGAAGCAACAGAAGAAACTAAGCAAGAAAGCTCGAAAAGGAAAAGCCATGATTAGTACTTGGAGCGATGAGGACGAGGGCACACTGAGCACCACCTCAGAGAGCGAGGATGAAGAAAAGCCTGTTTGCCTGATGGCCAAAAGTGACAAAGAAGAAGATGAAGACTCCGATGAGGTATCCTCTCCCTTTGAGCACTATACCATTTCAGACTGGGAGGATGCCTACGGAGACCTGCTAGATAAAGTGGATGATATTAGAAAGGAGAACAGGCATTTGAAGAAGAAAGTAAACTCACTTATGAATGATAAAACCATGTCTGATAAAATTGCCTATCTGCAATCTAAAAATGATAGTTTAAAATTTTCATGTGCTGAATCTGATGATTTGTAGCATGCTTTAATAGATTCTAGAAAGGAAAATGAAAGGTTAAAGAATGTTATTAATGATTTGAAGCTGAGAGTTCAAATGTTTGAAAATGAAGCAAAAATTTCAAATGAGAAATATGAAGCTGTTGTGTGTGTGAATTCTGAATTAAGGAAAACAGTTGAAAATTTAAAGAAAGAAAATGTTGATAAAAAGAAAACAATAGAAAATATGACCTAAGGCACAGATAATCTCAATGCTCTGTTAGGGTCAAAGGTGAATTTCAGAAAAGAAGGTCTCGGATTCAACTGAACTGCCACAGAGAGCTTTGCCGTGAAAACCATATCATTTGTGGTAGAGAAAAAGAAGGGACCTCTCATAGAAATGGTTAGTGAAAATTCTGTTTCTAAAAATGTTAATTCGAAAATGTCCAATGCCAAGGACAAGGGTAAACAGAAGGTTGGTGAGCCTAGCAGAACCTGCCCTTCACCCAAAAGTAAGTCTCAGGTTCGGGGTCAGCCTCTAAGCAATTCTAAACCCCAGGGCAAGGCCACCAAGTCTCCACCACCATCACCTATCCAGAAGAAGACCCAACATAAACCTGTACAGAAGTCTAGTGGGTCAAAAATGCAAGGGAGACCTAATGTTGCTTGGGGCCAAACCAGCCATACTCACCAGCCCAAGGTCCAGACCTATTACACTTATCCTCAGAAACAGCCACAACCATTCTATAGGACTGGATGGAATAAAGTCCAGGGGAGGTCTAGATATCAATATTTTCTCACTCACTGGCATAGACCTCATTTTGCTAGCTGGGTTGGTCAGTCTAGGACATGGGGTCCTAATAGACATGTCTTCTTTGGTCAGCCTAGGACCACTGCAGGCCGCAATTATCTGAGTAACTATTGGACTGGGCACTGGCACAAAAATATTCATGCTGCCAATAAAGATGGTGCTAGAACTCAACAAAAACCACAGCACCAGAAGAAGAAGGCTCAATCAGTTGGTGCTGAGAAAAAGAAAAATGATGAAAAGAATGTTAGGAATTCCACTAAGCCAACCATGTCTAGACAAATGTGGATTCCTAAACAATTGCTATCGTGCTTAAATTGTTCTATTTCTGCTTCGGAGCCCAAACAGTTTTGGGTTTCAAAATTCTCTACCTGATTGTGATTGCAGGTATGCCTGGCAGCTAGGAGCAATATGTGATATCTTGATAATGGCTGCTCTAGGCATATGAGAGAAGACAAGGCCAAATTTTTCATGTTTACTAAGAAGAATGGAGGTCTTGTCACCTTCGGAGGAAATACAAAGGGTAAAATCATCGGGTCAGGTAAGGTAGGTAAGTGTACTACCTGTTGCATTGAAGAAGTACTGCTGGTTGATGGTCTTGCATATAACTTACTCAGTATCAGCCAGCTCTGTGATAAAGGACACAAGGTAGTATTTGATTCTCATTATTGCAAAATCTTTGAACCTGATTCTGATGTAGTTAAATTCTCAGGAAAAAGGGTGAATAACATTTATTTGGTAGATTTAGATGATTTAGCTCATTCTAATCTTTGCCTCACTGCAAATAAAGATGACTTAGCATTTTTGTGGCGTCGTAGATTAGGCCATGCCAGCTATACTGTTTTGCATAAATTGAATAAACATAGCATGGTTAGAGGACTCCCTGAAATTTCTTTCAAGAAGGAAAATAAGGTGTGTGGTGCTTGTACACAGTCCAAGCAGACTAGAAAGTCATTTAAATCAAGAACTGAAAACATGTCCCTTAAACCTTATGAGCTGGTACATATGGATTTATTTGGACCCACACGATCAGTCAGCTTGTCAGGGAGGAGATATGGATATGTCCTAGTTGATGACTTCTCTAGGTATACTTGGGTCTTTTTCCTTACACATAAAAATGATGCATTCATAGAATTTCAGGAGTTCTATTTGAAAATAAAATAGAAAAATAAAAATTCAATTGAAAATATTTTATCTGATCATGGAGGTGAGTTTAAGAATTCACAATTTGATGAATTTTGCAGGGTCAATAGGATTACTCATCGGTTCTCCTCACCAAGGACACCAGAGCAAAATGGAGTGATGGAGAGGAGGAACCGGACTCTTGTGGAGATGGCCCGAACACTCCTAGTTGAAGGTGGCCTACCAAGAAAATTTTGGGCAGAAGTAGTTAATACTGCATGTCATGTAATAAATAGAGCCATGGTAAGGCCATTAACTCAGAAAACACCCTATGAAATCCTCAAGGGTAAGAAACCTTCAATTGCTCACTTTAAGGTTTTTGGATGTAAATGTTTTATCCATGTTAATGATAAAAGAGATCTTGATAAGTTTGAACCTAAAAGTGATCCGGGCTTGTTCTTAGGATATTCTGAAACCACTAGAGCATATATGGTGTACAATTCAAATTCTAAAGCTGTTGAAGAATCTCCACATGTAGTCTTTGATGAGTCCCTGACTAAATGTGACAATGGTCTGTGCAGGAAAGAAGATGATGGACAAATATTGAATGAAAGACAATCGACAGACCAATCAGATGAAGAAGAAGAGCCAGAAGAAAACAATGTAGAAGAGCCTGCTGTTCAGGGGGAGGTAAATGAAGATCAAAGTAACCAAGTTATCAATATTAGATTTTTAAGAGATCATCCAGTAAGTAATGTCATTGGTAACCTAAATGAACCCCCTAGGACTAGATGCTACTTTAGAGCTCAGCATGAATTAAATACATATGCATTGGTTTCTCATGTAGAACCCAAGTCCATTGACAATGCCTTAAAGGATGTGCATTAGATCAATGCCATGCACGAGGAGCTTAATCAGTTTGACAGGAACAAGGTGTGGCACCTAGTCCCACCTTCTGATCATGAGACTGTCATTGGAACTAAATGGGTTTTTAGAAATAAAACCGATGAGTTAGGTAATGTAGTAAAGAATAAAGCCAGACTTGTTACTCAGGGGTACAACCATGAATTCAGAATTGACTTTGAAGAGTCATTTTCCCCTGTAGCCAGGATAGAAGCTATCAGAATTTTGTTAGCTTATGCATGGTCCCTTGGAATAACTCTCCAGCAGATGGACGTAAAATCTGCCTTTCTCAATGGGGAAATTAAGGAGGATGTCTATGTCCATCAACCACCTGGCTTTGAATGCTCAAATTTCCCTTCTTATGTATATAAGTTGAATAAAGCTCTCTATGGTTTGAAGCAAGCTCCTAGAGCTTGGTATGACAGGCTCAGCAAATTCCTTACCGAGAAGAAGTTCTCGAGAGGTGAGATTGACCAAACATTGTTTACAAAGGTAAGTCACCATGACATACTTATTGTTCAGATTTATGTGGATGACATTATTTTTGGTTCAACTAACCTAAAGATGTGTAAGGAATTTTCTGACTTAATGACACAAGAGTTTGAAATGAGCTCAATGGGTGAGCTGAAACTCTTTCTTGGATTGCAGGTGACTCAAACCAAAGATGGAACCTTTATCACCCAGTTCAAATACATTAGGGACCTCCTGAAGAAATACAAGCTCGAAAACCTTAAGGACATTGCAGCTCCCATGGGTACCTCCACAAGTCTTGATGAAGATACAAAAGGTAACCTAGTGGATCAAAAGCTGTATAGAGGTATGATCGGATCCCTTTTGTATCTCACTGCATCTAGGCCTGATATACAATTTGCAGTATGTTTATGTGCTAGATTTCAGGCTAGTCCTAAGGAGTCTCATTTTAGTGTAGTGAAAAGGATCTTTAGGTATCTGTCAGGCACCCAAGAACTTGGTCTTTGGTACCCTGCTAGGTGTGAGTTAGAGCTTATAGCTTACACTGATGCAGATTATACTGGGTGTCGGATAGATAGGAAGAGCACTAGTGGATATTGCCACTTCCTAGGTGGTTGCCTAGTATCTTGGGCCTCTAAAAAGTAACACACTGAAGCACTCTCCACTGCAGAGGTAGAATATGTTACTGCAGGGAATTGTGCTGCACAGGTACTATAGATGAAACACCAGCTCTCAGATTATCAGATAAATCTGAGATGCATTTCACTTCTATGTGACAACACCAGTGCAATCTGTCTCTCTAAACATCCTGTTCACCACTCTAGGACTAAGCATACTAAAATTAAACACCATTTTCTTAGAGATGTTGTGAGCAAAAATGAAATTGAATTGATATTTGTTGAAACTAAAAAACAAATTGCTGATATCTTTACAAAACTTCTTGGAAATGAAAGATTTAGATATCTAAGAAGAGAACTGGGGCTTTGTAAATTTCAGCAGGAAAATGACTAATTTTTCTCTCGAAATGTCTTTTAGAGTGCTTGAAATAATTGGGTTTGCTTGTTCTTGAACCTGTGAATAGGGTTGTTTGATGACAGAATAATCACTTGTGGACTGAGTACATAAGTTGCTGCACATCTTGCACATATTATCTCTGAAGTCGATGCATAGTTGGGCATATAGTCGACGGATGGTTGTGCATGTAGTCAATCAATTGCCTTGTATAGACTTTATGTCGAAGCACACTCTACACATAGTTGATGCACGGTTTCACCGGGGTGCATAAGCTTTCACCATGAAGTCGATGCATTTGGTGTTTTAAACAGCATGAAGGTCGGTGCATCCTATGTTCATGTTGCATGTAGGTCGGTGCATCTTGCATATCACATATGTCAGAGTCGGTGCATCTTTATACCATCTGCATATAGAGTCGGTACAACTTGAGTTGATGCATAGCGATGTCTGGGGGAGTGCTGTTAAGTCTGATCTTTGTTCAACTTCTCCTAACCTTTCCTCCTTTTTCAGATATAATTATCCATTGATATCAGTCCATATAATCTTGCAAACCTTTTTGAGCTGCTCCCATGCATCATTATCACCTTTTATCAATTGGTATCATTATCACTTGGTATCACTTTGATTAGATAACAATCTTGCTATAGGTTCATTACAGTAAGCTGCAGTTATTGCAACCCTTCCTTTATAAGAATCATGGTTGCTTCTTGACTGAATTGAAGGTTTAACCTTAATAGACTAAAGAGTTCAGAGACTGTCCATCAGAAAATAAGGTGTTCGAAACTGTTTATTGCTCTTAACTTTGTTTTCGCATGGTTAGAATAGAAAGGTCTTCACTGTACCTGAACATAACAGACTTAGTGAAGTCAAGATGCAGAAGACGAGAGTGTGTATTGTCTTTAAACAGTCACTCTAAAAATCATAAGGGCAGTAGAAATAAGATCATAAAAGAAAAAGAAATGAACAAAGTGGCAGAGCAATGACTGAATTACACTGAGAAACTAAGGCCTCCATCAAAGAAATGGAGAATACCTTAAGTCATGAAGTGATTCAGATTAACTATGTATCCTTGATCAAATCTACATGGGTAGTTTCACTAAGTAACTAGGGGTACTGGCCTCTAATCAAGGTGTACCCTTAACGTCAAAGGTGCGAACTATCTTTGTAAATTTTGACATGAAATAGATCTAGTAGTTTATACCTAGTAACTGGGGGTACCTGCCTCTGATCAAGGTGTACACCTAATGTCAATGGTATAAATGCCACTGATCTGTTCACTAAGTTCAGAATCAGAAAAATCAACGGTGAAAAAGGAACTGCTGTAACCCTTAGATAACAAAAGTCATTGAGTGTCAACTGTTTAACTTCAATACAAATTCAAATGACTTTCCTTGATATTCACTGTTTCTGAAATTAATAGGGTACTGTCCTGACCAAGTTTATTATGACTATGTGTTTTAGGTTCATTGCTATAAACGGAGTCTATAGCCCTATTTTTCGGAAGTCAGTTGCTTTACTCCACTTTCTATAACTATTAAACCTAGATTTAATCAAGCATACACATTGTTGACTCTTATATCCCAAGGGTTGATTTATAACCTTCTCATTTCCTGAACCATTGCATGGAATGTTATTTCCTTCATCCTCCCTGGTTTCCTTATCTCTTACCTTCCTCCTTTTTGCTGACGTCAAAGGGGGAGAATTATTATTTCTCGTCAAAGGGGGAGAATTAGGGGGAGAGATTATGTCAAAAGGGGGGTAAAAGAAGCATCTATTCAGGGGGAGTTTCCTTGTTTCCTTGTCTATGAATCATACAAATAGTTTGGGTCTGTGTGACTCATAGTGTTGCTATCATCAAAAAGGGGGAGATTGTTGTGCCCCTGTGGTTTTGATGTCAGCAAGCACTATGAGTATGAATGATGATTGATTGAGCATCTTATTTGCATGTCATTCCATCGAACAGGTTGTGTGCATATTCATCGTACGTTGACGCTGTATGGGCATTACATTGTGTGCTCTAGCATTAACTCTGTAGAAACACATGCATACTCGGTGCATCTATGCATTCATCAGTTGCTTCAACTCAAGTCTGTACAACATTTGTTGCTGCACGTGACCAACTCAGTGCATTCTGTATTGGTGCAAGTCCACAAGCCCATGCATGTTTGCTACATAGCATATCTTGAATCAATGTAGTGTTGTTTTATTCAGTCATAAAGTCTGTGCATGCCTTCATCTGTTCATATCTTGCATTAGTGCAGTCATATAGTCAGTGCCTGGTTCAGTGCATATATATGCATGTTATGCATGCATATAGAGGACAGCTTAGATAGGTCAATGCATAGTTCATTGCTAAGTCTGTACACTCTTTACCATGCACTCAAAGTCTATACATTCTATTCGTGCAATTGAATACTATGTCTGCACTCGGTTGCCTTGATGACTTAACAAGTCTGTACATTCTTCGACGGCATGTCTGTACATCTGTTGTACCATGCACTCAAAGTCTGTCCATGCTTTGGTGGCAAGTCTGTACAACCTCTGTTGATTCGAGCGTTTAAGTTCATACATCAGCCCATCAGAGTCTGTACATTATGAATTCATGATTAAACTCTAGGCACAGCAAGTCGATGCATCATTTGTACATCGCACACAAAGTCTGTACACTCTTTAATGGCGTGTCCGTGCATTCATCTTCAATGTGCATACTTTCCTGCATGCAAACTGCATTATACGCATCAAGTCTGTACATGCTTAGTTCAATTCTTGAATTAACTCGGTGCGTCTTTCTGTCTTTCCTTTCAGATTAATTCAAACTGATGACAAGTCTGATCTGATAGGACTGCTGGTCGAGGAACTTAAGAAGGGCACGTGATCCAAGAATGTAGGATGTGCCAGGATCGTGACACGTGTATTACAGCAGGCCGAAATGCTGCCACGTGGTCAAGGCGCTTGGGCGGGAATCGTGGAGGACACACGCCCACCTATCTGCTGCTGCTATATAAAAAGAAGACTTCTCCATCTGAAGTGATGATCATTGCATTGAGATAGAAATCAGATCAAGAAGTGTAGAAGCAGAGAGAGCCTGCACGATCTAGAGAGAAGAGAAAGAGAAGAAAGAGATAAGAAGAGAAGGAGAGAGTTAAGAGATAGGAGTCTGAGAGATTTACTCTGAATGTTTGTTCATCAGTCTCTTGGTTCAGATACCAGAACTGAGATTGCTCATTGTGAGCAACATTCCCTCTGGGGATTTCTTGTTTTTCGTTTGTTTCTATCTTGCTTTCTGAAACCTTATTTTCAAGCTGTGTGTCAGTAGAGCAAGTTGTAATGCTCAGCGGGTAGAGGAGGATTCCTATAGACAGGTGAAGCTGTAAGTCCCCAGCAGTTTGCAGAGGAGGATTCCTATGGACAGCATAAGCTGTAATGCCCAGCTGCCTGTAGGGTTGTTACCCTGAAGCTGTGGATCAACGAAGCTGTGTATCAGCGGTTGAAGCTACATTCCGGTTTGGAGTGTAGGGTGGACGTAGATCTCGGGTTTGAGATCGAACTACCTTAAAAATTTCTTGTCTACTGTGCATTTGTCTTGCGAATTGTTGTGCCTCCTGATTATCTCTTCCGTCCGCAGTAGATGCATGTTTAGGATCGTTTAAGTTCAGATCTGCTTGAGTTGGCTTTCTGTGATCGCTTTAGCTTATCTTTCTACCGTCTAGCAGCAGTTTGTTCTATTTCCGCACTTGAAACTGCTGCAGTCAATTTTATTGGGTGATTGATCTATTCACCCCCCTCTAGATCGTTCATGGACTCTCATCAAACTACTTAAACTCTGCCTGGCGATATAGATATAATTCCTACTGAGCTTCTTGCTCACCCTCTTACTTTAATATGTTTCAGGTAATTAGAAGCTGGAGTTCATTAATTTGGAATGGGCAAGAGTGATCGAGTGTATGTGAAGCTTTAGTGGACCCGGGTCTTTTTCTTGTTTTCTTGAGTCTAGTTAGAGTTGCGTGTCTTGTCATTTTCTCTTTTCTTTCCTTTTCTTTTTTATTTGAGTCCATTATTGTAATTCGAGTCAAAAAAAATTATAAGTTGTTATTAATAAAATTATATTTTTAATTTTAGCCTCAGTGTGTTGTGTGGTGTTGTTTTTTTTGTCATTTAAGTTGCTCTGATGGTCATGACTGTTTCGCTGCCACGTTCCGAGCAAGTTTCCGCTGCTATCGGTTCGGGGGTTGATAGAAGTGGTATCAGAGCCTAGGTTGTTTAAGTCCTAGGTTCTTGTCCATAGGTGTAGGTCGCCTTAAGTGTTAGGCCGTACAATCCGTGTCGTCCCTCCTTGTTACCTGGTGTGATTGGGTAGTACCTCAGGTTAAGTAATAAAACATGTATAAATTATAGAAGTGAGGCACGTAAGGGTAATAAGATTATTAACGTTGTAATTATTTTGTAGGAGTGATGTGACATGCGGTCGAGGAAGGACTTCAAACTGTCAGTCGGAGAGCAGGAAGGTGAGGTGACTAGAGAAGAACGGAAGAGCTCGGCGGGGCCTTACACCCATCCCCATCCCAGGGACGACGCAGTCGCGCTCTTCAATTCTTCTCTACGGTGATGGCGGTTGCAAGCGTTGCAGTTGGCACGGTGGTGGTGATGGACGACAACGGCGATTGAACGGTGAAGGAGGAAGATCGTGGAGCTTCGATGGGGCTTCACACCCGTCCCCTTCTCGAAGACGATGCACCGGAGCTTCATGGATGACCTCCATGGCAAGGTGAAGTGGGGTTGGGCCTCTCACCCGGGGTTTCGAAAATTGCAGAACACACAAGCCATGGCTAAAATGCAAAGTATTTCATTACATTCTATATTTCCATCATGGGTTTACATTTGCTTAAATAGAAAACATGGGGAGGGGAATGGGAACCTTGGAATACCAAGTGCCATGGTTCCTACGAGGAGTACCTAATAAATGCACATAAGTGTAACCATATATATGTATATCTAAGACAAAACAACTAAATGCTACCAAGGAAACCCAAGGGGCATGGGTTCCTACGTGGGTTCCTAAGATTTATATATATATATATATATATATATATATATATATATATATGTATTACTAATGACAAAAGAAAACACTACATATGAGGCACACTCTATATATGGCCCAATAAACAAAAGACAACTTAGACATAAATTTATATTTGATAGTTTTATCGATGCCACTTGACGATCCCGTCAAGGAGTCTAGAACTTGGTTAAGGTGAAGCAAGAGGGTCTATGGGTAAGTGCAGGTGTCACGCCCCGAGCCTTTATTACAGCGGAAGACTATCTCGGGGAGCGCGAACATCCGGCATGGTAAGCCTCTTGCAAGCAAGAATGATCAGAGCGCAAGGCAATCACACATAAAGATGCAATTGCACAATATATATTCAAACTTCAACTTTATTTGAAAATAATCAAGTACAACCACTAATTCAATTTCCATTATGCACTAGACTCAAGAAATAGGAAAATACATAGACTCAATCTAAACAATTTAGACGTTCTAAGTCTTCACTCTTATCTTGACAATACTTTCATTTACTCTTGGACCCGCTACCTGTATAACCCAAATCCGAATTCGAATCACTTCCATCTCCTGAAAAGATTGGAAATAGGTAATGAGCACACTTGCCCAGTAGGTATCTTCGCATCAACATGAAGGCACTATTAAAGTAATTAACAATTTAGCTCTAAAGAATGAGGTAAAAATCATGCGAATGCGATCAATCATGCGATCAAACCAAAGTAACAAGATGATCAAGTAAGTTAGAATGAGAGCAAGTACGAACTAGCAAGAATGTTATAAGAACAAGATATTTGCCTTTCATGAATAAAAATGTATCAAGAATGTACTAGCAAGCCACATAATCATCACTCCAGTATCTTTTGCTTATGAGCAAGTACTTCGTGAATTTCTGTGGAATATCAAGCAAGAAAGTCATGTACAAGAATGTCATGTCGTGCCGTGGATTTTCACTTATTTATAGAGAAAGTACTCCCATCGCAATGCGATGCCAGTAGCATCATACCCCATGGTTTATAAAATAGCATGTTTCTGATAATCAGCCGAGGGGACTAGCATAGAGCCCTTAAACACAATCAGTGCTCGATCGCATCTTCAAGTATAAATCAAGTTACTTCCACGCATGTTAACAATAAAATATGGCCAAGAATGTAATAAGTTCAATAAGCTCATGATAACAATAATTCAATGAATGAATGCTTCAATAAGAATCATGAGAAATCAAGAATGACTTAAGCAAGGTTATGCTTATAGAAATAAATCGGCAGCATAACGATACGTTCTTTATCTTCCATTCATTATATTAGGTTTCTTGATCAATATGATAAGTTCTAGATCATCAAGAGTCTATCTAGAACCTTGGAATATCAACCCTTGGTCAATCATTGGGTTAAAATACTTAAGTAGTGTGACGGTCGTGTACTGGGCCGTTACATGATGTGACGCTCCAGTATTGGGCCGTTACATTAGTCTGAATCCAGAACCAAGAAATCGGACTCAATGGAATGTGACGGTCGTATATTGGGCCGTTACTTATGCTTGACGGTCCAACATAGAGCCGTTACATTACTGATAACCAAAATCATCGATAGTGTAATCTAATCAATGGGCTCTAATGGTACAACCAACTCGGCGTCCTAGTGGGAATCCTAGGCTCGCGAAGAATTACGGAGGCCTTGAAACAAGATTTTCTAGTCCATTGGAAGGAATATCCAATAGAGAGGTCCTCATGTCCAAGAATAGTGTTCCTATAGTGCAAAGTGAACTAATGGACAACATACCGGAATATGTGCCATATACTTAAAGAAATGACTCTATAGATAGGAAAGAATGTGTAACATTATGAAACCAAGATAAAACTCCGTCAATACAACTTTGGAAAATCATGATTTAGAATAAAAAACTATAGAGTTTTAGCCAATGAAATTAGCATAACTTAAAATAACCTAAGACACATTAATCATGCAATTTGATTATGAATCAGAAACTAAACTCAAAGTCATGATAATAGGTCCAAACTTAGCTATCTAAGCTTATTTATAAGTAAACTTAACTGGTTATTATTCTGCCTTGGGCTGACAGAACACAAGTGTCTGACGGTCTAGGATAGGTGCGTTACAGTGTGTGACGGTTCATCGAGGGGCCGTTACAGTGGTGTAACGCTCCTACTAGGGTGCGTCAGAGATAATAGAATAAATAAAAGCATAACAGGTTGTGACGGTCTATCGTAAGGCCGTTACATTCATGTGACGGTCTTACGTTAGTGCGTCAGAGAATCCGCTGGCAGTAAACTAAGTAAAGGTTTATGAAAACATAACATGCCTGGAAGTCAACATAGTACCACTGTCCTAGTCATGATAACGATGCATAGGCCAACTATATGCAAGGGTTTAGTGAATAGACAAGATAATACCTTTTTATTTCCATTTAGGGCTAAGAGATGCATGAATGTATAAAACTATGAAATCATGAAATTCTTAGTCTATAATGCATGAAATCAAGCACAATCAGAGGGCTTTTATTCTAACAAGTTATTTTTTCCAATCATGAGATAACCTACCTCTTTTAAGACCTTCAAACTTTGAATTTAATGCTAGGTGCTACCCTTAGACCCTTGTACTTCTTGTGATAAATCAGTAACTTCAATCTGCTCTATTTCCTCAGCCTCTTGACCTAAGGATGTGAAATTTTGAGGGTAAGAAGATGAAACTATTGGAAACAAAAAGTTCTAAAGGATCATACTCTAATTACCTCGTTTAGTCGTCCTAATGTCCTGATCTTCAGGGGACTTGCGTTCATATTCCTGGGTTGCTAAGGTTGAATCAGCAACTTTGGAAGCTTCTATCGCCTTGGTTGCTTGATCTCCTAGCACGAAATTTGGAGAACTATTAGTCTAAAGTATACTAAACAAAAGCTTCCAAAGAACTTACCCGAATTTATGACTCCTTACCTTGATTCTTCACGAGCCAAAAGTAAGGGTCACTCAGTTCAGAACTAGGTCCTATTTATAGGGTTTTGACTAGGGTTTGGAGATTAGATCGATTCTAGAGTCCTTAATCTGCAAGAACCTAATCCCTAAGAGTCCTTAGTAATGTTATAAGCTTCCCTAAGTCGATCTCTTGTAGATAGGATTTCAAAGTTCTAATCTTTTTACAATTTCCTCACCTTACAGAATATGCAGGATGTAACGGTCGTGTCTAGGTGCGTTACAGGCTGTGGCGGTCGCCCGATAGACCGCTACATGTAACGTATATAGAGTTTCAATTTGATAAAACTCTTTTATTTATTTATCCATATAATTATCTTATATAATTAGTATTTATCCTTAAAATACCTGAATAAGCCAATTACCCTTCTAGAATATGGGACAAACTTAATGGGCTTAGTCCATTAACCTTTTGGATAATAATTAGATAGGCTAGGTTAACTATCTAGCCTAATTGAGCCTTATAATGACTTATTAATTCAATAATCCTTCATTAATTTATTTAGGCCTTTATAATTTCTAGAAAACTATTTTATAATTCAAAAATTATATATATAAATTCTGGGGTACTACACCCTCCCCCACTTAGAAGAATTTGGTCCCCAAATTCAATATATGGATTTTGGAGAGAGTGTACTTACAGTTAAATAATTCTGGAAATCTTTTCCGCATGGCTGCTTCGGTTTCCCAAGTTACTTCATATGGCCATATTTTCTTCCATTGAATCTTGACCATAGGAATAACTTTATTTCGTAGTTGATGCACTTATCGTTCCAGATTCTTTATTGGTGTTTGCTCGAACGTCATATCCTTCTGAATCTCCAGATTGTCATAAGTGATAATATGGTCGGGATCATATACATACTTCTTCAGCATAGAGACGTGAAATATGTCATGAACTCCTACTAATTGTGGAGGTAAAGCCAGTTTGTAAGCCACTTCACTAATCCGTTCAAGAATTTTAAACGGGCCTATGAATCTTGGAGTTAGCTTTCCTTTAATGCCAAATCTTCGAATACCACGACCTGGAGAAACCTTTAAATATACATGATCTCCTACTTGAAACTCCAAGTCACGTCTTTGATTGTCAGGATAAGACTTTTGCCTATCTTGTGCCATCTTCATTCTTTCTTGAATGAGCTTGATCTTCTCTGTAGAATCCATGATAAGATCGGGGCCTAGAAATTACTTTTCCCCTATTTCATTCCAGCATATTGGTGATCGATAACTTTTTCCATATAAAGCTTCAAAAGGTGTCATTCGTATGCTAGCCTGATAGTTATTGTTATATGCAAACTCTACTAGAGGCAAGTGATCATGCCAACTACCTCCAAAGTCAATAACACAAGCCCTGAGCATATCTTCTACTACCTGATTTGTTCTTTCCGTTTGACCATCTGTTTGTGGATGAAAAGCTGTGCTGAGATGCAATCTAGTCCCTAGTGAATGTTGTAGACCCTTCCAGAATTATGATGTGAATCGAGGATCCCTATCATATATAATAGTGATGGGGACACCATGTAGCTTGACAATCTCTTTTATGTACAATGCTGCCAGGATATCCACAGACCATCGACTCTTTATTGGTATGAAGTGTGCGGATTTAGTCAATCGGTCTATGATTACCCATATTCCATCGTGTCCACCTCTGGTCTTGGGTAAACCCATAATAAAGTCCATCCCTATACTCTCTCATTTCCATTCGGGAATACTCAAGGGGTGTAATTTACCTGCGAGTCTAAAATGCTCTATCTTTACTTGTTGGCAGGTGAGACAGCGAGATACGAAATCAGCTATTTCTCTCTTCATATTGGGCCACCAGAAATTTCTTTTGAGATCTTGATACATCTTTGTTCCTCTTGGATGAATTATGTATTTGGAATTATGCGCTTCATCTAGGATTAGTTTCTTCGTAGCCTCATGATCTGGTACACATATTCGGCCCTTAAATAACAATCTTCCGTCATTGGAAATAGAAAAATCTGACCTTTGTTCCATATTGGCCTTAATTTCTAGTAATATAGGATCATCATTTTGTAGCTTGACCAGATCTTCTATCAATGTAGGTTGAGCTCAGATATTAGCTATGAAACAATCTTCTTCCTTTATGTCAATATCTAAGTTCAACTGAGTAAATTGAGGAACAAGGTTAGTTACACTTATCATAAGACTTGATAGCATACCTATTGGTTTTCTGCTGAGTGCATCTGCTACAGCATTAGCCTTGCCAGGATGATATTGAATAGAAAAATCAAAGTCTTTGAGATATTCTAACCACCTCTTCTGCCTCATGTTAAGCTCCTTTTGAGAGAATAAATATTTCAGGCTTTTGTGGTCTGAGTAGACCGTGAACTTTTCTCCATAAAGATAATGACGCCAAATTTTTAAGGCGAAAATAACCGCTGCTAATTCCAGATCATGTACGGGATAGTTTTCCTCGTGACGTTTCAATTGTCTTGAAGAATAACAGATTACTTTTCCATTCTGCATGAAAACGCATCCTAAGCCAATGCCAGACGCATCCGTATACACTTCGAATCCACCACCCTCCATTGGTAGTGATAAAATAGGGGCTGTCGTAAGATGATTCTTAAGAGTTTGGAAACTCTTCTCACATTCCTCTGACCAGACAAAATGATTTTCTTTTCTTGTAAGTCTAGTTAAAGGTACCGCAATTTTTGAGAAGTCTATAATGAATCTTCTATAATAACCAGCTAGACCCAGAAAGCTTCTTACTTCAGATACAATCATTAGCCGACTCCAATTCTTGACAGCTTTTACCTTAGAAGGATCCACAGCAATACCTTCTTTTGAAATAATGTGGCCTAGGAATGAGACTTCCTCGAGCCAGAATTTAAACTTATTGAGTTTGGCATAAAGCTTGTGCTCTCTAAGTGTTTGTAAAGCTATTTTCAAATGTTGTTCATGTTCCTCTTTCGTCTTGGAATATATTAAGATGTCATCAATGAAGACGATGATGAACTGGTCCAGATATGGCTGGAAGACGTTGTTCATAAGTTGCATGAATGCTGCTGGGGCATTAGTTAACCCAAATGGCATCACTATGAATTCATAGTGGCCATAACGACTTCGAAAAGCCGATTTATAAATGTCCTCTTCTTTAATTCTAAGATGATGATAACCTGATCTGAGGTCAATCTTAGAGAAATATTCTACTCCTGAAAGTTGATCGAAGAGCTCATCAATACGCGGCAACGGATACTTATTTTTAATTGTGAGTTGATTCAATCGCCGGTAATTGATGCATAGCCTGAGAGAACCATCCTTCTTCTTGACAAATAGAACCGGCGCATCCCAAGGGGATGTGCTAGGTCTGATGAAACCCTTGTCCAGAAGTTCCTGCAACTGCTTCTTCAATTCCTTAAGCTCCGTGGGGGACATCCTGTAAGGGGCTATAGAAACAGGTGATGCTCCTGGAATGAGTTCAATGGTGAAGTTCACTTCCCTCTTGGGCAGTAAACTGGGTAGTTCTGATGGAAACACGTCTGGGAACTCATTTACAATAGAGATGTCTGCTATGTTAATTTCTTTGGATTAGGTGATAATGACAGAAGCAAGAAAAGCTTTACATCCTTGCGAGATAAGTTTGCAAGCATGAAGAGAGGATATGATAGTGGGGTGTTTCTTGTACTTGATGCCAAGAAAAGAGAATCTTGGAAGACCGGGCTTTCGAAAGGATATAATCCTATTTCGGCAATTGATATAAGCATCATGATCTACAAGCCAATCTACCCCTAAAATGGCATCATAACCTTTCATGTCAAGGCATACCAGGTTTGCGGGGAGATTATGACCTTCTACTATCACTTCGCTATCAGGATAATAGTCGGTAAGCTTTGTTCCAGAACCTAAGGGTGTGGAAATAGCAAGATCTGAAGGTAAGGGAACTGATGCGATTGGTAATGTTTTAGCAAAAGTAGTGGAGATAAAAGAATGAGAGGCACCCGTATCAAATAGCACAAATGCAGGACGAGAACAAATTTGAAGAGTACCTTCAATAAGCCCATCATACCTGGGTGCTTCCTCTTCTTCTAGAACAACATTGAGGCGAGCCTGCCTTCTGCGTTCTCCACCAGATGACTGGTCCTTCATAAGGGGGCATTCCGGCATGTGATGCTCCCTGCTTCCACAACGTAAACAAGTGCCGAGACGCTTCCAACACTCCTCAGGCGAATGGCCGAATTTTTCATAAAATGTGCAAGCCGTGGCGACCTGCTCCTTCTCCTCCTTGACTTTCTTTTGCTTATGGGAACTTCCACCATTCCCATTCCTAGATCTCTTCTTACTATCACGATTTTTGTAAGGCTCCGTGATGCTGAATTTCTCTTTCTTATAACGCCGATCTGAGCCTCGGCTTGATTCTTCTCCTTTCCCTTTCAATTTTTCGACCTTCTCTAAGGCCCTTTCACATAGGTACGCCCGTTGAACCATCTCCGCATAAGTACGGATGTTTTGGGTCTCGAGCTGCTGAATGAAATCGAGTCGTAACCCGCCCATAAACTGATTTGCCTTCAATAAATCGGTGCTGATAAGATGTGGTGCGTAAGGTGCAAGCCTTGAAAATTGTAGTTCATATTCGGCAACCGTCATCATTCCTTGCCGAAGAGCGGCGAACTCCATAGCCTTTTGTTCCTTTACGTGCTCAGAAAAGTACTTGGCACGGAACAGGGTAAGAAAATTATCCCATGTATGAGGTGCATTGGCCGGAGGTGCCGGAACCGACTTCCACCATGTGTGAGCATCTTTGTTGAGTTTAAAGGTTGCGAGATGCACCTTCTCCTGATCTGTGCATTGGATGACATCAAATATACTATTCATTTCATCTATCCAGATTTCTACCTCGTCGAGATTAGACGAACCATAGAATCGCGGAGGATTTAAACTCTAGAAATTACGATGTAGGTCACCAGCCCTTGCCCCTGCGCCACCTTGCACTATGGTTTGCAATGCCTGAGTAAGGCCGGCTACTGTTTGTTGCATACCATCCCAATCTACACGATGAGCCATTTGTAAAATGAGGTACCTGAGAGAAAAATAACAACTTGTTATTTCTCATGAAATTGGGAGAAATAATCTTAAAGCTAATTAATTATCTTATCCCGGGCCCTACCCAATTCTCACATAGGTATGAAAATTTCTTCCTTAGTTTATAGGTAGGGGTCCTTAAACCTTGGACTTTTCCTATGGTATCAGAGCGGAGAATTATGGAGGCCTTGAAACAAGATTTCTTAGTCCATTGGAAGGAATATCCAATAGAGAGGTCCTCATGTCCATGAATAGTGTTCCTATAGTGCAATGTGAACTAATGGACAACATACCGGAATATGTGCCATATACTTAAAGAAATGACTCTATATATAGGAAAGAATGTGTAACATTATGAAACTAAGATAAAACTCCGTCAATACAACTTTGGAAAATCATGATTTAGAATAAAAAACTATAGAGTTTTAGCCAATGAAATTAGCATAACTTAAAATAACCTAAGACACATTAATCATGCAATTTGATTATGAATCAGAAACTAAACTCAAAGTCATGATAATAGGTCCAAACTTAGCTATCTAAGCTTAATTATAAGTAAACTTAACTGGTTATTATTCTGCCTTGGGCTGCCAGAACACAGGTGTCTGACGGTCTAGGATAGGTGCGTTAGAGTGTGTGACGGTTCATCGAGGGGCCGTTACAGTGGTGTAACGCTCCTGCTAGGGTGCGTCAGAGATAATAGAACAAATAAAAGCATAACAGGTTGTGACGGTCTATCGTAAGCCGTTACATTCATGTGACGGTCTTACGTTAGTGCGTCAGAGAATCCGCTGGCAGTAAACTAAGTAAAGGTTTATGAAAACATAAGATACCTGGAAATCAACATATTACCACTGTCCTGGTCATGATAATGATGTATAGGCCAACTATATGCAAGGGTTTAGTGAATAGACAAGATAATACCATTTTATTTCCATTTAGGACTAAGAGATGCATGAATGTATAAAACTATGAAATCATGAAATTCTTAGTCTATAATGCATGAAATCAAGCACAATCAGAGGGCTTTTATTCCTAGCAAGTTGTTTTTGCCAATCATGAGATAACCTACCTCTTTTAAGACCTTCAAACTTCGAATTTCATGCTAGGTGCTACCCTTAGACCCTTGTACTTCTTGTGATAAATCAGCAACTTCAATCTGCTCTATTTCCTCAGCCTCTTGACCTAAGGATGTGAAATTTTGAGGGTAAGAAGATGAAACTATTGGGAACAATAAGTTTTAAAGGATCGTACTCTAATTACCTCGTTTAGTCATCCTAATGTCCTGATCTTCAGGGGACTTGCGTTCAGATTCCTGGGTTGCTAAGGTTGAATCAGCAATTTTGGAAGCTTCTATCTCCTTGGTTGCTTGATCTCATAGCACGAAATTTGGTGAACCATTAGTCTAAAGTATACTAAACAAAAGCTTCTAAAGAACTTACTCGAATTTATGACTCCTTACCTTGATTCTTCAGGAGCCAAAAGTAAGGGTCGCTCAGTTGAGAACTAGGTCCTATTTATAGGGTTTTGACTAGGGTTTGGAGATTAGATCGATTCTAGAGTCCTTAATCTTCCAGAACCTAATCCCTAAGAGTCCTTAGTAATGTTATAAGCTTCCCTAAGTCGATCTCTTGTAGATAGGATTTCAAAGTTCCAATCTTTTTGCAATTTCCTCACCTTACGGACTCGTGTCTAGGTGCGTTACAGGCTGTGGCGGTCACCCGATAGACCGTTACATATAACGTATATAGAGTTTCAATTTGATAAAACTCTTTTATTCATTTATCCATATAATTATCTTATATAATTAGTATTTATCCTTAAAATAGGTGAATAAGCCAATTACCCTTCTAGAATATGGGCCAAACTTAATGGGCTTAGTCCATTAACCTTTTGGATAATAATTAGATAGGCTAGGTTAACTAATTAGTCTAATTGAGCCTTATAATGACTTATTAATTCAATAATCCTTCATTAATTTATTTAGGCCTTTATAATTTTTAGAAACTATTTTATAATTCAAAAATTATATATATAAATTCTGGGGTACTACAGCAGGTCTGGATCTATTTCTCAGGTGGCACTGAATGGTAGAAGAGAAAGGCTTAGAAGGAGGAGAGCTTTTCGTAAAGGATCTCAGAGCAATAAGAAGAGAAGAAGTGATCAGCTGCAAAAGAGCCATTTGCCCTAAGCTGCTACCGCAGGCTAAAGTTGAAGATGGATCGAAATCTATATTGATGGAGCTCGAGCCTGTCATCGAAGTAGGAGTTGTAGGAGGTATCCCTCGTCCTTAGTTAGTCATTTTTCATTCTTCTAGATCTTAGATTGGCATGATTATGTTGAGTAATTAATAGGTAACGTTAATCTTAATTAAAATTATGTGAAAAAGAAAGATCGGGGAATTTGGAGACCAAATTCCTTACAGTGGGGGAGGGTATAACACTCCAGTTAATTAATAAAGGTTAAAATAATGGTAAAACATATAATTGAAATGAAAAATGAGGAAAAGAAAAATATGGAATTATTGCTATAAATTGAGCCAAGTAAATTACTTAAAAATGGGAACTAAAATTTTGTAATATAGTGGATAAAGAATCTAAAGCCAATATAATTTTTACATAAAACCAATCTATTAAACTGGTTAAAATATTTGAACGACCTTCTATTCTTATAAAATTCAGTGGTTTTAAAGAGGGCTGAAACTACATCCAAAGGAGTGAATAAATTACTACACCGTGAATCCAATTTGAATAATAATAAAGGAAAATCATAGTAACCCAGATTCAAAATAAATCAAATACTCGAATAAATATAACTTCTAAAATAAGATAAAGAAAATTCATGTTAAATAGAGACATTGTATTAATTTAGGCCGAGTAAACATGGAATTCTAATAGGATAAAACCTAATCAAATGGGCCTAATTCTACAATCAAACCTTAGTCAAATTTGGGTTGGAGCGAGAGGGCTATAATAACTTGGAATAAAATAATGAATAAATGTAAGAATAATTAATTACCTTTTGAACTTCAAAAATGAGAAAAATAATAAAAATATGAAAAAATATGTAACCATGTAGAGCGAAGAATTTCTAACAAGATTGCCTAAATGAAAAACCCCAAAAGAAATCTCGAAATAGGTGTATTGGGCTAAATTAGGGCTTATTGGGTTAAACTCGGAGGTTTAGGGAACCCACCTAATCTAGCCAAATTGGACCTCAAACCTTGACCTAATGGGCTCAAATCAGAGCCAAACCCTTGGCCCACCTAGGATATACATTTTCCCTCGAAAACTCCAACCTTAGAAACCCTAATTTTGGGGTGGCGGCGCTAGATTTGGTCAACCGCGGGTTTTGGGTTGTTTTTTCTCCGATGATTTATCTAGATCAACCCAGGACTCTTCGAGTCACCTTAGCCCAATAAATTAAAGGCCACGCCATCGGGGAAACCCTATTTTCTCTAGGAGATGGTGGTGTGCTCGATCGAGGGTGGATTCGCCGGTCGAGGGTGAGGTTGTCTAGGGTTCCGGCGGTCATCGTCTTCCTCCTCTTTGAGCATCTAAAGTAGGTTTCTCTCAAACCAAACTCTAATTAAACCATGCCATATTGTACGTTTTTTTGTGCTCTTTCCATTGGTAGTATTTTGCCTAAATTTGGTTCAGTATATCGATCATATTGTGCATGTTAATCGAAGTGTGTTGGTGTTCGCCGGAAGGCGAGGCTTAGTCCCAGATCACGGACCCACAGAAACCGCGACCTAAGATCGTGGCCCCGCGATAGACCGCCATCTTCCTGGCGGGATGTTTGTTTGAATTAGTCAAAGGTGGCCAGATTGCGGTCTTTGACCAACCACTACCATCAGGTAGCGGCCCTTCCCAGACCGCTATTTGCGCCTGGGTTTCCAGCAAACCCAGTTTTATTTCTGTGTTCTGTTTCTGAAAGGAACGGTTAGACATCATGTTTTAGGTTAAAGAACGCATCTACTAACTAGGGTTTCAGGAAAGAAAGTTAAGATTTAATTGAGTTTTATATAATTGATTCCTTGATTATTACTTCCCTCACATGCTATATCTTGAAAACCAGTAGTTTTAGTTACTGTTGAATCTGTTCACATTTGAGATTCTTACCTTTTCTTGACTAGTTTAGCCAACAATATTTATTCCATTGGAAAGATGGTTTGAGAGTCAAGCCACTCTCGTGGTAATGACTTGCCGAATACTCCCATTTTTTGCCATCTTTCCAAACCCTATCTCTTGTGATAGTTAGGACTCTCCACCGGATATTCCTTCCGTCGGACTAGAACCGCTATCACAAGGCCCTAGGACGCCGAGCAGGTTGTACCCTGAAAACCTGAACCCATGGATCCGACCGATTTGTGAGTGGGCGGCATAAGGTTGTGACCGAGTAGTCGACTGACATCAGCAAGGTCGACTCATGTTTCCCGTTTAAGTCCACTGAACCCTGTTCCAGTCGACTAAAATGGCATCTGTTGACTGTTTGTCATGGCTTGGATGCGGTTCTTCCTTGACTGCTATTGTGAGATAGCAGCTCTCTCTTGACCGCGTTCACGTTCTCTACCCTTCGAGTTGACTCATCAGTCTAGAGAGAGTCGACGTAGCCCCTGTTGAACCCTCTTCTGATAGCGGTCATGTCTGGACCACTACTAGGAGACCGCAGTTTTCGTTTGACCGTGACCTATTCCATGGTCTCAAATTTTTCATGGTTCTTGTGTTGTGTTGAACTTGTTAGTTTTAGCCTCTCCAGGCTGCTACCTTGAATTGTACACAACCCCCCCTTATTGTACATCCTCGAAACCCTTGGTTCCTAAGTCATAGCTCTATGACTTACCTCCTTGATCTAATGAACTTGAACTCCTTTTTAAAGAATTACCCTAACTCTTAGTGCTTGGTTACTTGAGCTTGTTCTTAGAACCGTTGGCCATTAAATAATGTAAATGTCTAGGTTTCGTGGGATCTCTGATCCAACCCTCAATGCCAACGCATCATAGGGGCTCGGTCTGGTCCTGGGGAGAGTGCCCGAAAAGTTCTAGTGCCCATGGGAGTTTGTAATGACATGGTGAGGCATTGCACCCTGTTGTGCCCTTGTGATCATTTGATTCTTCATGTGGTTTGGGTCATTCGATATCGTCTTGTGGTCATTTGAGTTATTGGATATTCTTGGTTTTGATAATAGCTAAACACTATAAGTCATTATTGTTTTAACTCTCATATGACTGACATACGTGATGTTTTTTTCATGACAGATATGCCAATGAATTGCCAAGGAATGAAGTGGAGATGGCAAATGCGAATGCTCAATGTTGCGCCCGCGCATGCGGATCGACCTGTGCAGTCAGGCCGCGGGGGTTTTCGGGGGCGGAGCCCCCGGAACAAAAATTTGATTATAGGAGCGATATAATCAACAGAAATCTTCAAGACTGTCAAGGGTGATGCCACAGACATGAACGGGCTACTAAAGGAGTCAAGCGATGGAGCTAAAGCAGTTAAACGGACCGACACGGGAAAGCCCGAGGTCTACCCAGCTGGCAGTCGACCGCCAGCACAGGGGCGGTCGACCGCCCCAGCCAACAGCCCACCGTCTGCAGGTCTTTCAGTGGCGGTCGACTGCCAGCCAGTAGCGGTCGACCGAAAATCCCAGGGAACATCCGTCTACAGCGTTTCTCAGTAGCGGTCGACCGCCCGAAGCTGTAGGCCGACCGTCAGCCCCGATGCAGCCATGTTTGACTTCGATTTCCACCTCGAGGCCAGCCCCTTTCATTGTATTTGTTTAACCCCAAAGTCACCCAATCTTCCACAGATTGTGGATCTGGTCTGGGGGATGTCTAAGGACCATTCAAAGGTTATAAAACACATGCAAGAGGGTTAGAAACCCTAGTTGATCATTTGTGAATCCAAGGGAGATAAAAGGAGGCTACAAGGGTGAGAGGAGTTCGAGTACTGTAGCCGTGAACAGTACTCCGGGAAGAAGATCTTCATCCATTCCAAGGGATTCAAGCCTAGATCTGAAGCTATCTCAACCTCCAAGGAAGCAAGAAGCAATCAAGGCTCTCAAGGGTGATCTAAACTGTATCAAACTCTTCATCAACTCAAGGAGATCAAAAGGAAGATCAAAGCTACATCCATAGTCTTCTTCATCAACTTAAGGAAGATCATCTCTCAAGGAAGAAGACACCATTGAAGCATCCAACTCAAGCTCCAGCAATCTCAGATAAGATTTTTCTGCTTGAGCATATTCTATATCTTGTTTGATGATTGAGTGTTTTTATATTTGTTCTTTTTCATTTCATACAAACGATTGAAACTGAAGATCGTCCCTACCAGTGGTTAGTAGGAAGGCAATCGAAAGTTGTCCGATCTGCGGTGTTGACGTCCTTACCTATGGTTAGTAAATAGGCAATCGGAGGCCTTTCCAATTTGCGGTTCAGTGCGTGGCACTAGTGGAGCCTCACCGGATTTGGTGAGGGGTGGACGTAGGACTGGGGATTTAGTCCGAACCACCTTAAAATCCTTTGTGTTGTGGTTTGATTGTGTGATTGATTTATTTTAGATGCATGCTTAGGTTCAATATCCATATTGTGAAATCATATTTCTAAGTAAATCATTTTATACGTCGCTAAGCTAGTTGTATTCCGCTACAATTATTTTTAACTAGCTATATAGAGGGTTGCATTGCGAAAAGAGGGGCAGATCTATTCACCCCTCCCCTCTAGATCCGATGTCCACTACTCAACACACCGAAGTACTATCTAGCGTGTTGAGTCTACGACATTCCACTTCCACATGAACTGAATACATGATCATACTTGCTTGCTTGACTTGACTTGATATATGGCCAAAATTCTTGAATATTGATCACTTGTGCATATCATTATATAGCTTTGCTTGACTTTGTACTTTCTATACTTGATCTCATCTCTTCGTTAAACTTGACTCTATCATGATTAAAGTCTTGCGATGTTTACTAATTTATTGAAGTGTTTCGCTCATGCATATAGTTCCTTCCATTTGATTAAATTGTTAACTATTTAAACTCTGCCTGGCGATAGAGATATAAATCTGTTGACGCTTAAAAATTGGCACCAAAAAGCCAGGCAAAGTAACCTATAGAAGAAAAGGAGCCCTGGACAACAGGCTACGTCGACGCAGCTCACTGGCTGCGTCAACGCACCTGAACAACGAGACAGAAGGCGTCATGCTGGAGAACAAGGCTGTGTCGATGTACGATGCCAGTTGCGTCGACGCAAGCTTGATGGGCTGGCTGCTGATCATGCTGGATGAAGGGGTGCGTCGACACACAACGCCAGCTGCATCGACGCACCCTCACCCGCGCGAATGCCATACTCAACGCGAGACCCAACCAACTCACGTGGTCCCAGGAAAAGGATGATTGAAGAGGTGATACCAGCTTCCAAAAGGCATCTGCAGCCCGTACAAGACACGTGGGAGAGTGAGCTCCAATCATTGGAGCTTCCTTGTCCCTGCCTCGATGGAAACCCTGGCCCTTCTACTATAAAATGAGAGCAATGCCCTCAAGAAAAGCCCCCTAGTCATTGGCTATTCGAAGCTCCCCAAGGGTGAATTTAGAGCGATCTGCAGTACTCTAGAGTGCGAGGGAGAAGAAGATAGGAAGAAAGAAAGGGAGAATAGGTGCTGCTCTGGGGAGGGAAGGGAGTCAATGCTCCGCCCTCTCCCATCGTTCCTTTTCTTACTGCGTATTTGTTTTTTCTGATTCATTACTTCCCAGACTTATTGGTCTTGGGACAATGTACCCTTTCTATTTAGAGGAATGAATGAAAATGTTCTTTGCCATGTTCAGATATAAATATATCTTGCCTTGGATGTTTTTCTCCAATTCCCATTCCCACAGTTTACTGTGATTCTGCTGTTACATTTTCTTTGCTTTATCGTTTGGAGGAGAGTGATGTATTATGAGAGGGGTTCAAGCCCAGCCTATACAATGGCAATGGATTGGGTTTGGGTTTCTGTCCTTCACGAATTACCAGATGAGGCCCCCCAGTCGAACCTCATTCTGATTTATGGAGTGCAGAATGGGTTTAGTGTGATACTTTGGTCTTCATGTTAGATTTACGCCCTCATGGGCAATATTAACTCTGTAATCCCCTTCCCCAATGCCCCAAATGGGTCCAGATCGTCTCTGTGTATCCGGTGTATATTCTCCATAAGCATTCAAAATGCATGCCCCCTCCCTGTGTTTAGCGTAGAAATTCTACGGAGCTGGCCCCTGCTCTCTCTCCCACGTTTATGGGTTGTGGGGGCTATGGCGCCATCCCTGGTTTACTTGAATTCCCATCCCCCTTTATCCATTCAAATTCTATCTAGTAGAACACTACTATTCATTTCACACCGATCACTTTGGCCCTTGTGACGGCCACACATACGAGCACCCCTCTTGTTTGTTCGAATGTTTAGGGGACTTCTATCTTTGAGAACCCCATATATCCATACCTACCACACCCTACTTTTGCATGAATTAGTGGCAGATTTCATCTGTGTATTCCGTTTTGCAATCGATTTTAGTCCTCATCCCTTGCGGGTCAACATATGGGTCATATCTCCATCCTAGCTATGCATTTCAGTAGCATGTAGTATACTAATGCATTGATTATTATGGCACCATGATCCCATTTGGGACATGGGTATGCTAATGTTCTCAGCATGATCCATTGTCTCGTGTATTGGGACTATAATACATTTACTATGGTTTTCCCGAAGATACTTGTAAGTATGGACTTGTCATTGGGGAAGGGGTACAGTCCACTGTTGAAACATCAACATAGTATTTTAATTATTTCTCTGATCGAACTACTTTCATAGTGCTCAGATTTTCTTTTGGCCACCCTCAGGTCCCCAGAGATTTTCTTTCTCGTAGCATGGTTCCTGGAGGATTCCTCGTTGAAGGGTTGGATATCAATGGCCATAGTATTGGCAATAATTTAAGTCCTTGTCCCAAGTAGGAATGTGACAACCCATGGGTCAGCAAAGCCCCTCGTAGGCTAGTCCTTGGGGTTCTCTGTCCAATTTGGGGATATAGAATAGTCACTTTTGGCTCACTCTAAATTTCAGGGGCTATCTCGGGTTTTTCGTGGATGGGCTCCCATTTTCCCCCCCAAACGCTCTGGTCTAGGGGAGGTGCTGCCCAATTTTCATCAGAATTTTGAACTTAAAAAATAATAATACGCTAGTAATAAGAAGAATGAACTGAATAAAAGATATAATGCTAAAACATATGCATTAGAACAAAGAAGATCACAATGTGAAGCAAGTGCTGTGCTGGAAATAATAAAGAAAAGAAAACTTCTTAAAAGAAATGAAAGGAAAGAAAAGGAATAAAAGAAAGAAGTCGCAATCAATGAAATAACCAAACAGATAAAAAAATTCATGATCATATGGAGAGCATACTTATGCATTTATGCGTTTTCTGAACTCAAGATAATATGGAGTCTGCTACAGCAAGAGTCGACTCCAGGGGTCCACTCCCTTCTGTCCGGGCTCTGCCTGCCACTTCTGTGTAGCATAGCTTCGCAGGAGTCGACCCCCCCCCCCAGTTGACTCTCCATTTAGCTACTGCCAGTGACCGATTCTGCTGTGGAACAACGTCAACACCTTATATGCATTATGCAGCTCACATTAACTCTTATTAAACTTCCATGAACATGGTTGAACTTATTCCCTCATGCATTTATCAATATTGAGCAAATCCATTAATACTCACAATGAACCATGCATGCTCTCTCATACGTCTATGTGTGAGGGTAAAGAAAGATAGTGCAAGCAACAAGCCCATGAAACAAACTAATAAACAAAATTTCTATTAACAGGCTTGTCCTGCATCTCTCCCCCTTTTCAACCTCCAACATGGTTAAAAAAAGAGAAACTAAAAAACCCCGATGCTACCAGGAATCGAGCACAGGCCATCATACCCGATCGTAGGAGGAGGGCCGGAACCGTCAGAGGCCACTCTCGGAGGCCTAAATATAGTGCCGGTCGAGGTAGGAAGTGTTCTGACACCCGCCAGTAGCCCCTCTTTTTATTTCCAAGCCAGCTGGCTGACATACATATATGTGATGTAGGCTGAGGTGGTGCCGCCAACTGTGACGGTTCGCATACCACTTCCGGACTTAGGCATGGGCCAACCAACCTTTCCACCAGTTCTGCGGCCCATCGCCTTATGACTTCCACAGACTTATGCCGTAGCAACAGCCTCAGAGGAGCCCGGAGCAATTGTAGAAATTGGTGGCCCGACCAAAGTCACTGAACCTCAAGCCCCGGTCGCCGGCAAAGAATCGCTACTGGAGCAGAGTAGCCTTCCGGAGATAGAAGCAGGAGAAATTGTTGAGGAAGAGGCCAAAGCTTCTAAGGCCTTGGCCGTCATTGAGAAATCTTATTCCGTAGGAGCCTGTGGGACTATACATGAGGAGCGAGTATCCTCGGCTATTGAGATGGCCATCACGGCTTCATCTCAAGGGGCAGGCAAGGAAGTTGCTGTAGTAGAGACTCTTCCAATTGTATCAGCTGTCATTGTCAAGTCCAGGGCTGGTGCCCTGCAAACCCTATCGTCGACGTCCTCCAGGGCGAACGATGATATCTGGGCCGAGGTGGACAACAAGGTGGACTTTCAGCTTCCCGAGACTTCGCCACTGGGTTTACAATTTTCTAGCGACATGGTATGGCAGTCTCTAGATAATCTTCAGCGAGCCATGTCGGCTTCCCCGGGCTTGACTTATGCGCAGCTGAGGAGTATGATAGAACACCTCTCCCGCTCATTATTGGCATTCGGGTGTCCGATGGATGATTGGACCCTACGGGTTACAATGTTGTTGAAGCATGCTAATAGGCGAGAGTATCTTAGCCGGGAGATATCTGATCAGCTGGCGGCTGTAAAATTGGAGAAGGCTGACTGCTGAGCTGCTGCGACCTCATTGAGAGGGACCACGGGGCAACTAAGAGATGCTGCTAGCACTACATCAGAACGCCGGTCCTTTCTCTCAGTGCGTATAGTGGAGCTGCATGCAGAACTTGTCAGGGCTGAAGCCGAATTGCAGGAGACTGAGCGCTTTGAGGTTCAGACCGTAGAAGAAGTTGACCTAGCTGAAGGACAACTCGCCTCTCTTGATGAAAAATTATCGCAGCTGACAGCTACCGAGTCTCGGTTGCAAGAGCTGACTCAGTATCCTTCCCTGGGCCTCTTGGAATTGGAAGACATTTTCCGGCGTCCTCTGCAGTAGCTTTCCCTTGCTTCTCTTTTGTATCCAATTTTGCTTCTTTTTGTCTTCAGAGCTTGTGTTCCTCGGGGAATGCCCCGAGCAATGATGTACCTCGACACTTCATATCAATGAAATATCTCTATTTATCACTTCAACCACGACTTCTTTCTTTCTTTTCTTTTCTCTTTTTTTAGCCGATTAGCTCATTCTAGGGATATAAGCTACTAGCGCAGGAGAGCGCTCACGCCTTCAGCAAAGGGGTGAGGTGTTCTCTCCACCGCGGAGTCGAGCTTTGGCCAGGGTGGGACATGGGTAGAGTAGGAGGATGCACCCTATTAATTTCACCAATGATGACAAAAACTGAGAGTGCGGTTTATTCATCGACATGGGTTACATGTCGAAGCAATGGTAGTTTGTCTATTAACGAGGACGGAAGGTCCAAGTTAAAGGATAGTTGACCGGGCTCACCGATGCTGACGAGGGTCGAAAGGTAGCGACCGATCTTGTCGATGGTGACAAGGGTCGAGAGGTAGGCGGTCTTGCCGATGGTGACAAGGACCAAAAGGGTAGCAACCGATCTTGCCGATGGTGACAAGGGTCGAAAGGGTAGCAACCGATCTTGCCGATGATGACAAGAGTCGAAGGATGGCCTGTCTTGCCGATGGTGACAAGGGCCAAAAGGGTAGCGACCGATCTTGCCGATGGTGACAAGGGTCGAAAAGAGGGCCGGTCTTGACGATGGTGACAAGGGCCGAAAGGGTAGCGACCGATCTTGCCGATGGTGACAAGGATCAAAAGGGTAGTGACCGATCTTGCCGATGATGACAAGAGTCGAAGGATGGCCGGTCTTGCCGATGGTGACAAGGGCCGAAAGGGTAGCGACTGATCTTATCGATGGTGACAAGGGTCGAAAAGATGGCCGGTCTTGCCGATGGTGACAAGGGCCAAAAGGGTAGCGACCGATCTTACCGATGGTGACAAGGGTCGAAAAAGGTAGCCGGTCTTGCCGATGATGATAAGGACCGAGAGGAGTAGCGACCGATCTTGCCGACGGTGACAAGGGTCGAAAAGGTAGCCGATCTTGTCGATGGTGACAAGGACCGAGAGGGGTAGCGACCGATCTTGCCGATGGTGACATGGGTCGAAAAGGTAGCCAGTCTTGCCGATGGTGACAAGGACCGAGAGGGGTAGCAACCGATCTTGCCGATGGTGACAAGGGTCAAAAAGGTAGGTGGAACTGGAATGACGAATGAGGGTAACCTCGTTACTACATCATCATTTCATTTCAATTTTTTATCATTTTTTTATCACATTACTAACTTAAGCGCCCTTTCGGGTTTTCGCCGAAGTCAGCCCCCTCTTGCTTTTGCCCACGCGCCATTTCAGGTTTTCACGTGGCGGGGTACCTGATTTTGCCTGCAACGCCCTTTCGGGTTTTTGCCACAGCCGGGTTATAGCCATTTTTGCCCTTGTCCTAGTTTAGGAGCAAGGCCGGTGGGGTATCTCTATTTTTAACCCCATTTTTCGTTTCTTTCTTTTTTTTTTTACTTCGTGGAGGATCCGGAACACGGGAGAGCTTTTTCTGCTAGAATGTCGACCGACTTTGTCGATGATGACAAGGGTCAGACCCTGGTTTAGTTCGTCGACAATGGTTAAATGCCGAAGCAAAGGCTATATAGTTCTTAACGGGGACGAAAGGTCCAAGTTAAAGGATAGAGATCGACCGGTCTCGCCGATGATGACGAGGGTTGAACATGGGTTTGTTCATCGACATGGATTACATGTCGAAGCAAAGGTATGTTCATTAACGGGGACGAAAGGTCCAAGTTAAAGGATAGAGATCGACCGGTCTCGCCGATGATGACGAGGGTCGAACATGGGTTTGTTCATCGACATGGATTACATGTCGAAGCAAAGGTATGTTCATTAACGGGGATGAAAGGTCCAGGTTAAAGGTAGCGGTCGACTGATCTCGCCGATGATGATGAGGATCGAACGTGGGTTTGTCCATCGACATGGGTCACATGCCGAAGCAAAGGTATATTAATTAACAAGGACAAAAGGTCCAAGTTAAAGGTAGAGGTCGACCGATCTCGTCGATGATGACGAGGGTCGAACATGGGTTTGGTAGGGGATCTCCTATGGGACTTTTGATGGTCATCCTTTTTGGGGCTTCGTTAGGAGGAGAGTAAAGAGGAACTTTTTTAGATTACCACTTTACTGGCTTAAGCGCCCTTTCGGGTTTTCACTGAAGCCAGCCCCCTCTTACTTTTGCCCACGCGCCCTTTCGGGTTTTCACGTGACGGGGTACCCAATTTTGCCTGCGGCGCCCTTTCGGGTTTTCGCCGCAGCCGGGTTATAGCCATTCTTGCCCTTGTTTCGAACACATGAACAAGTCCGGCGTGGTATCTCTATTTTTAACCCCATTTTTTTATTTTCTTTTTGCTCATATAACAGAAGGACGTTGAGAGAGTCAGCTAGGACACGTAGTCTCACACCGAGAAAGAGGGTTTACTCGTCAGCACGAAGGCAATGCTAACGCAAGAGATAGATTTGTGCCGATTCGAGCGTAAGGCCCGCAATGGCAATGTTGTATAAAGGTTGGCTAGGACACGAAGTCTTGTGCCGAGAAAAAGGGTTTATTCGTCAGCAAGGAGACAATGCTGACGCAAGGAATAGATTCGTGCCGATTTGAGTGTAAGGCCCGCAATGGCAATGTTGTATAAATGTTGGCTAGGACACGAAGTCTTGCACCGAGAAAGAGGGTTTATTCATCAATAAGGAGGCAATGCTGACGCAAGGAATAGATTCATGCCGATTCGAGCGTAAGGCCCGCAATGGCAATGTTGTATAAAGGTCGGCTAGGACACGAAGTCTTGCACCGAGAAAAAGGGTTTATTCGTCAGCAAGGGGACAATGCTGACGCAAGGGAGGGATTTGAGCCGATTCGGGCGTAAGACTTGTGGACGCACTTTCGGGACGTTGCTCATTTTATTAGTTTATTCATCCTTTTGTTCATTTGTTCGATTTATTAGTGCGAGGGCGTGCCAGTCACCTAGGTGACGATTTATGCGAGCTTGAAAGAAGCCCATTGTGCGCTCGATCTGACGAATCAGACGATTGAGTAGTCAGTGTCAGGACTGAGAACCCGTCGTACCATAAAGGCTACTACGTTAATTACATCCCCTCGAAGAGAGGAAAACCCTTGATTAATCACCGGAAAAGGGGGCCCAATGGCCTGAAATTCATAGTAATGGAAGCGAGAGCGAAATCTCGGATTGCGTTTAAACAAACCCCACATTGGGGCTTAAACGTTCACAAACGTGCATATGTCGGTCACTAGCGGACCATTTCTTGTTCGGACGGAAGTCCGTGTTTGTAGCGTAAGAGACGGTGACAAACCGTACAAATGTCTGCCGTGAGTACGGCAAGTTTAATGCAAGTGCGGGATTAGATCCTAATATATATGTCGGTCACTAACGGACCATTCATTATTCGGACGAGAGTCCACATTTGAAGCATCGAAGGTGAAGACAAAGCCATACGGATGTTTGCCGTAGGTACGGCAAGTTTAATGTGATTACGAGACTGAATCCCAGTAGAAGCGGGTCAGCTTAATGAACTGTTGGCCCGAGACGGTTCGGGACTATGACCATATCGGGAATTCTGAGGCTCACGTCCGATACCACGAGGCACTCTTGATTTCTCTTTGCTGCACACAGTCTGGGGGGAGTGAATTGTTAAGTGTGAAGCCCAAACTCGCCAACGTGTGCCCTCGCACACGGATCGACCTGTGCGGTCAGGTCGCGGGGGTCAAGGGGGCAACACCCCTTGCGGGGGCTTCCGGGGGCGGAGTCCCCGGAACAAAATTTCGATTATGGAGGGGCAATATACAGGCACGCCGGATTAAGGTAGAAGCCATGGGGAGAGAGGGGCGCGCCAGATAAGGGAAGGGGGCCATGGGGCGTGCCGAAAAAGAGTGGAATAGGGGGGCGCACCGGATTAATGCCAAGGAGTAGAGCGCTCTAGATTAAGGCCAAAAAGGGGCGTGCCGGATTAAGGCAAGCAGAGGGGCGCACCGGATTTAAGCACTATTCATTCCAAGAATTCAAAAGTGGTTTCGAGTGTGAAGCTATTCCGGCGCGGAGGGGTACGGCGCCGGATTAACCCGTGCCGGATTAAGGGGCACGTCGGGTTAGGCTATGTGGGTTTTATTTCATTCTGTTTCTTCTTTCTTTCACCCGTGGGTGACTTTGATGACTGATTTGTTCATTCAATGGATGGATTAAGCTTGTAGAGAGGAAGTTTAAGTGTTTTGATCACTTGTTAAGGTGAATTAGCATGAGAGTTTGAATGTTTTATTTGGAAGGCTTTGTTTATGTAGGAACTCGGAGGTTCAGTTTGATTCAGAGGCTTCAGACATATGCTGTTCTTATCTCCAGAGAGCTTAGTCTGTTCGTTTGTTCTTATATGTTCTTGTTTCTAGCAAAAATCGGGTAGCATCTCCCCCGGACTGAGGTTTGCCAGAGAAAATAGAGGAACACCAAACAGATTACTCCGGGGTGAACCTCAGAATGCGGACCTCATGGCGGTCCGATAACCCAGATGTGAGTGCGGAAAAAGAAGCTCGAGGACTAGCCTTCAAGAGCTCTCACAACTCACGGGTGATGATTCGCAAAGCGGGACGAGTATTTGCAAGAAGACAACTATCTTATTCATCCACAAACCTGGGGAAGATTGAAATACATCAAGGGATCTACCCCGAAAGCAAGAGAAAACAAAGGGGGAGGAAGAAGGGAAAGCACTCACGGAGAGGGGGATAGAGCACAAGCTCTTCCCCCTTCCCAAACTCTCTTCTCACCCTCACCTCTCTTCTTCTCTTCTGCTCTCTGCAACCCTTGAATCCCTGGAGCCATGGAAGTACAATGCCCAGCCGAACCCAAAAATCAACCAACCACCCTTTCCTTCTCTTCCTTGGCCCTTTTTATACTTCTGTTCTCCCATAGAGGATGCAGGGGAGGTATCTTCTGGGGAATAAAGCTCCTAGAAGCTTCTTCCTATCTTTCCTCCCGACAGAGGAGTTGGTAGCCGGCTCTTTATGACTTCCCAGTGCTTGGCCGACGGATTGTTAGGTGATGTCGGGAGACTTCTCTGCTTCACGCGACTTCCCAGGGCTTGGCCGACGGATTGTTGGGTGATGTCGGGAGACTTCTCTGCTTCACGCAACTCTCGGTCCATCTGTCTGCGGGAAACAGAGGGCCGAAAGCAAGATGGGATAGCTTCGGGTTAAAAACAGCGCGACATTGTGCGTGCCGGATTAACAACAAAACGAGAATGGTTTGAATAGTAAGGCATGAATAGTGGCATGAATAGTGGCATGAATAGTGACACATGAATAGTGATGCGCGCCGATTTAACACCCCAAGGGAGAAGGGAGAAGGGAGCGTGCCGGTTTAAGGAAGCCCAAGGGGGGCACGCCGGTTTAAGAGCGCGCCGGCTTAAGTGATGGCCACGCCGATTTTGGGCCTTTTCTTAAGGTTTCGCCCGTTCAGACGACCGCATATATTCCTGGAATGCTCCGGTTTTGATGCATTGCCTCCGCAGTGTTTGGTTTGAAGCCTTTGAGCCCCAGTTTAGAATTATGAATGGTTTTTAACATATGCCGAACCCGTGTCCGAACTCTCGGGTTTTCTCTTGATTTGGGCTTCGGCATAGCCATTTGGAGAGCCGTGGCCACGCCTTCTGCTTGAGGGGCTTCCTTGTCGGGTAGCCGGCCACCAAGTGTGTTCCCGTCCTGATTGGGCGAGGTATGGGGTTTATTTGGCATCTCCGTCTTCGACCTGCTCTCGGATGCGGTGACGGACATGCCGTATGATCTTCATCATCAATTTTTTTACGTCCACAAAGGCCCGTAATGGCAATGTTGTTTATTATATGTGAGCTCGGTCAGGGCAGAGTGCCACTAGCCTGAGGCGTGGGTAGCTCGATCAGGGCAGAGTGCCACTAGACCAAGGTAAGGGTAGATCGGTCAAGGCGGAATGCCACTAGACCAAGATTAAGGTAGCTCGGCTAGGGCAGAGTGCCACTAGACCAAGGTAAGGGTAGATCGGTCAGGGCGGAATGCCACTAGACCAAGATTAGGGTATCTCGATTATTCAGGGAATGCTGGTTACGCCGTGTGATACAACTTTATAGGCTTTCCATTGAGGGGAGAGAACTGGACGACTCCTTTGTGGTCTACCAGGACGTAGGCACCCCCTTCATATACTCGGCGGATGACATATGGTCTGACCCAATTTTCAACCAACTTCCCCTTGGGGTTGGAAGCCATCACTTCTCTCCTTTCTACCATTACCAGGTCTCCTTTCTTGAATTCTCGACCTTTGACCAGCTTATCGAAGGCATGGGCCATGCGAGCTTGGTAGAGTTGAATGTTTTGTTGCGCACGGAGACGCTTTCCTTCGAGCTCGACAAGCTCTTCCAATCTTCTTTCTACATAAGTTTGTTTACTGCTGACTAGTCCATGTCGGATAGCGACTCGCAGCGAGGGGACTTCTAATTCAATCGGCACCACAGCCTCTGACCCGTATACGAGGGAGAATGGCGAATAGTCGGTTGGGGTTTTATAGACAGTACGATAGGCCCAAAGTGCTTCGTACATCTTTTCTTCCCAGTCCTTCTTATTGGACTTGACGATCTTTGCCAGCAACGTGCAGAGCGTCTTGTTGAAGGCTTCTGCAAGTCCATTGGCTTGAGGGTTGTAGGGGGATGATGTCCTCCAATCAATCTTGTATTTATCAGCTACCCGATAAACCTTTTGGTTTCTGAAATGGCTGCCGTTGTCAGAGATAATTCGATTGGGAATCTCGAACTGGAATATTATGTTTTTTTGGAAGAATCTTGCAATCAATTCTCTCGTCACTTCTCTTAGTGCTACTGCCTCCGCCCATCTGGAGAAATAATCTGTAGCTGCTAAGATGTATTTGCACCCTGATGATGATGCTGGCAGTGGCCCTACCACATCCGTGCCCCATTGAGCAAACGGCCAACTCGGTATGGTGGGGTGTAGCGGCATTGGCGGTCTTCTTGACACATTGGCGTGATCTTGACATTTTTGACAAGCCCTGGCGAACTTGCAGTAGTCATCAAACATAGTGGACCAATAGTAACCCAATTTCTTTATCTCAATTTTCATTTTCGGGCCGGCCTGATGCGCTCCAGTTGAACCCGCGTGGACTTCTTGCATCACCTGCCCAGCTTCTGCTGAAGACAAACAACGGAGTAGAACTTTTCTTCGGGCATCTGCCATTATTCGAAACAAGGTTCTGTTTCTCATCTCGTAAGAGTCTTTGACCTTCAAGAGTTTCATTCTCTGTTCTTTCTCCTTTGGGAGCTGCTGGTGCTGGAACCATCGTAGGAGATGTTCTCACCAATCGGGCTGTTGAACCTCTTCGACGGCTGCCACCTCACTCTCTTGTTCGTCAGTGAAGTCCTCTGTCACATTGGGAACCTGCCGATGGTTGATCACTGTTATGTTTAGGCTTGTGTCTGGTGGGATTGCCAATGAACTGGCCAGTTTAGCGAGGGCGTCCGCCTGAGCATTCTATCCTCAGTTGACATGCTTGATGTTGACAAAGTAGAATCTTGACATCAGGTGGGTTGCCAGCTGATGGTAGGGGAGGAGCTCTTGCTTTCGCACATCGAACTCTCCTTCCAGCTGTTTTATAACTAGCATGGAGTCTCCGAATGCTTCCAGCATCTGAATTCCCATGGACAATGCGATATGTAACCCGATTATTAGGGCTTCATACTCTGCTTCATTGTTCGTGCACGGCTTGTTTATCGAGCAAGATGTGTGCACAACTTCTCCTTCTGGAGATTTTAGGACTATGCCTGCTCCTGCTCTGACCCTGGCTGACCCAGTGGCCGAGGTGTCAATTCTGGAAGAGCCATCAAAATATAGCTGCCACAAGGAGGGCTGCACTTGAGCGGCTTCCAGGGTTTCATCTTCAGGAAGCTCCAGTTCCAGCGGGTAATCTCTCGATACCGGGTGCTCGACAAAGAAGTCTGCAATAGCTTGGCCCTTGACTGCCTTTCACGGCACATAGAAGATATCAAACTCTATAAGTATCACCGCTTATTTGCCCAAGCGACCCTTGAGTGTCTGCTGGGACATGATGTATTTCAGCGGGTCCTCTCCGGATACCAGGCTGATTTCATGCGACAACATATAGTGTCGAAGCTTCTTAACTGCGAAGACCAGTGCCAGACAGATCTTCTCTATGTAAGTATATTTCTCCTCAGTCCTGACCAGCCTCCGACTGAGGTAGTAGAGGGCTTGTTCTTTCTCTTCTTCATTATTCTGGGCCAGCATTGCCCCCAGAGAGTTGTGTGTGGCCGCTATATATAATATCAACGGCCGACCTTTCACCGGTGCGCCCAGCATTGGAGGAGTCTTCAGATAGTCTTTTAGCTTGTCAAAGGCTGTCTGGCAATCTTCATCCCAGTAAAAGGGAACATCCTTCATCATCAATTTGTGGAAAGGCTGGCATCGCCCTGACAAATTAGAAATGAACCGCCGGATATAAGCCAAGCGACCCTGCAGTGATCTCAGCTCGGAGAGGTTCCTTGGTGCAGGTAGCTCCTGAATCGCTTTGATCTTGGCAGGGTCTATCTCGATTCTCCGATATCTGATAATGAAACCCAAGAATTTTCTGCTCGATACTCCGAATGGGCATTTCATAGAGTTCATCTTTAATTCATACTGCCTCAACCTTTGAAAAATGACTCGGAGGTCCTACAGATGGTCCTCTTTTCTTCTGGTCTTGACTACCATATCATCTATGTAGCACTCGACCTTGTGGTAGAGCAACTCATCAAATATTTTGGTCATTGCGCGCTGATAAGTTGCGCCACCATTCTTCAATCCGAATGGCATCCTCTTGTAGTGATAGATGCCTTTAGGGGTTCGGAAGGCAGTGTGGACCTAGTCATGTTCCGTGATCCATATCTGGTTGTAACCGAACGACCCATCCATGAATGACAGGGCCTCATGGCCAGTTGTAGCATCAATCTTGACTTCCGTTATTTGAACCGGAAAGTCATCCTTAGGACAAGCTTTATTCAGATCTCGGAAGTCGACACATATCCAGATCTATCCATTTTCTTCTTCACGGGGATGATATTTGCCAGCCACGTGGTATATTGATTTTCTTTGACAAATCCCACGTCAATGAGCTTGTCTGCCTCTTTACAAATTTGAGTACTGAGCTCTGGCCTCATACGCCGCGGTGGTTGCTTCACCGGCTCAGCTTCAGGGCTGATTGCCAGCTCATGTTGCGAAACTGTAGGGCTCAGACCTGGCATTTCTCTGTAATTCCAGGCAAAGCAGTCCCGGTACTTTTACAGCAGTTGGGTATACAACTCCTGTTCTTCTGGGGATAGCTGGGCGCTGAGGAAGGTAGGCCTAGGGTCTTCCTTGCTTCCCAGGTTGACTTCTATCAGCTCATCGACTATAGCTTGGCCTCCATCTTCTATCTCCGGAGGTGCCGGCTGGAGGTCGACGAAATCTGGAACACCATCTTTGGGGTCGAGGACCTCGATTTCCTCATTCGACATCATCAGAGCCTCCGGAGAGTTCTCTGCTTTATTCAATAGTAGCTGTGTAGATGGCTCTATCAACGAGTCCATTACCATTGCAGCTTCCAAGGGCGAGAGAGCAGCCTCAGCCCCTGTAGATAGGGTTGCAGCCGTGACAGACTAGTGGTTGTTTATTGTCGGGCTGGGGCGCACTCCCAGTCTTGTAGCAGAAGGTGAGGAGGTCTCGCCTTCCGGGGCAGTTGTACCTTTGATAGAAATGGCATTCCCTTCCTCGGCAGCATATACCTCTTGATCGGAATCGGCTGAGGCTCCCCCGATTGGCATGAGAGGTGCTGAGGTCATCATTGGTAGGACTCCACTAGAGGGAGAGATCCCTGCCTCTTCAACATCTTCGGCCTCGCTGCTGCTAGCCGTGTCAAATTTGGCTTGAAGGGCCACCTCTTCGGGATAGACCTGCTCCTAGCATCGGCAAGGAATTATGGCCTCCACTTCTTGATTTTCGGGTTGAGCCGGCTCAGCATATTCAGCTTCCGATGTGTATTCCTCAAAGGTTGCCCCCAGTGGGCTATCTTTAGCAGGCCAGGTAGAAGGTGGAGATGGTGTCCACCTCGTATCGCCCACTGTAGTAGTATTCTTCCAGGGTGAAGCCCAACCCCGGGTGTTGAGAGATGCGCCTCAATTCCTTGTACAAACTTGCAGGATGCCACATTTTTTGGAAAGCTTCTTTGTTTTTATGAGATTGATCAGAGGGGATGTGTTGCTTTTGGAACATCCTGGCCATCCTGTCAGTTGTGAACGCCAGACCTCGAATGGGATTTGACGGGTTTTCTATGTCTTCGGGCAGGCAACAATCTGTGTCTTCCCGAGTAGGGTGTTCTTCAGCTGTGTAGAACAAGCTGCTGGGCCCATCTATCTGCGCCACCTCCCAAGCTTTGAAAGGCTCGACAGTGGGGTTATCATGGCCGGGAATCGGCTTGGTGAGGCTGTCAGGGACCCCAATGTGGTTGTGCTGCCGATCGACCTGCACTTCATTAGCTTCGGGGTACAAAGCTGGGGGTGCTATTCTTCCCACGTCCCCGGATACGGTGATATGAGAGACCACCTTGGTCTTGACATATCCGCACGGTGGTGGTGGATACCAATTATCGCCGGACGCATTGCTTGATGCCCCCGCAGGGGTTTTGACTTCATAGGTCTTCTGAGAAGACCCCGCATATAGGTTGGCGTCCGCCAAGTGACATTCAAATATCTCAAACGGGTGGAGGTTTGCAAATATCCTCTTCTCCTTCCCCTGGAGACTATATTTGATACATTGGTGGAGCGTAGAGGGCACCGCCATATTTTCATGCAGCCATGGGCGGCCGAGCAGTGCCTTGTACGAGGTGCGGGAGTCGATGATATGGAACTGCACCATCGTAGTGAAATCTACCAAGGTGAGTGTGAACTCCGCCACCCCCATCGACACTTCACATTTTTGATTGAAGCCGGTGATACGCATATCCCCGACCTTCTCAAGACGCACATTGAAGTGGTGCCTCTCATAGATTCTGTAGGGTAGAATGTTGACCGCTGCACCAGGGTCGACCAGAATCCTATTCAGCTCCCTCCCGTTCAGGTGCCCCTTCATGTACAGCGGCCTGTTGTGGCTGATGGTAGGTAGAAGCATGTCTTCTTGAGTGAAGGTCATGCTGGCTTCTGGTAGTGCTTTAGCCAAGCAGGTCTCAAAATGAGCATGCGTCTGTAGAGCAGTGATGATCGCCTATCGGGTCTCTTCACTCAAAGAGAGGATCTCCCAGATTGTAAATCTAGCAGGGAGCATCTTGAGTAACTTCATTATTCGGCTCCTAGCTTGGACATTAGAAAGCTTCATCTCTTCCGCCCACCATGGGCCTGGGAGAGTCCTGAGTTGCGACCCCCGATGGACATGCTTCATCTGCCTCGGACTCGGCACCTTTCTGGCTAGCACCGGATCCTCGGTGTTCTTCATTAGCCACTGCAGGGCAAGCTCCATCTGCATTCGGAGCTTCGGCAGATTGTGCTGGCTGCGGGTGAACATCCCCGGGTGCAGGGTTAGCCTCCTGGCATGGTTGCTTCCCTTTAGACATCTTCATGAATTCAAGGAATGAAGGGACTACCTTACCCCCACTCTTGTTATATAGGCCTGGCGGAGGAGGGATCTGGACTCCCTTGACCTCCGGGGGAGGCGTCTTGTAGGGCTACTCTCCCCTGAATATAATGTTGTGGTCGGGCGGCGACTGGCGCCCCCATTTTCGGCCTGACCGGGTTGCATGTGCAACAGTTGCGGCCTCGGCCTTGCCTCCCCCGGTAGGGGGTGTGAAGCAGATTTCCTCTTCTTCCTCCTCTCCGGGTAGGTTGAAGAGTGCTGATAGAGTATTGCAGGAGACAACCTGCACTTTATCAGCCTTAGCGGCCTTTCTTTTCTTCTTCTTTTGTTTCTTCTTCTTCTTTGCTTCAGCAGGCTCCTGCCCCCAGAACAGACTGCCCTCCTTATCGGATGCTGCATCAGCTTCTTCCTCTTGCCCGAGTGAGAGCTGCTCCAGTTCTTGCCATGGGACATGGTCTCGAACCAGCAAGGGCTTCAATTCGGGCTGCATGTACTCATCTAGCCCTTCAATAATGTCTTGTAATCTGCGGATCCCAGGACTGGTTTCCTTGACCACCGGCAGCAGAGTCTGTCTCCTCCGATTGTGTGTAGGTATCCTGATGACTACAGGTGGAGTGATCCATACAGGTGCTGCCACCGGCGGAGCAGGTCGTGGTGTGAGGCCACGGACATGTGCCCCCGCTTTCGGGCGGGGTGCCCTATTCTTTTTATGCTTCACAGGGACCTGCTGTCATCCCTGTTGTTCTTTCACAGGCTCCAAGAAATGAATTTCATAGGTGCTCCACGTACTTGCTTCAGAGATCTCCTCGGGCAATGCCTGGTATAGGGAGATCATGTTGACTCCTGCCCTCCTCAGAGGGGCTTCATGTGGTTGAGGAGGGTCCACCTTGCACTCTCCCACCTCTATTTCATTTTTCTTCACCATCCCTTCGATGATGTCCTTGAAAACATAGCAGTCTTCGATTGGATGCCCCAGCATCTGGTGGTAGGGACAGAATCTTGGACTGTCTTTTCTCTTCAGGTCCTCTGGCCTCTTCGGCTATGGCAAGGTGACCACGCCATACTCTGTTACCCAGTCGAACAGAATCCTGGTCTTGTCCTAAGGAAAGGAGTAAGCCTTCTTCATCTTGTCCCGCAGCGAGGGACCTTCTTTGCCATCTGGGGATTTTGCAGGCTGTGGGGCAACCTCCTTCTTGCCTTTATCTTTGTGTTGTTCGAACGCCTTGATGTCAAGAGCGTTCGCTTCTTTAGGCGTCGGGTGCCGCTCCACTGCCTTGCCCTTCTGGGCTGCGCTGGCAGTTGATGCAGGGGCAGGTCTGGCCAGAAAGGCTTCCACCTTGGCCACGACATTATTCAATTGGTCAAACGACCGTATTTCCATTCCAATCATCTTTTCCAGAACCTCCCTCCTGAGGTTCTGTTTGCATATTTGCACAGCATCCTCCTGATGTGGGGGCCGCTTGCATCTCATTCCGAGGTTCCTCCACCTCTTAATATAGTCGAGGGCTATCTCATCTGCCCTTTGTGATGCGACACGCCTAAGGATGATGATGCTCTGATACCAATTTCATGAGACACGACCCCTCGGACCTAGAATTGCAAGCAACCGAACCGAACGGCGGACCCACTCAAGCGGGTTCACCCGCGTCGCGCACACCCGGGTCCGTAGGCAGACCGGCGATGATGGGGAGGGTCCGAGGTTGGACCTCAAGGTTCCAAGGGTATGGCCAGCTAGGGATGGTCCCCAATGGGCCAGGGATGCCCAATTTCAAGGGCGGCCGGCACGCCGAGGGCGTGGGTTGTAGTGTCACACTCTCAACTCACTCCGCGGTGTTCACACAATTCAATGGCGTTTGAGATCGGGCGCTCACCTCACCGCCGACGGTCAACTAGAAACAATACTAAGACAAGCAAAAGTAAAACCAGCAGAGGAAGTGGCCAGAAGCTCACCTGATCGGCGTGAGGAAGCCGATCTCGGCCGGAGACGAGGGCGAGCGGGGAAGCGTGGGCTACCCGCACGCCGCGCCGATGACGCTTCGGCCGCTTACCTGCTAGTACAATCACTACGCCCTCACAGAGGGGGTGGACTAGGGGTGGGGAAATGAGGTTACAAACCAAACACTACCTCCACGCAGGGAGGGGCGCTAAGCCGGCCAGGCGGGGAAAGGAGTTATGCTTGATTAGCGCCGATGAAGCACCCCGCCGAATCTGCCCAGGTCTGGGACAGCAGGACAGGGGGTCGGTGTAGTCGTCGCTGTGCACTCCTCCGAACTCAGAATTCGACGAGACTGGCACTGAAACGACACTGACGGATCCAGGCACGTCTGTGAATTTTTGTGGGCAGTCCTGAAGTCGTCACCGGCTGGGGCAGGCTCTGGAACAGGGCCCCTGCGCTCAGATTCGTACTGTTCCCAGGGTGCAGCAGCAGATGGATGTAGTCACCACGACCGCTCCTGAAGTCCGATTGATGCGAGACCAAGTCGAGGACGACCGTGGACGAGTCTTCTTCGAGCAGCAACCAAGCAGAGCACCAGAAGATGTTAGGGTGCGAGGAAGAGTCCGTTGAGTGAGGGGGGGTCAGGGCAGGACCTGAACGATCTGTTCTGCGCGCCCGGGAGAGAAAAATTGGAAAAGGCTATTCCTGATGCCGAAAGGGACGCCGCTTGTTGGTGATTATAGATGCCTTGTGGTAGAACCTCTCGGCGAAGTGGAACCTTCTGAAGTTAAGGGGAGTGGCCGTGGTAGCTTCTGCACTGTAGCTCTGGTCCAGGTTCTGGTCCTAGTTGCGCAGTCGGATGAGAATGGGCACCACGATCTGTAGTGAAGTCGGAACGAGACAATTCTACCTCCCCTGCGAAGAAGACTGGAAGACCTTTCCGGCGATGTTTGGTACACCTCCAGATGACGTCGGACAGCACCGGAGCAGTCTCTTCAAGTCGGGCTCCAACTGCTGCCTGTGAACTAAGATGGATAGGGTGATGAAAGGTGATGGGAGACGGAGTAGATGGGGTGGATGGGTGTGGGGGTGACACCTGACTATGTGGGGGTCTGTTAGGGGGTGATTCAAGGTGTGGGAAGGGCAGAAAGGGGGCTGGGAGGTGGTCTAGCAAGTGGAGGGAGGGGGAGATGCGAATTTGGGTTGGGAAGGAGAGAGGGAGGAGAGATCTCTCCTTTGTTTTGAATGGTGGGTTAATGGAGGGGTTAATGGGGGCCTAGGGAATGGGAAGGGTTGCCTTGGGGAGGGGAAGGGGTGCTTGGGAGAAGGGATTCTCCCTTGGGAAAATGAAAGGTTGTATGGGGAAGGGGAAAGGTTGCTTGGGAGGAGGGAGAGGTGCCTAGGAGAAGGGGATTCCACCTAGGGGTTGGAGGGGACTTAAATGGGAGGTATGGGGAAGGGGGAGGGGTCTTAATTAGAGGTGAATAGGGAGGAGAGAGAGTGAATTTCGAATTTGGGGGTGGGGAGGAGAGAGAATGGGGTTCGCCCCCTTTAGAGAGAGAGAGAGAAATAGAGAGAGAGCTAGAGAGAGAGGCACAAATTCTTGTGGCAATTTTATCAATACTTCATTAGCCTCCAAATGAGGGATTGGGGTCCTATTTATAGGAATCCCACATTTTCACATAAGTCCCTGACTTTTGGACTACTAACACTTAACCAAGGGGAAGGGGGCGCCCCTGGGCCTAGCCCATATAATTGGGCCCATTAACCAACATAATGACTCTAGACTTAGGTAAATAGCTACCTAACCTAGGTATTGGACTCAAATAAAAGGAAAAGTACATGATAAGAAAATGAAAATTACATCATATGACTCGAAATATAGTGGCGGACAAGATGTAGCATAGCTGGCGAGCATCTGGATCCTCGAACAAAGGGGAAAGCTGGTGATGTCCTCATCATACCCCCGGGGTGCGGAGAACTCGACTCCGTCGAGTATGGGCCCACCGGGGGAGCGGTCCTCCAAAGCAGCTCAGGGCGACCCTCAACCTCCAAACTCAACCCGCATCTGCGACCAGGGGACGGTCCTTCATCCTCTCAAGGTGGCTGGGGCACACCCTCTTGCTGGCGATGGAACCCTGCTTGCATAGTATTGCCCCTATGTGCACACGTCGGGCTCTCAAGGCTATTTTGTGGTGGCTCTCCGGGGTGTCCCTCTTAAAGGAAGGTATAGGCTCAAAGCACTCACTAGGATCCACCGCGGTGCCCATATAGGGTGCCGGGTCTGCCACGTGAGAAGTGGGGTATATCCCATAACCCATTGGTAAATTCAATCCACAAGCTGTGTTGCCAAAGCCATTAGGAACAGGGAAAGGTCCAAGTCCTCGTGCCCTCGAATGGGAGGTGACCCTAAGGTAGAGCCACTCCGATGCCATCATCACCAAATCGCCTACTTGAAATTCCAAGTGGCGCTCGCGAGCTCTTATCCGCTCTTTGTGAACCTCACCGCTTATTGCGAATTGCTTGCGTGTATGCGTATGCCATGCACTATGATGCGGTGTGGGTGTGAAGAGCTTGGTGTGTAAAGGTGGACCGGGGCAACCGTAAATTGACCTATCATGCTGTGATGCCATGTGGACCTTGATGAACTTAGGTGGACCGGGGCAACCACTAGTGGCCTATCATGCATGGGCTTCATAACAATGGTGGGAGGGCCATGGTATCTGTAGGAGAACCTATCACACAAAGTGGTGATGAATGCCGGGGGACCTGGACACCCGTAGATGCTCCTAACATGCATATGATCAATGATGAATGAGGGAGGACCAGCACATCCAAATGTGAGCCAGTCATGCATTGGGCCTAAAGTGTGCGTGACATGTATGAGATGACTAGGCTTACTAGCCCTACCAAATGATGCAAAATGTAGTGGCACATGCATTCCCATCCAAATGGTTTCTCTTATGTATATGGCTTGGTGTGAGAGTTTCCACTCATAGGGGTCAAAGGGGTCTAGGAAAATGGAGTGGGCTTGGTCCAATAAGGTCGGTTGGGGTAGGAAAAGGTTGGTGGTGAGTAAGGTGGGGGGGTATAGGAGGGGATTGAAGGGGTCATGGTAAGGGTCACCTAAGGAGAGGAACTCTAGGTCCTCATGGTCCTCACAACCATTTGATGGCGGACTCTCCTCCTCTAGTAAAGTGATTAGACCAAAGTTTTTGGTGGGATGGTCGGCCATGAATGGAGGACTAGATGTTCTACCCGAGACAAGCAACTCTAGTTTGTGGATAGCAACGGGCTCGTCGGGTGTAGGGAGGAGTAAAAGAAGGTCGCTAGTGTAGCAACCCACAGTGTAAATGGAGGAGATGGATCCGACACATAGGTGTAGGAGGTCAAGGCTCCTAGGTCGGTCGGCTACTGTAGTCAACATGCCAGTTAGTTCCATTTGCCAAGCTATACCCTTAAGTAGATCCCCTAATGTTTCCACTTGATAGGATGATTGGATTGTGGTGTGATAGGTGGATAAGGGTACTATGGGGAGGTGTTGTTCCATGGAAGGGTAAGCAAGGGGCAGGATAGGGTGAGCCCGGTTTTCCACAAGCCATCTAACCAAGGGCCCACTTATGATCAGTTCACTCCAAATTGGGGGTGGCATGAAAGGTGAAGTTTCTTCCTCTTTTTGGCCATGACTTTCCTCCAAGATGGGGAGTGGTTCTGGGGTGTTCCCTACTAGGGGGTCGGGTGTGGGGATCATGGTTTCCTCTACCAAAGAGGTGAGTAGGTCCTTTGTGGGTGGGGTGATGATGACTGGTATGTGGTGCTCTTTGGGTGGTGGGTAATGGGGGACTTGGGATAGAATGGGGAGGGGTAGTAGTGGAGGCCTAGGTTGGGCATCTTGTAACTCATAGGGGAGGGTGCACCCAATTTGGCTCAATGGATTTTCTTTGGGAAGGAATGAGTCCTCTTGACCCAATTGGGCTTCATATTCTTCTTCCCAATCTAGGGGAGCCTCATAGACTTCGGTCACCTCCTTAAGTTCCTTTTGGAAAGGGGTGGGAGGAGGATTTGTGGGTTGGGTGGTGGCCAATTTGGTTTGAATGGTGGTGGTGATCGGGGTTGGAATTATTTGGGGTGGTGGAGTTTGGGCCCTAAGGGAGGTCTTGGGTTGACTGGGAGGGAAAGGGGGAGTGAAGATCTTCTTAATCTCAATCCTCATCTCTTCCCATGGGTATCTGGGTCCTTTGGTTTCCCATCCAAATTCATCCCGAGGTGACCAAGCTCTAGGGTCGTGGTTCCTTTTTGTTTCGAGCCGGTCAAGTCGAGTGGTGAGGGTATCAAGATAGTTATGAATCTTGTTAGTGACAATGTAAAATCGGTCCATGGATATTTGGGGCATCTCCCTAGGGTGGTCATGCAATGGAGTGATGGAAAACATGATGCAAGGGAGACTCAATTGATAATGCCCTAGGACTAGACTCGTAGAGACAAGTCTAAAACTTGCTCTGATACCAATTGATGCGACACGCCTAAGGATGATGATGCTCTGATACCAATTTGATGAGACACGACCCCTCGGACCTAGAATTGCAAGCAACCGAACCGAACGGCGGACCCACTCAAGCGGGTTCACCCGCGTCGCGCACACCCGGGTCCGTAGGCGGACCGGCGATGATGGGGAGGGTCCGAGGTTGGACCTCAAGGTTCCAAGGGTATGGCCAGCTAGGGATGGTCCCCAATGGGCCAGGGATGCCCAATTTCAAGGGCGGCCGGCACGCCGAGGGCGTGGGTTGTAGTGTCACACTCTCAACTCACTCCGCGGTGTTCACACAATTCAATGGCGTTTGAGATCGGGCGCTCACCTCACCGCCGACGGTCAACTAGAAACAATACTAAGACAAGCAAAAGTAAAACCAGTAGAGGAAGTGGCCAGAAGCTCACCTGATCGGCGTGAGGACGCCGATCCCGGCCGGAGATGATGGCGAGCGGGGAAGCGTGGGCTACCCGCATGCCGCACCGATGACGCTTCGGCCGCTTACCTGCTAGTACAATCACTACGCCCTCACAGAGGGGGTGGATTAGGGGTGGGGAAATGAGGTTACAAACCAAACACTACCTCCACGCAGGGAGGGGTGCTAAGCCAGCCAGGCGGGGAAAGGAGTTATGCTTGATTAGCGCCGATGAAGCACCCCGCCGAATCTGCCAAGGTCTGGGACAGTAGGACAGGGGGTCGGTGTAGTCATCGCTGTGCACTCCTCCGAACTCAGAATTTGACGAGACTAGCACTGAAACGACGCTGACGGATCCAGGCACGTCTGTGAATTTTTGTGGGCAGTCTTGAAGTCGTCACCGGCTGTGGCAGGCTCTGGAACAGGGCCCCTGCGGTCAGATTCGTACTGTTCCCAGGGTGCAGCAGCTGATGGATGTAGTCACCACGACCGCTCCTGAAGTCCGATTGATGCGAGACCAAGTCAAGGACGACCGTGGACGAGTCTTCTTCGAGCATCAACCAAGCAGAGCACCAGACGATGTCGGGGTGGCGAGGAGGAGTCCATTGAGTGAGGGGGGGTCAGGGCAGGACCTGAACGATCTGTTCTGCGTGCCCGGGAGAGAAAAATTAGAAAAGGCTCTTCCTGATGCCAAAAGGGAGGCCGCTTGTTGGTGATGGTAGATGCCTTGTGGTATCAGCTCTCGGCCAAGTGGCGCCTTCAGAAGTTGAGGGGTGTGGCCGTGGTAGCTTCTGCACTGCAGCTCTGGTCCAGGTTCTGGTCCCAGTTGCGCAGTCAGACGAGAATGGGCACCACGATCTGTAGTGAAGTCGGGAACAAGATGATTCCACCTCACCTGCGAAGAAGACTGGAAGACCTTTCCGGCGATGTATAGTGCACCTCCAGATGACATCGGACAGCACCGGGGCAGTCTCTGCAAGTCGGGCTCCAACTGCTGCCTGTGAACTGAAATGGATAGGGTGATGAAAGGTGATGGGAGACGGAGTAGATGGGGTTGGAAATGGGGTGGATGGGTGTGGGGGTGACACCTGACTATGTGGGGGTCTGTTATGGGGTGATTCAAGGTGTGGGAAGGGCAGAAAGGGGGCTGGGAGGTGGTCTAGCAAGTGGAGGGAGGGGGAGATGCGAATTTGGGTTGGGAAGGAGAGAGGGAGGAGAGATCTCTCCTTTGTTTTGAATGGTGGGTTAATGGAGGGGTTAATGGGGGCCTAGGGAATGGGAAGTGTTGACTTGGGGAGGGGAAGGGGTGCTTGGGAGAAGGGATTCTCCCTTGGGAAAATGAAAGGTTGTATGGGGAAGGGGAAAGGTTGCTTGGGAGGAGGGAGAGGTGCCTAGGAGAAGGGGATTCCACCTAGGGGTTGGAGGGGACTTAAATGGGAGGTATGGGGAAGGGGGAAGGGTCTTAATTAGAGGTGAATATGGAGGAGAGAGAGTGAATTTCGAATTTGGGGGTGGGGAGGAGAGAGAATGGGGTTCGCCCCCTTTAGAGAGAGAGAGAGAGAGAGAAATAGAGAGAGAGAGAGCTAGAGAGAGAGGCACAAATTCTTGTGGCAATTTTATCAATACTTCATTAGCCTCTAAATGAGGGATTGGGGTCCTATTTATAGGAATCCCACATTTTCACATAAGTCCCTGACTTTTGGACTACTAACACTTAACCAAGGGGAAGGGGGCGCCCCTGGGCCTAGCCCATATAATTGGGCCCATTAACCAACATAATGACTCTAGACTTAGGTAAATAGCTACCTAACATAGATATTGGACTCAAATAAAAGGAAAAGTACATGATAAGAAAATGAAAATTACATCATATGACTCGAAATATAGTGGTGGACAAGATGTAGCATAGCTGGCGAGCATCTGGATCCTCGAAGAAAGGGGAAAGCTGGTGATGTCTTCATCACTTTGCTTTGTTGAGTAGAGTTCAACCACTGTGACCTCCCTCTCTGTAACATGGAATCTTTCCCTGAACTTCCTCTGCATATCCGACCAGTCGCTGATCGACCCGGCCGAAAAGCTAGAGTACCATTCAAATGCGAGCCCCGTCAGCGAGGACCCGAAGAACTTCAGTAAGTATGACTCATCGGTGGCCAGATCACCCATGATGGTCATATAATATGCGACGTGTTCCTTCGGGGATCCCTTACCATTGAACTTGTCGAACTTGGGCGGCTTGTTGATCCTTGGGGGAAGCCGCTTAGCAACATGATGTTGCGGGTATGGCACCCGATAGGCATCAAATGCGACGTAGTTGCCTTCACTCCTTTCTGTGAGCTTCAGCTCGATCATCCTTTCCACCATCATCCGGTTCATGACCGTGGGGTCAACTGGCTCCGGATAGAAGTGTGCCGGCTGCAGGTACGGGGTGACCAGAGTGGTCGCCTGTGGAGGGTGCAGCAGTGGGGGTGTCTGGTGCACTTGAGGGAGCACCGGCGACATCAGCGGCTGCGGTGGCCGTTGTTCTGTTGTCGCCAAGCTTGGCTCTGACGGCTGAGGCATGGTATAGAGTGACGGAGGGTCGACATGATGGACCGCTCCCCGGGATGATTCACCCTGGACTTCAGGCGGCTTGGAAGCTGATGACTTCTCAGTCTTCTCCATCAGCTATTTCTTCAACAAGTCTATCTCTTGTCGTATCTTTGAAGTAGTATCAGGACTGACGGGTCCATAGTTTCCGTGCTAGGGATAACCTCTGTTGCTTTCCCGGACATACCCTCGGGCAGGATGTCGAGGAGGACGTCATCGTCTTCTTCTGCCGTCACTACATTGGCGGTTAAGATAGCAGCTCCATCACTCCGATGGTGATAACCCAGGGGTTGTTTTCCTTTAGCTGCCGCCAGGAGCTCCCTTGCAGCCTCTGTTCTTCGAGTATTCAGCCCCGGCCTCGCGGCCAACTGAGCCAATTCGCGAGGGTCTTTAGGGAGCCCTCCATAGCGGCCGAACACGCCAGCCATATTGTAGGTGAAAACCTGCATCCTTCTTCTCTGTCGATGGACCTTCCACTTAGCCTGCTCCGGGAAGGTCAGCCTCTTGAACACAGAAGTCCTTCTTGTTTCTTCCCTCCTAGGGGCGACTTCATCGGCTTCGATCCCAAAGCCGTCATCATAGCCATTATCGTCAACCGACGACACCATCATCCTTTCTCCTGCATCTTCTTCAACTGCCATTGATGGGCAGTAGTTTTCATTGGCTGCGGCTGCTTGCATCAGCCGTTGCTGCCCAAGTGAGGGATTGCCTAGCCCTCGGAAATAGTTCTTGACCATGTCGGTCATCTCTTGTCGACCCCGGTCTTGATACAGCATGGGGGACAGTTGTCGACCTCCCACAAGAGGGATGTAAGCTAGCCGAGCTCTATCGGTAGGTTGCTGAAATCTTCGTCCAATAGCAGGGACGTTGGCTTGACGGGCACAGGCCCAGAAGCTTTCGTGGCGTGGAGGGTCCGCAATCGCCTCTTCCTCTTTCGGGGCCAGGCCCCTTTCCTTCCTCACTTCCGCCCCGTCGCGAGTAGGATAGCAGCGAGCTAGTGCAGCTTGGTGGACAAGCTGGACCCTCTTGGGGACCACACCTGTTTGAACTTCCTCAGCCTGGGGGCCAACCTCTTTTGGCCATAGCGGTCGGCTTCTTCTCTTTCTGCCCTCCTTCCAGCGAGGGCTAGGTATGAGTTGTGGACAGGGACGGCGGGGATGACCTGGTCCGAGACTATTCGTGCGTCACATCCGTTGAGGAAGACGCGCACACCGCCGACCATCATGGATTTACTGGACTGAGACAGAGATCTGGTAACCACAGCAGTACTCCTCCGGAGTTGTTTGCACTGACGACCTCCGGACTTGTTAGCAGCATCGGGGCGGACCCCATGGATATCATGGTGCACCAGGCAACTAGCGACCAGGGTTGGACTCTTGGGCGAGTCATGGCAGCATCGAGCCTTCAGAGGCTCCATCTTCTTTGTAGCTCCCTCGACGGGCTCCGAGGGTTCCACCTCCAGCATATCCATAAAGGCTAACCCCAAGAAGTTGGGGAAGCCAATAGCAGCAGGGAAGTTACCGAACACCATGGGCACCGCCATGTACCCTTGCGCATGATCGGGCACTATTGAAGGGCCGAAGCCGACGCCAGTCAGCCCAGTCGTCATCATCATTCGTCTACAAAGACAAACAAACCAACGATCAGCAACCTTTGGGAGGGCCTCGAAGCCCAAGCATCTCGGCAAAGAGATGAAAGGTGACACTGGTCCCACCGGGCGTGCCAGTCTGTTTCGAGGTTTATTTTACCAGAGGTATTTTATCATGTATGTCCCATCGGGCTTTCCAGTCTGTTTCTGATGGGATATTATTATTTGGCATTTATTTGGTTTATTCACGCGTCGATCAACCAATTAACTAACCGGTAATTAACTGATTGATTGACTGTGCGGGCGTGCCAGTCACGTACGTGATGAGTTTATTATGCACTCATTCTGACCCGTTTCGGGTGAGAGTGAGGTTCAGTCGGGACCAGCAGTCTGCCATACCATAAAAGCTACGTCGTTAATTACATCCCTCGTGAGGAGGGAAAACTTTTGATTAATTGCCGAGATAGTGCGCTGTCGAGGCCGGAATAAATGATGCAAAGGATGCGAATGATCATGCAAGATACTATGATCTACCATGCACAATTTATTAGGGCGGACCCTCAGTACGTGGCGGAGGACTTAGGTCCGAAGACCACCATCACGCGTAGCAAGAGCTTCCAGTCGGACATTGCCCGCCTTTCTGCTCATGTCATTTGATATACCAAGAGCCCGTGCACTCAGGCATGCATTGATGCGACATGAATGCTTAGACTAAAGCATGATGATGAAGTTATGAGACTCGCTAATTCAGTTTTAAACAAACCAATTTATTCAATTTATTGATTACATGGTTTATTTAATTCTATTATCAGCGTTAGAAATCACCCCGGAGGCGAGGAGAGGGTTGAAACGGCACGACGACGCGATTCAGAACAAAACCGGCGTGGTACACGTAGGCATAGAGTTTAAAACGGCCCGGGAAGCATGGGTAAAGGCCTAAAACGGTGCCGCCTAATGTAGGTGTAGGGATTGGCCTGAAAATGGCGCGCTCCCCTTCCTGGCGTGCCGGAATAAGGCGCGCCATTTTCAGGCGCGCCGTATTAAGGCGCGCCGAGTGTCGACGGCACCGGTTTAGCCCTGTTTCATGGAAACCGAGGTTTTATTGATTTAGTTTTGGACTTATCAAAGCGTTGTGGAAGATTTTGGGAGTTTATTGAATCAGTCAGAAATTGGATCGGTCTCGGGCCGTCCGGAGGTCAAGTCACAGGCTCGCGCAAGGTTCGTACTTGAGCGCGGCGATCGTTCCGAGTCAAACTCGTTCGAGCCGAAATTTTGGCAGCATCTCCCCATCCCGGAGGATTGTCAGGGAGAAGCAGGGAGTACTCATGTGGCGGAGCAACCCCTAAAAGCCAGGTGGCGCAACGGCGGCCGGCGAACCCGAACGGATAGGAGAACCCTGAGGGTTAGCCTACTAGGGGTACCAAGTCCGTGGGTGTAAGGTAGATGGATAGCGTGACTCATAGCGGGAGCGAAGACCCCGAGGGCTAGCCTACGAGGGGCACGCGACCCGAGCCGGTACCACGTCTAAGTCGGGATGATCGATAGAGAGGGAAAACCCAGAGGGCCAACCTACGAGGGGCTCCCATCTCACGGCTACCACAAGGCCCACTAAGGGCTGTGGATTTAGGATGTTGGGATTAACCCATGTTACTGTACACTCACTGGTCCGTAGGGAAACTCATCACTAACAGATGATTTCCTATAGACCGAGTGATTAGGATGAGAGATTGGGGGATGTTTCCCTCCCCAGGTCGCCGAATCTCACTAACGAGACGGTAATACGGCACGGTGGGAAAACATGTACAGTTAGTAGACTAAAATCAATGTCTGTAGGTATGCCTATACGTGTGCACATTAATGTTAACAGGTTGACAAAAATATTCATCAGGTGATGCTCATAAGACGATGACGAGGAGTATGGGGACGGCCTCGTCTCCTTCTGTTCATGGTCGAGAACAGGAGGGGGGTAAGAGGACGGCCCAAGACCGATAAGAGAAACGCACATGTATATGTGCCTCCGACGGTGAAAACCTTTGGTGTTCGAACGGAATAGAGACCTTGGGGAGAGGAGAGTAGTTGCTGTAGCCCACAGAGTTTCAAGGGCGTATGTTCGGCGTCAGAGAAGACGAGTGCAAAAGCATATGTGCAAGGAAATGATGACACACAGGGGTAGAGGGAAGATGACCGAATGGATAAGCTATAACGGCGCCGAGCACAACTATACATGACCCATCCAATGTGCGATGAGAGGGGGTATGCACATATATGAAGCCCATCCCGGCGCCGGCATTGTTGCGCGGCGCCTTCTCACCGACCACGGAGAGGAAAACACAGAGCATGGACGAGAAGAGATGATGCAGGGGAAGAAGGAGAACATTGACTAAGACTCATTCACGCAGTCAAGCATTCATTCACTTCACAAAAGAGAGAAGGATTACAAGTTTATATATCGGCACCGGTATTGTCTCACGGTCGCCATTAACATCAGACAAGAGAAAGGGTTTCAAGAGAAGAGGGATAGATGGAGGATCGTAGAGATGGCGAGGGGGGGGGAGGATAGGCTCATATCATCGCTCCTCCCACCCTCTCACTTACATTATGTCGGAGAAGAAAACCAAACGGCGGGGGATCGACGGAGAAATCACGACGACCCACCTAAATAAATAGGAAGCATATGATCTTCTTCTCCGGCACCGGGAGGTTCATGCAGAGCGGGGTGGCGGCTGTGGAGACGCTCAGACGGGAGCTTTTCCCACAAGAAAACCCTCAAGCCCCCTTTTTTCTTGATCGTTTCCCTTTCCAAAAGTTCTCTCTCTTTAACTTGGTCGAACAAGTTGATTATATAGCACTGAAGCTATTCCGGCGCCACGGAGGGCGCGCCGGACGTGATGGCGCTGGGGAGCAGCCTCCCTTGGAGCATTTGCACGCCGTTGATGATGGCGCCATTTAAGGGGCGTGCCGGTGAAACGGGGCGCCGTATTAGCCTTGCTCAGATGCCGAAGGCTAGTCGACGAGTCCGGGTGTAGCACCCCAAAAATTTAAATAGGAAATAAATGAAAATAACTATAAATATTAGTCATGAAATAATTATGGTTAATCAAAAATATATATCTTTTGATAAATTTAGCTAAACTAAACAATTGAGCATTGGAAATTAAATATATCCTTTTATATATTTGAGGTTTAAATTAAAAATATATTTAAGTAATATATATATATATATATATATTTATAGGATTGAACCCGACTCTGATACCTGAGTCAACAATGCAAAATAGATAAGATATACAAATAAATAAAGTTAAAGGAAATAAAGTATGTATATAAAGTTCTACCAATTAGATAAAACTATTTATTAGTCTACTAAATATAATTAGTGGGCCTTTGCATTAAAACAGTTAGACGTAATATATATATAAATATATTATAAACTAACCCAAATAATACTAATGGGTTTTACTAAAGATTTAAATATTAAACACATATGCTACCTAATAATATTAAGCTAAGAATTTATACTCAATGGGCTTCTCCTTTATATAGGGGGTTTAGTATATATATATATTTCTTAAAAGTCAAACCTTTACGTAACATCCATGGGCTTTACAATATATGTATAATATATGTATGAATATGTTAATACAAATGGACCATAACTAGTTAAAAAGGGCCTTAAGGAGCCTTACGTGAACCCCATATCCATATATATATATAAAACTTTTATACCCATTAATCTATTCGAAGCCAACCCTTATACATACCCCAAATAGCCCACATACGTGAGCTTTCCTAGAACCCAACTTGCATAACAACCCACGTAACATCAAACCATGTATCTATACATGGTTATATTCAGACCATTCACTTGAGCAACACGCATGAAGCCCTTCACTCATACAACCCACATGAGTTTCTCCCCAAGTCCAACTCATGTGCATATTTCGGACGTTTGCATGGTGTTAGGGTTTTGGGAAAACAAAAGGAACTGGCGGCTGTATAAAGGGAAAGTGCAGTGCAACGAATGGGAAGGTTAAGACCTTGCCACCTTTGAAGCCGTCGAACTCTCCAGAAACCTTGCTCTGTAAAACCATGTTAACCCCACCAAAGCGCCCTCCTCATCCTATGGCAGATACGTGAAGCGTGAAGAAGGCCGGCGTCTTCTTCCTCCTTCCTCTCCTTCATCCTGCTGTGAAGACCGAAGTCTTCCTCCTGCATGCTGTTGTTGTTGTGCACGGGAGAAAGCTTCTTCCCCTTCCTGCTTCTTCCTGTTGCAGTTTACCTGCATCAAGGGAAGCCAAGTCTTCTTCCTCCATCCTCTGTTCGCAACAGAGTGCCGGTTCCTCTGCAAAACTTTAAACATCACCGTTTCTTCACCTAAAGGTAGGCAATCTCCCAAGCAAAATTATAAAGCTAGCATGCTAGAGGTATAGAACATGTAGGTTTTCACAAGTTTCGTAGTCCAAACAAAGTTAATTCATGATTTGTCTTAAGTAATGAAGCCAAAATGTTAGATTAGAATGGTATATATCATGCATATGGATTATGGTTGTGTTCCGTTATATTCTGAAATATTACTGTAAATAACGACCCTGTCTAGGGCGTTATTTTCCTAGAAAGTGACAGCCACCATGTCGTCAATTAACAGAATTCAAAACAACGACCAACGAGCTGACGTTAATTGAATTTATGATAGTTATGAGTTTTAGTCGTTCATAAGTATAAAAGTATCATTTGGCCATGAAAATTTATGGGCATACTATTGGGATAGAGACCGAGGTAGTGGAAGTGATTGCACCATTTTTCATGTCCCCTATTTCAAGATCCCCCGTCTCTCATCGAAAAATTATTTTGAACATATGGTTAGGTAGAGTTTTTCGAGCCGATCATTTTGGTATATTATAAGCCAGATTCCGACATCATTTAGTATAGAAACGGGAGGCTTAAAAATATAAATTTTTTGAAATAACGACCCAACTTCGGTCGTTACTCAAAATTTGACGCCTATAGTACAAGGCGTCAGATTCTATATATATATATATATATATATATCATGTATACTTATCCTTGAAAATCCCTATTTACTAAAATATATACTAGAAAATTATGGAAAATATATTTTTAGAATCCTTGTATTTTTCTCCTAATTATCATATATTCTATTTTCTTAAATTATTTTAAATAAATTAATGTGCCTTTTAATGTACGTTTTTGAATTTATTCAATTAAATAGATATAAATGTGAATTCTTGTTAAATAAATTTATTTAAAAATCATGAAAATTAATGTTCCCCAAGGGGACGCTAATAAAAAATGACGCCACCCACGGGCGTCAAATAATATAAATTTATTTAATTATAGTTAATTATAGAATTGGAGGGACTTGAATTCTATAATTAACGCAATCATGTTCTCACCGTTTTCTTCCGTTTTTGACCCATACCGCGGGTCTTTTGGCACTCTCATCTCATGTCCGTAGATGGAGTCCCTGTTTCATGATTGGTTCACATTATACACTCAACTCTCGGTGACATACGAGCCCTCCGTTGGACATTCCGTTCCTTCGGACTGGCAAGTTAGTCATTGAGACCTCCGTAAGTCTCCTCGCAGCCTTGGATTCCCTCAAGGCCGACTGAGCTGGTTGTACCTAATCACCTAGATTTCTGAAATGTCATGGTTTTCATCTGGTTTATTGATATATCATCCTTATTACAAGTTCTGTCCTTGAACTCTATGCCATGAAATCTATCTTAATGTTCTTACATGCTTGATCCTTGAAATTCTTGGCCATTAATATGGAATTAGTCTAGACTAAATGTCAGGGGCTATGGTTCCCACTAAAATGATATTTTAAATGCTATGGGTCCTAATCTAACCCTATTGGGCGAGACAAAGTCCAAACGTTACCGGTATACGATGATCGGGTGCATGCATTCACCAACTCGGTTATTGGCATTTAGGGGCAATCATACAGTCGTGAGAACTCCTAAGTGTGCGACCAAATACTAACTAGTGCTATTTCATGAGGGGTGGTCATATCGTCGTGATTTTCCCCTTAGTGCATTGGCCAATCCTATATAGTGCTAGATGTGCAAACGCTCTCGTGATAGTGATGATCGGGAGTAATTGCCATCATAGTGCATCTTTCTACAACTTATTGTTCGTCATGAAATATCTTGAATTGCCATATTGGAGGGGTTATCATATCGTCGTGATATTCCCTTAGTGTCGTGGCAAATGCTATATAATGCTTGTAGAAGTAATTGTTCTACTTCTATATCGATCATCATAAATGTTCTTGAATTATCTCATTGATAGTACTCGTTATCTTGTCATGAAGATCTTCATAATACTGGATACCTTGAGGCTCTCGTGATAGTGTCCGTCATAGAGAGATGAATGTTATATTTCCTCGTGAATGCTAGCTTGAGAAAGTACTTGTTGAGATCTCGCTATACTCTCTTGATTATCATTGTCCTTACTCTTCATGAGTGTATCTAGCATCTTGCTTACTCGTTTGTTTATTATAGTTCTTGAATTTATCTCGTGTTATTATAGTTCTCGATTTCTATATCTTGCATGACCTACATGAGTATGTTAAACTATAATTGACTTAAAGCTAGCTTGGAGCATGAGATATTAAGTCCTACTGAGCGTTCGCTCACCCTGCGTTTTCCAATGTTTTTCAGGTAACGACCCTAGTGACGACGAGACCGAACATGATGGGCAAGGGCAAGAGTGAAGAGTACCCCGACAACCTAGATGAACCATCTAGCGTGGTTATCTTATGTCTTATGTTAAGTCGATTCAAGAGTCTCATTGTAATTTTTCTTTATTGACTCTTTTCATTTATTATGGGCCCGAATATGTAAAGAACTTATATTTGAAATAAAATTTGTTATTTGTCCAAATTGTGTTTTGTGGAAATGACTATGCTCTGATTGACATGACTGTTTAATTATCACGTTCTGAGCAAACCTCCGAGCAAACGACACGTTCCGCTGCTATCGGTTCGGGGCGTGACAGAAGGTTTCTGTCACTCCCTGTACTCTATACCATCGAGGTATTGTCCGCTTTGGCCTACCGGTCTCACGGTTTTGTCCCTTTCTAATAGTGATCGGCTCCAGAATAGAGGACTTCCCGGGAGGTCACCCATCTCAGTACTACTCCCCATTAAGCACGCTTAACTTCGGAGTTCTTTTCAAGAATTGAGTCGATACTTCAAAAGGCGCCTCGGTGATATAGAGTACAACTTAGCTATATTTGAGGGTGTTACAATCTACCCCTCTTATATAGGCGACGTCTTCATCGCTGGGCACATATAGCACACAATCACGCAATCAAAGCCCCAGGCAGGTAGGACTCTAGAGGTGGCCCCTACAGGCTCAAGAGGTGGCTCCCACTATGTAGCACTTTGCTCCATTACGGACTCAAGAGGTGGCTCCCATAGCGTAGCACTTTGCCCTGCATGGCACTTAGTTCCCACACTTCCGACTGGGGTATAGCTCTGATACCATTCTGTCACTCCCCGTACTCTATACCATCGAGGTATTGTCTGCTTTGGCCTACCGGCCTCACGGTTTTATCCCTTTCTAATAGTGATCGGCTCCAGAATAGAGGACTTCCCGGGAGGTCACCCATCCCAGTACTACTCCCCATTAAGTACGCTTAACTTCGGAGTTCTTTTCAAGAACTGAGCCGATACTTAAAAAGGCACCTCGGTGATATAGAGTACAACTTAGCTATATTTGAGGGCGTTACACCGGAGATGATTCCGGAGGTCATCGTTGATGATTCCTCTCGCCGCAGTCCTTGGAAAACCTCGACGGGGCATTGACGAAGCTCTCGGCATGACGTACGGCCTTAATACGAACTCCGTGTGTGTTTGGCTTGAGCACACGGGTCTTCTGCTGACACAACCTTTGGCACTATGATTCATGACTCGTGTCTGGGGCTTCCTTGCGGGATGGCATGTCATCCAGAATAATTCCGCCTTGACTGGCGATCAATCGGCCATTAACGGTCCTAATATAGCAAGAAGACGAACCCGTGTCGGGTGATTGGGACCTTCCGCTGCCAGAGCCTCCGGTTCTTTGTTATGAAGGACCGAGGGCGTTCTTCCTCCTTAGGAGAGTCTTCATTCAGGTGGCGAGCCACCGGGTAGACCGTCGTCCTTGGTCGGGCGATGGGTGTAGGGTAGTGGCACGATGGAGTCGATGCCGAATCATTAGGCAGACTTGGTCGCACTGCCGGTTGGTTGTGGATTCATCTCAACTCTCCTGAGGCGAAGTCCCCGGTGTTCATTCCAGGTGACTCGAGGCTTTGGTAGCTTGAGAAGTCTTCAGCAAGTTATTCTTCATCGGCTTATGTGCTTCAATGGGCCGTATCATTCATCTTTGCGGCTCGGTCGCCGTGCATCACATTTTGAGTGCCAACAAAAACCCGTGCTAAAAAAGGTCATCCTCAACAATCGGGGAAAGAACTGGACTCCCAGAGCGGAGCTATCACCAGCCTAAGGTGCTGCAGAAGTGAACCCAAATTTAACTAAGCAAACCCAACTAAGGCCTAAAGCCCTTCAACCATGTTTGAGGAAATAGCACTATAACCATGCGCAAGAATAAAATCGAAATAATGGAAATGAAAGCGTGTTTCTTGCACAAAATAAAGATACCTTGCAACCTTGGCATGAACACCGGCACCCTGAAGCGATCTCGATCATCAAGCTTTGAATAGCACGAGCTTTTGCATTCCTCACTTGATAGGACGAAGAATAGAGAGGATAACAAGGATTAAAGGTTCCCCTATACAGAGGAGCGGTAGACACCAAACTAGACGAAAAAAGAATAAAAGGAAGAGAGACGAGGGCTAGAACTCCCTCGTTAAGGCATAGAGGCCCTGATAACAAGGACAGGTACAGAATAAACATTGATTAGCTGAGATCAAGACAGACTAAAGCCTTGGAAGCAGCAAGAAAAAGGGTAAGAACCCCGAAAGGGTGAGGAGGAAAGAATAGAAAGACGATGAAAAGATTGCTGCGAAGATAAGGAAGAATAAGAATAATCGTCCGACGTGGTCGGAGAAAAGGAATAGTGATCACCCGCTAGAGGCGGGGAAGAAGATGCATAAACACCCGACAAGGTCGGGGAAGGAAAATGATAGACACCCGACAAGGTCGGGGAAAAAGAATCATAAACACCCGACAGGGTCGGGGAAAGGGCACGGAAAACACCCGACAGGGTCGGTGAAAGAGTACGAGAAGTAAACCCCGGAGATACCCATGGAGGAGAATCAGAAGAATTCCCGGGATCGGGAAGATAAGATAACATAGGCCGCGGCCTAAAATAATGAAAACGTGGAAGATCGGGCGCCTCCAAACTAGGGAAAGGGAAGCGGGGGTTCACGGACCTAGGAGGAGAGGAGAAGATGATCGAAGTAGGATTGGAAGAAGGAAGATACACCACCCAAGGGTAGGAGCTGAGCAATAGAAATGAGGAATGAAAGGAAGAGGAAGAGGAAGAAGTGGACCCCTGAGTGCACACTATGCGGCCCTTAAACTTACGCTGCCGCCTCTTCTTGGCAGAAACTATCTTGTAACGGACCCACCTGGCACGGACTTAGACCTTCAACCTTCTCATCTTGAAACATCTTTTCATATAACGGGCCCACCTAGCAGATGGCCTAGCCCGGTCATGAATATGCAGTTTTATCGGGGTGGCTGCCCCTAGACACCCGGTGCTAACCATAGGTAGACATCCTTGAACAAGTAACTCCTTAGGATGAACATCAGAAAACCACAGAGTCTTGTCACTCGGCACTAGCAATATGAGATTCGGCATCTCCATTCGACAATCAGGCATGAAGCATAACTCCCTTACCAGAAGAGCAGGACAAAACTGAGGGAGAGTAATGTGCGGCGTTGACGTGGCTGATTCACCAATAAACTGAGGGAGATTGCATAACAAGTGCAGAATGTCCTTGGAAAGTGCTGAAGACACGGCCAATTGCCCCTTGAATAGGGAATTCATCAAGCTCCTGGCAGCCGTATAAGTTAGCACCATCTGGGTAGAGAACCCTTCTTGGCTAGTGAAATGAACAGCGATCGAGCAAGAGGTAAGAACAGCATCAAGGGTGAACTTCACGGCGAGCAGAGAGATTGCTACAGGCCTTGCTTTTGAAGAAACTTGCACCAATGCAAGTGAACTCTTCTTTGCAACCATTTCTGAAAATGTAGGCTCATTATCCCCAAAATAGCTAGGGACCAGGACCCAGATTGGCATGCGGCAAATGACATCTTGAATCTTGAAATGCACAATCGAAACCTGGCTCGGCTCATTATCTCCCTGGGGACCAGACCCAAGGGGCACCAAAGATAACGCACACTCGCTCCGTGGGGTAAAAAGGGATGGAGAAGCGGAGGTAATAGGCTTGGAAGGCGTGGGTAAAGGCTCGGAAGGCATAAGTGGGGGTAAAGGCAAAGGTGGAGGCGTAGAAGAGGGTAAAGGCGAAGGTGGAGATGTGGGTATAGATATAGCGTACACTGGCACAGGAAATGCTGGCGAAGGGGAGGGCAATGGCGGTGGAGATGGTGGAAGTGATGGAATAGGGGTCACTGGGAGAGGAGGCGGTGAAGACGATGGTGATGGCGGTAGGGGTATTGGAGGTGGTGATGTGGGCAATGAAGGAAATGGAGGTGAAGATGGTGAGGCGGAGAAAGTAGAGGGTCGTGACGCCCACCTTGGACGTATCGACACGGCGCGTCGAGCGACATTAGGAGTAGAAGCGGTGGTGGAAATGGGAGTAGAAGAAGTAGAGGCACTTGTCTGAGCAGAGGCTTGGGTTGGTGGGGGTTGTGGGGATGGAGTAGGAGGTGGCAAAGATGGGGTAGATAACGGAGCAGGCGACAGAGCGGGTGCATCACTAATCAAAGAATCACAAGGGTGCCCCTGGTCTTGTAACGGAGACGGCTGCCTGGGCGTCAATTCTTGCTACTGCTGCTTATTGTGGAGACGTAAAATGACTTCATTCATGGTAGCCCAATCAATCATCTTCTTATCTTCCAAACCATAAACAAGTTCCTGAAACTCGGGGCAATCCTCAACCAAATGCCCCTGTTGGCAATGAAATTCACAATATTAAAACACATTCCCGGCCGCGGGTCGGCAAGGCATAACCGAAGGGAGCTGCAATGCGTGAGCGGCCATCAAAGCCCTAAAAATGTCTGTAAAAGACTCCGACAACGATGGAGAAGGATCCCGCTTCGGGCAAGGTGGATGCCGAGAGGTATAAGAAGGTAATGGAGATGGGAGTGGAGAAGGAAGCGGGGGTTGCACAGGCAATGGTGCATGGCTAAGGGAAGGATTAGATAATGGCGCATACATAGTGGGATGAGGAGGTATGTAGTGGACGGCATCCACCTACTCGCGGTGTGATGTTTCCTTGACCGGAGGTGGAGACGCGTGCGAATATGAAATAGCGAAGGGCTGACTGAGGATGGCGGTAGGTTGACTCATGGAGGGTTGATACGTGGAGGTATATGGGTATGTGGGAGTTGAAGGCTGACTCATGGAAGGATATGTGATGGAGGGCTGACTCGTGGAGGGCTAACTGATGGGAGATGATGGATAGGAGGCGTATGTGGGCGTAGAAGGTGGAGGGGACTCAGGGTCAAGAGAACCTAAAAGTTGTTGGTGGATGAAGCAGGCTCAGCTATAAAGTTGTTACCATGAGGTGATATCGTTCAAGGATAAGATAAAGTGGTACTCGGGCGTTGCATTAGAAATTATCATTTTGATTTGTTCTTCCTCCGGAATATGTTCCGGGACATGAGCGGCCAAGCGACGCCAGTGGTCGGCGAAGGTAGAGAACTCCTCGTCGAGCTTCATCTTCTCATGGGCCAGATCAACCAAGGAATATTTGGGCCCAACCTGGTCTTGATACTGCTGAAGAAATTTCTCTTGAACGGCTTGGAAATTCACCACTTGATCTTACGACAATGCAAAGAACCAATCCCGAGTCGGGCCTTCTAGAGACAGACCAAACAGATAGGCCATCAAACGTTGGTCATGTCGGAATTGGGCCGACTCACAAAGAAACTCCTTCAAGTCCACATAAGGGTCACCGACTCTACAATAGCAGCGATATGCGGGAATTTATGAATGCGGTGAAAGCTGGAGACCTTGGAATGCAAACGGGACACTCAAAGAAAATTTGGGATCAATTCGGTGTTGTAGCTCATCAAGCTGGCGTTGGGTTTGAGCCATCATCTCCTCGATGGGGAGGGATCGAGAAGGGTGCAAGTCAGCCGGAGCAAGAGAGTGTGGATTTGGACCAGAATTATGATATTGGGCCGGATAAAGAGATCCGGACTGAGAAGAATGAAAGCCCATTCCGGGAATGGTAGGATATGTGGGCCTAGAAGGATCATGAACATGGGAATAAGGACCTATTGGGCCAGTAGCAACATGGGGTGCATTAAGAGAATAAGAGGGCCCATTAAAGGAAGGGGGCCTACTAAGAGTAGAAGAGGGAGGCCCGTTATGAGAATAAGGCCCATTAAGATGATTAGCAATGAATTTTTGGGCTTGGACCGGGGCCGTTTGGCAAGCAAGAGATGATAGGGGGGCCATGAGATTTGCTTGCGGGTTGGAAGGGCCATGAGAAGATGGGCCCGCGTGGGAAGAGGAATCCACATGGGAATAGGAAGACGGGGAAGAAGAAGAGTAATATACAGGAGAAAAATGGCGCTCCATGAGGGCAAATGGAGACTTTATATAGGAAAATTAGGGAAATACAATGAGGGAAGTAAAAGGGCTCGAGAATCAGAGTGGGGGCTGACTCAATAATGCAAAGGGAAAAAAAACCTAGGGCAATGTGAGTAGACAAATGGACACATAGAATGGACTAGCCTAAATGGGCCTAACAACAAAATTTATATGGATGATGGGGGATGCAACACAAAATAACACAAATGGGCTTGGACAAGCCCAAACAAACAATATGGGTGTGAGAGGGTTCAACCAAGATCAAACAAGTTGATATGATCGTTAATTTTTACTTTTCCAAAGTTTTGGTGGGCCTTTTAATGACTTAGATTAAGCATAATTCCTTTCAGACATAGATGCCTTATAGGAAGAAGGTCCGAACTTTGGGTTAATCTATGGTTAACTCTCTCACAACGTATGCAAAATGTAAAACTACGGGGTGGAAAGGTATAATCGGCCTGGCGTCCGTGTGGGAATCCACGGCTCACTGGGACTTACGGAGGTCCCGGATAAGATCACCTAGTCGAGCCTAAGGAATATGGGAGCGAGAGGATCACTTACCGAGGAGGAATGCAGCTACAATATGCAAATATGCATGATCCTATGTGCACTGGAGTGCATGCAATTTCTTGCCTAAGTCTAGCAAATCAAGACAATTATAAAATTATGCAAACATCACAAAATGCATGAAAATGCAAAAGAATATGAATAACAATAATGCATTACCAGAAATAAGTACAATTAGGCACTAAAAGATAGGAAGAAACCCAAAAGAACAACGTACCTTTATGTTTTGCCCCTGAACCTACATGCAGATTTTATGCACAAAATGCTAAAATGATGACAATATTTAACTTGGCAAATGTGACCCAAATGATGCAAATAAACTATGGATGGAAAGACAATACAAAGGTCTACACAATGGACCCAAGAACAAGGCAATCCGACCTCAGGAGGCCAATTAAATCATCCAAGAAAGATGTCCATGTGAACCTGTGCGCAAACTGCATGCAAATTTTATGCACAAAATGCTAAAATGATGACAATATTTAACTAGGGAAATGTGACCCAAATGATGCAAATGAACTATGGATGGAAAGATAATACAAAGGACTACCCAATGGAATAAAAATTAGCACAATCAGACGTCGGGAAGGTAATTAAATCATTAAGAAAGAACGCACCTGTGAACCTATCCCAACTGCCTGCAAACTTAATGCAGAAAATGGAAAAATGGAGACTCTTTTTAAATATGCAAATTATGTACAAATGATGCAATCTTTATATGTATGGAAAGAAAATACAAAGGACAATACACCGCAATAAAAATCAGCCCAATCTGACGTCAGGAGACAAAGTTATGCCCGAATGCATAAGGCCCCTGTGAGCAGTGCGCTTGCCCGGCCAGAACCAAGAAAAGGTCACCTGGATGTCCGTTTTTAACCTATATGCTGTCTAATGGATGATCGCCCAGGTCCTGGGTGGCCCTGGGAGGACCGTTTCTAACCCTAGAGGGTTGGGGCGGTCCTGTAATGGCCGTTAAAGGTGCTAGGCGGCCTTCCGATAGACCGTGTACCCTTAACAGACCTGGGAATGGACAGAACAATAGAAAAATGCGAAGGAGACTAGCCAAACATGCGTAAACACCCACCCAACATGCAAGAGACTAAAAATACAATGTGATGGGCACAAGGTGTCCCACCGTGATCGCAAAAAAAAAGGATGTGGATATAAATGTTTATGAATCTATCCTTTCCCGCCCCAAACTACTAACTATGCAAAGTGTAAACAATGGAGAGCAAAGGGCGATGAAGAAGAGGAACCTGACCGTGATCGCCACCAAGGACTTACAGTGCCAAATGGATGAAGAAAAGATAAATATGGCGCCGTGTACCTTGGAAAATATGGAGGAAGACGCGGCCTAAAGGGAAGCCGCTACACGTGATCGTGCTTGAGAGGATGCGGGGAATCGATGGTGGGTACACCTCCTCACCTCCTAGCTGGCTAGAAAGCAAGGGCCTCACGTCCTATTGATAATCTCCTGCAAAACAAAGCCACAAAAAAGAGGTAAAACACATTACAATTTGAAGTGTAGCATATGCCCCGAAGTGATAAAATAGCATGAAAGAAAGGGGGAGAACGCACCGGGGGAGGGATTTTAACCCCTATAAACGGGTGCAAACAGAAGGTGGGAGTGTTGTGCATGCATGGGATTTAAAATCATGAAATTTGATGGAGAGAGAAAAGAGAAAAGTGTCGTGTAAAATAGAGAGAAATGCAGAAACGTGCAGAAACAGTGCGATTCGTGATGATTGTGAAAAAGTATGAGAGAAGAACTAAGGAATGGAGCAATGAAAATGAGCCCAAAGAGATGGAAATCAAAGCTGGTACTTCCCTCTTCGAAGTGGGGTCGAAGATGTGAGTCGACGATCCGGCATGGCTTCACCCCGAGTCGAAGAAGAGCCCACCATCGCGCAGGCGAACTGGGCATCTATTTATAGAAAAATGATGGAACCCAAAACTTTATGCCATGATTCCAAGAGATAGAGTCCACCAAATATCGAGATCTCTAGATCATTCTCGATATAATAGTCAGGATAAGAGCTAGGAGAAAATGTGACTCTTTTTGGTGAAAGGATCTGGAAGTTATGGCTCTTGGAAGAAGGCCCTGGAACCTAATCTGACATAGTTTGTGTTGCACGAAAGTGCATAAAACCTAATATTGCTGCCAAATTTCTAGGAGATAAGGTCCATAAAAAATCATGCTCTATATACCAAACTCAAGATAATACAAAGGGGAAGAGATAGAAACAAATGGGGCTCAATTTGGAGTTGGTTTCTAGAAGTTACAGCCACTACAAGATAGGCTCATCGAGCCGAATCGGGATAGAGTCCAGCGCAGACTGGACTCTTAGCGATTTGCTTAGCGGTTGGTCAACCGACCGTTAAGGAATAAATGGTCGGTCGACCGACCGTTTGCAATAAGAAACGATCGTTTGCACGATCATTTGGGTAGACTTCGCGCGACTTTGGAAATCGGATCATATCTCCCAAATGGTGTAGAACTAGCAAAAGTGGTAGAAGTAGAAATTATATATAATTGAAAGATGAACAACTTTTATGAAGAGAGTAAGATGAAAAGACGATTATAAGATGGAGAAAATGGGGCTAGAAGATAGGAAAAATGCTGGGTCTACTGGTGAACAGTGCAGTATGCTGAAAAAATGTGAATAACTTGAAATTGGTACAGAACTGGGGAATGGCATAGAAGATAAAGTTGTAGATCTTGAAAAATCAAACAACGTTTATGAAGGGCACATTTTCAATAGACAAAAGGAGGGGATGAAAAAGGACCGTTTTCAAGACTGCATAGTGAAAGAGAGCTGAATGCTTGATGGAAACCAGCCTAAATGGGCCGTAAGCTGACTTGGAAGTCGGAAGTTGATAAGATAAACTCCAGGGCTATAAGAAATCATGATCTCCGACGTCCCAAAGGACAGGGAATGACAAAATGGGCTCGAAATCCATCCAAGGAAGGCTCCAAAATAATGGGTAATTCGGGACATCAAAAATGGTGAATAAGAGAAATGACGCAACTTGCGGACTAAAAACGGGTGTCAACAATATCATCTAAGATAGAAAAAATAGATGATACGAGAACTAGTAGATGAATCTCTGTCTAAGAGGAAAACAAGAAAAGCTCACAATAAATGATAGATCCTCTAAGTGAAAAAAAAAGTTAGGCAAAACTTCATGTCTAACTCACAATAGACGATGAGTTAGATGATATTTCATCTAAGTGGAAAATGACAAAAGCTGCGATAGATGATACTTTGTCTAATCTTGGATAGTTGAAGCAATTGATAAAGCGATAGACAATATTTTGTCTATCTAAGAAAATGATAAAATGAAAAATAGGAAATATTTCATCCAATGTAAAAGCAAGATAGAACGGTTGGACGAATGTCTCACTAAAAGCTAAAATCCCATCTCCTTATTTTAATCTTATTTTCAAATGGGGCGATAAATATATATGAATATATTACACTTTTGACTTGGTCAAATACATATGTGTTCATGTTGATTGTGCTTTACTTAAAACTGCAAAACGACAACTGCATGGTAAAATATTCATAACCAACAGTAAAACCCTATAGTGCCATGCACAAAGACGATGCACTCTTCATCTAGACAATGAAATCACGAAAAATAATATATGCTATGAGCTATACACCATAAAATAACATTTCTGTCTGATAAATGATCATACTTTCACGTATGATCAACACAATGTCCGTTGGGATAGTCTCCACCCTCATACATACAAGAAATGGGATAAAATATTACTTCTGTGCACTGACGATGAAATTTATTTTACGTACAAGTCATGCGATACATTTTTTTGTATTTTATCCACATAAGGATTTGTATTTTGATCATATTTATAATGATCAAGAATATGAATACCGGGAATTACCTGATACCATTCGAACTCTACCCTGCCACCCATGAATCGGAAGGCTCGGAAGGGTTATTTTGAGTGTTGTGGATGTACATTGAAATTCAAAATAATGTAGAAATAACTACATGATTAACATTTTAAATAATAAAAAATAAATTTACATTTTTAACTAATAAATTAACTATAGAGTCCAACCCACAAAGTATAGTCTACAGGAAAGAAAGCGTACTCAATCATCGAGAATGCCCCGGCCCTGGCAGGCTAGCAGCTACGAACCATTGTGCCAATCCTCCGAACCTCGAGGAGGAGCCACTACACCTGAAAGGAAAGGGGTGAGCCTCATCTCATTGGCTTAGTAAGGATCCCACAGATCCCCACCACGAAACAGCGGTGGTAAACATTGGCAACAACAGCAATAATAACAACAATAACGATAGGAGTAACAATAGTAAAAAGAGCAATAACGACAGCAGTCGGTGGAACCATGGCTCGTTGAGCTACTCCTACTCTCAAAGGGGTGAACCTCAACCTCACGGCCAGAACCACCGAACCAAGGGGAAACCACGGCTACACTACGACACCTTCGTCGTGAAGGCCCATCCTTGCTGATGAAGGCCACAGCCCAGACCACACGGTCCGAGGTAAGGTCATGATGTCACCATCGTGAACACTACTCTAACTACGAGTGAAACCATGACGACTCTATCGGGAACCCTTGACTTCAACGTTAGGAAAAGCGTATAGAAGTCACTTAGAGAACCACGACCTCGCTGTCGGGAAACCAAAACATCGAGTCAGGAGAGTCACGTCTCATAGGACGAGAGAACTTGCCCACTAGAAGCAAGGCCGGATGCGTCCACTGACGACTTGGTCCATAGCCTCAGGTGTCACCCACTTGTCTCAACACGGTAATTGTGACACCGTACATAAGTAACCACAGAACAAGGAGTAGTCAGGGTCATGCTCGTCAACGCGTGTCCAAAGGCCCCCAACCATGTGTGCACACACTGACTGACTGCGCTACGTAAAGCCCTCTAGCTGGTTTTCCTCCCAGCCCGGACTCAAGCCACCACAGTGGGAGGCCCTATGAAACCTAGCATAAAACCGTCTCTTTGAGTCAAACTCTCTACCACTCCCAGGTTGGTCGACACCCGCGTGCCCAAGAAATCTACGACTAGTAAGAGAAGTCACTCGATGTGGGAACTTTGAGTAGAGAGGAAACTATCGGAGTACTATCAGTTACGCACACACCCCTCGTAAGTATCTCGAAACACAAGGTGGCCCAGTGCCACCGAAACTCGGAGCAACTAGCTAGATTAGCTAAACCATCGGCCAACGAGTCAAGTGACTCATCTCAAGGTTGCTATACAATACAGCTCCTTGTCGTTAAATCACCCTAAGCCAGAAACCAAAACTATGAACGAAGAGGAGTTACAAGGCGGTCTACTACTGCTGGAGCTCTCCCCTCTCTAGGGGAAAACAAGGAAACCCCAACACCCCTGGTTGGGTCACAAAACTCACAGTCACTGACCATATTCATGGCCCACATGGAAATCGCTTATCGAGGAACTAACATTGTGCGGGAACAGCCCTTCGGACATACTCAAGTGCGCGGTAACTCAAACTAGCATAACGAAGAAGCTCGAAAATACACGGGGTCACCCAGACCCTCAAAACCACACTAGCATCCTATTCAAGGTAACACGACTCTCACGGACAACCAAAAACATGAACTCCGGCTAACGGGGTGTCCAAGACATTAATAGGATGAAAGGTCAACCAATGGGTCTCAGTCGGGTTGACCGGTGGCCAAAAAGGGTGAAAGCGCCCCAAATCAGTCGACTTGGCCCTTGGGTCGGTCGACCTATCTAATAGGGGTGGTCCACCGATCCAAGGATTGGTCGACCTTTACACTGGGTCGGTCAATCGATCCAAGGCAGACTGCCCTTCCGTGGCGAACTACCTATCAGTCGACTGATTCACCCCATCGGTCGACCGATTCCAACGACGCTCGAATGTGACCCCCTCCGAGGGGTCCTAAACCATGCCCCAATCACTCCGAATGATGGGAAAAACATGGGAAACTCTTCCCTGACCTCCGAACAACTGGGAGGCACCATTCATTCCACAAACATCCGATCGAATCAGTGGATCCATCGCTCACCCCAAAAACATTATATTTTACCCCTGCATGGAAGAAAGCCCTCTTTTGGCCTCGCCTAGGCCTACAAATCAAGGGAAAATAGAATGCAAGGGCCAAGGATCCATCCCCTACCTCATACGATGATTTGGCATGCCATAATCCCTGGATCGCAAAATGCCATCTTCCTTGCCACCGTTCCACGAAATCTACAAGGAAGAAGACCGCGACGCACTGCCTCCATTCCTCGCTCCCGTCCTCACTGCTCACCGTCCCAGGTCACCTCCTCCTCGCCCGCCTCAAGCTTTGTCGGCCGTCGGAGAAGAGAGGGAGAGAAAGAGAGAAACGAGAGGGAGAGAGGGAGAGAATGAGGGAATGAAGGTTTAGGGGGTTTAAATAGAATAGACTTTTTGGGTTTAAAAAAATCTAAAACATACTAAAATATGAAAAAAATCAGCCCCATGATCCTCAAAAATTGCACAACTCGACTGGATCACCCCGGAGCCCGAAAACACATTGTTTCATCACATATGGGGATCCGAGGGCCCTATAACCAAAATTTTGATTTAATTATAAAATGCGATCCGGGACTCATGGAAACGCTCTGAAACTCACGGATTCCTAATCATAAAATCCTGAGTCATTACAATATCTACTTTATCTCACGTCTCTATTTGGGAGAAGTATTTTGAGTAATGTTTTAGAGCACACAGACGATGCAGTTGTAGTTAGTCTACACAAAAATAGTAAAAGGATAGATAGCATATAAATGACGGAGGATATGTTCCACCTACTATCTTAAGAACGACATGGTCACACTCACAAAGAAGGTAAAAGTCTGGAAGCCAATTGGAATAGTCGAACGTTGCAACTAGGATCAGACCGTTGGATGGAAGGCGTGTCTAATGTATACATGAAGCCTACAGCTATAAATAACCAAGAGTTCTAAGAGAAATGGTGATCAGAAAAAAGGGCGAACATGACTAGACCCAAAGCACAGGCGATCTTCTTCCAAAGCGTCTTCCTAGCGATCACAAGCTTCCTGTGAACTCAAGCCTAAAGGGGGACTTCACCATGCTGAAGGCATCATCCCTGAAGTCTTTCATCTCAAGCATCACTCAAGAGGAGAAACTTGATCATCCTCGACACTCCTTTTGTCTTCCTCCTCTATTTGCTAATTATTCTTAATTTTTTAAGCTTTGTATTTTCCACCATCTGCTCATCAAGGAGTGCATATGTGGAACTCTAAATCTATTCATCTGACAATGTACAGAGTATTTGTTACTCTAGGAAAACTAGCACTGTGTGTGCAAGGTTGGGTTGTTGATATAGTGTATCAGCTGGGTTACTAGTTCCAGGAAAAACTAGTGGTAAGGATTGCTGAAACTTGTAAGGTTAGCTGGGTTATTAGTTCCTGGATAAAACAGTGGGAAGGTTCATTGAGACATGGTAAGATTAATTGGGGAGTTAGGCCCTGTAAAACTAGCAAGTGTAGCCTTGCTTTAAAAGGTTAGTGAAATCCTTTGCGGGTTGCAAAGGGATTGAACGTAGGTCTGTCAAGGAGGATAAACTGAACTAGTATAAAATCTTTGTGTCTCTATGGTTTATTTGTGATTCTATGTTTTCATTTCCTCTGCATTTCAACATTTAGATTTTAACACGTCATAGTTTCTATTTGACACACCTATTCACCCCCCTCTAGGATGTCCCCGGCTATTAACATCTGTCACCTCGGTAATGAAAGAGATTCACAGGGGGGCCAATCGCCTCCACCTAGGACTCCATGCACATCAAATTTGAAGGTCAGATGAGGCCCCACCTCCTCACCTTGGTAATGAGAATGGTTGGCAAGGGGCCCACCCCCCTCCCTTTGCACTCAGTACGTGTCAAGTCTGAAGGTTGGACGGGGCCCTACCCTAATACCTTGGCAATAAAAAAGGTTGGCAGGGGGCTCAACCCCCTTTGCCTGGCACTCCAACGCATCAAGTCTGAAGGTTAAATGAGGCCCAACCTCGTTATCTTGACAATGAAAAAGGTTGGCAGTGTAGTAACCCAATAAAATAAAAGTATAAATTATATAAGGAATTATTCTTCAATTATTTTTACTATAAAATAAAGATCATCATATACGTAAATTAATCAAATTAAATTTAAATTTGGATAAATCAAGAGTAAGCTAATTGGCTTAATTAAGAATTTATTAGGGCCTAATTGGATAAATAGTATTAGCATTAATGGGCCAAAAACCCTAAAATCGGACTAATTGGGGGGAAACACTAAATTGATAGGTGAAACCTAACTAATTGGGCCTAAAATCTTAGGGAAACCTTAGCACACTTAGAGTGGAACCTCATCCTTCGAAATCCTGACCTAATTAGGGTTTTGGATTGGCTAGGGCGGTGCTAGATAGGGTAAGAAATCGATATTTTCATAGTATTTTGGAGAGGGACTCTATCCCTTGATTGGATCGAGTTTGGGAGTCTAAACCCCTATAAATAGGACTCAATCGAACCATAGGTGACGCCTTAGTTTGTGCCAAGGCGTGAAGGCAAAGGAGAGGATCGAATTTGGAGAAAGGAGGTGAGTTTTGGAGGCATTCGAGGAGCAGTCGGAGTTCATCGCCCCTTTGCTAGATCGAGTCTAAGGTAGGTGCCCTCTGAGACACAAATCAATTAATAGTCTAAATCACGTTCATATGCATGTATACTCGATCTAGAATGTTTTTTGCCCAATTTCTATCAAGTAGATTGCATGTATTGTATGAATTAGGGTCAGTTGCTTCATCCCGTGCCGAGAATGGAGTTATGTTCCTGAACGCGGCACAACCAAAAACCGTGATCTTAACGTGGCCCTATGATAAACCATGACTTTGAGTTTTCAAACTTAACTTATTTTCCCGCTTGTATTATTTAATGTAAAAATTAATTAATTTTATTGAATGCGGCTTTCCCCTAGACCGCGACCGTATGAATAATCTTATCAAATAGAAATTTTTCTCTCTCTGAACGCGGCCCCCATACAGACCGTGATCAGCTGGCGTGCCCCATATAGACCGCGTTCTGTGACGAGTTATTTTTAGGAACCCTAGTTTTCCTAGTTGATTTCATGACATGTATAGGTTAATAGCATGTTAGTTCCATTGTTCTTGATATTTGAATGCATTAAATATCTAGGCCCTCATGAAATAAAGCTAATTCTTAAAGTTGGAACATTGTTCTATGTTCCTTATGTTCTTACTAAAGTCCTTTACCTCCATGTTGTCTTAAGAGAGTAGATGAAATCTGAAACCTAAAATTGATACATCTATAGCATGATTTTCTGTCTTTACATATGTTATGGATCAGCGATTATGATGGATCGCATATGGTTTTGTTTGAAGGTTCTGTCATGTGACGACCTAGACTCTGGATACAGGGTAAACCCGATACCACTTGGAACCTCTGAGGCCTCCCAAGAGCGGTAAAGCTCCGAAGGGATAAAAGGTGTGTGATAGTACATTGAACTTCCAAATATAACCGTAAGCAATTAAGTTTCAATGATCAGGATTACTAAAGTAGCAGAAATAAAATTACATTTTCTATAATAATTGAATCTAACAGAGTCCAGTCCACAGAAAGATAAGTACAGTCCAATAGGAAAGAGAACGTACCCTCAAGTCGGGGGAAGCCCGACACTGGCAAATGCTGGCAACTAAGAACCACACAGCAGGTACCACCCAGCAAGAGGTAGAACTGCTACACCTGAAAAGTCAGGGGTGAGCCTCGTGTCACTGGCTCAGTAGGGATCCCACAGAACCCTACCACAAAACAACGCAGTAACAGCAGTGCTACACTAAAGTAAAGCAGTAAGAAAAAAGAGCAGGAACAACAGTAAAGAGGAAAATAGCCGTACCACGGAACACGGCAGCCGAAAGAACCTCGGCCCTCTAAACTACTCCAGACAACAATAGAAAGGCGAACTCCAATCATACAAAGTCAGGCGTTACCGATCCATTGTCAAATCACGAAACCCTATCGTGAAAGGCCTACCAAAATAGGTAAAAGCCTACCAAAGACCTACACAGTCAAAGGCACAAGACATACATGTGCTCACCATCGTGTACGTTACACTAGACTAGACTAGACCTCGAGTGAAGCCACACACAGGCTACTCAGAAAAATCACGAAAACACAAGTCACAAGAGTCATGCGTCAAGTGACAGAAGCACCTCCTCACTAATAGAATAGCCAGATGCGTCCACTGACGTCTTACACTGAGCCTCAAGTATCTCGCACTAGCCTAGAACGGCGGCAACTGAGACACTCAACGGGAACCAAGTACCATGAACAACAGTAACGACTGACTAGTCAGGGTCACGACCATCGGCGCTCCTCCAACTGCTCCTGACCACGTGTGCACACACAAGCCCAATGCCTTGAGCCAGGCCTCTAGCTAGTTCTGTAAGACCCCAAATTATTTTATTGGATTTAATATATTTATTTAGCTCTTGTTAATTAAGAATTGAATTTCATATTTATTAATATTTAATTCCTTAGAAATAGAATAGTGATAATTTCGACCACCTTATAAAAATCCAGAAAAATGGTAAACAGATTAAGGTCGATGTAGATAGCAATTTTGTCTTCTGGCTTTAGGTCATTATAAATCCGTGGTGAGATCTATTTAGAGATTAAGCCCTTAATTGCACACTTTTTGACCCAAACCTAACCTTGGATTAAAACACGAAATTAGGGCTTGATACTCGACCAAATGAGCTCAAACCAGAGCCAAATGAACGGTGAGGATCTAAGGATCAAAAGCCCCCAATAAATTCAGCGAAACCCTAACCCTAGGCGGCGCTCTCGACCGAGTTTGCTTAAGTCAACAATCACGGCGCCGCTTCTAACACGTCTCTTCCACGGCCGAATACTCCCAGCTCAGAACTCTCCAGAAGGCCTATGAGCTATACATAGAAAGCTCTTCGAGTCTTCTTTCTTTTGGTGGCTGTGGTGTCGGTAGAGGATCCAGATCTGAGGAGAATTCCGGCGATTACTGAAGGTGTGTCGGCAGGCCGTCGACTTCCTTCTTCCTCCATTGTTTCTTCAATTGAGGTAGGCATTCTCAACCAAAGTTTGATCATGAGTACAGGATTTTGATCCTCTCGACGAGATCTATCCATTGGGATTGAAAGCCCCAATTTTTATCAGGTGTGTAGAGAGCAGTCGAGGCTTTTCTGAAGGGTATTCTAGTTCGTTCTTCATATCTAGCACCGTTTTTCAATCTCCGATTGAGGTAGGTGTAACAGACCAAACTCTAATTAATTTATATGATGTAATAAGCATGATATTAGCTTTCATTTCACGTAGAAAGCTCTAAGTTTCATGAAGCATACTTATAGAATTTCTATTTATAGTAACAGCATGTTTTAGACCTAGTTCGATGTGTTCGTCCGAAGTGATTTATGATTTCAAAGTATTAATCTTAATCCTCATGAACCATATCTTATATGGTTGGATTCACCATCGAAGTAGCTTTCCTTTGAGCCAAGAAGCCCCAAATTCCATTCTGTATGTAGAGAGAATTTAACGTTTTAGTCACAGCATGTTAGAATTAGGGTTTCATGTGTTCTTGACTTAATACATCTCGATTCCAGCAATTGATCATGCAATTGACCTTGTAGACAGGTAGACTTTTGTATTAGCTTTCCATTGATACCAAAATCCCCTTATTTGGAGTCCAATTGCATTAGTTATGATCATTTTAGTGTAACCCTATCCAAACCCTAGTTCCCGGCGTTCACCGGATGCGGCAGGGATGACCGGCGAAGACCCAGAGATGGGCGGTCTTACGATAGACCATCCAACTCCAGCCCACCTTTTGACCAATTTTGACCCTAGCATGCCCCTAGTTGAACGGTTTTTCAGGAACCACTCATCCCAGGATGAACGGTTCGTCAGGAACCACATATCTGGATGAAAGGTCCAGAATGGACCACATATACATGAACGGCCCCTTACTGGGCCGCACATCCAGGGATGGGCGGCCATCTCTGGACCGCCCATACCATTGGGCGGCCCTGAAAAAACCGCCCATCCACTTGGGCGGCCCAGGGAGAACCGCCCAAGTGCCAGACCCCCGTTCAGTCCCCGTTCAGCCCCCGTTCAGCCTGATAGTTGTGCGGTTCACACCGAACCATTTATCTACCCAGTAATTGACTTAGTAATTATTATGATGCATCCATTTTAGTGTCATAATGACCATTTATAATTAGAAACCTATGGACGGCCCCGTAGGAACCATCCATCTCCCTGTGTCACAGAGTGACCCCTGTTCGGCCCCGGAATGCCCAGTAAGATGTACGGTCCATATAGAACCGTTTATCCCCACAGAGAGTGACTTAATATGTGTTCTAAGGCATTCATTTGCATGTCATTAAGGGTAATTAGTGAAATAGAAACCCATTTAATAACTGTTTAAATATGCAACTAAATTCATGATTATTACTTGTTATTCGTGCCTACGCGACTTACGCGAACTCGTTATCATCTTAAATACTTTCTTGGCATCTTGGGTTAATATATAACCAAATCCCTATTAAATTGGCTTGGCATTAGGATTAATATGACTGTTTAGCTTGCTGATTAGCTGCTGTAGTACAGTGGAACAGCATGTTTAACTTTCCGACTTTGCACGAGCCGATTGGCCGATTAGCGTACTAGTCTCGGTTCTACCCCGGAAACTTTATCCGGTGGTCTTACCGTCATCTTGGAACATCATTATAATCATGATTAGAATCTGTTTAACACCAGCATACCTTGTTTTATGAGTTTAAACCGCTGGGTTAAGTCTTGGATCAAATCGGACGACCCGAGGCATGCGCGGTTAGTATTTGACCGCATAGCCTCTTCGGCGGCCCAATCGTGACCGCATATCTTTATACGGCCCAGTATGGACCGTATATCTTGTTCTTGGGCCTCAATGTCTTTTAGACATGAGCGGCCCATATTGCACCGTTCTTACCTTAGGGCGGCCCACTGTCAGCCGTTCTTTTCTTGTCTTCACGGGCTGAGTTTCAGTCCAGTTCCTGTACGTACGGTCCTGTATGAACCGTATATACCCATCGAGCGGCTCCGTTACGACCGCACATCTCTTGAAGATGAGTTTGACCGTGTTTTGTACTCTTGAATCCAAGGACAAGGTTAGTCCTTTAAATCTGAACTTATGGCAGAAATTCCTCTGATTAATTGGCCATTAAAATTGACTGAATGTCTAGACGGATGGGACGTTGGGCCCAGTATATCAATGCCATCGCATCATAAGGGCCCGGTCTGGTCCTGGGGAGAGCGCCCGAAAGTTAGTGAGCCCATGGGATGTTAATGACAAGGTGGGGCATTGCACCGAAGTACTTGCTTGAGTGTTGGCGTCTATGACAAAAATATCTTGTTACTTGTTACTTGATCATGATTGGATTGATATTACTGCTTGTTGGCCAATTCCTTACTACTATCTCTTGTTATATCTCTTGTTATATCTCCTGTTGTAAATTCTTGTATTTGTTATTCTTGTTAATCATTATCAATTATATATTTCTTGACCTTGCAAGATTTTGTTATTACCGTTGTTTCATTATATCATCATTACCTTTTCATTGCATTATCGTTTGTATCATGACATTTTGAAAATGTAATTAAACTGTTAATCACTTATACATGTCTGTTATTTCCTACTGAGCGTTAGCTCATAGTTGTGTTTCCCCCCTTTCCAGGCTCTTCAGGTGACGCGCTTACCGACGGGGAAGGGCAGGAGTGATGTCTTAAGTGTTTCAGTTCTAGTGTGTTAGTAGTGTGTTTATTGTTAGTTGTGATTGGAGAGCATTTAGTTTCAGTTATGTTGTTGAGTCTTAGTGATTGTTATTCCACGTTGTATTAAGTTGCCTTTGAGATTATTGTATCAGTTTGGTTGTTAAATGATCATTTAGTATTTCCTTTCCATAGCACTTGTGTATATTTAGATTAGTTCTCTCTCTTTCCTGCTTGCCTCTGACTGTACGTCCCGATATTTCCGCCTTGTTCGAGGCGTGACAAGTTCTCCCCCCAATAAGGTGCTACCGCAAAGCAAGGGGGCCCATGGAAACTAGCCTAAAAATCATCTATCGGGAACTGTCCCGCCACCACTCCTAGGTGGGCCGACACACAGGAAAGTGTCGTCAGGATACGACTAGTGGAGGCTCACTAGACATAGAGACTCCAAAACAGCGAACACCGAAGTACAGACAGGCTAATCATGCATTATCGCACGTACTATAGAGCATAATATAGTACACTACTGCTACCAGACTCAGGACAGTCAACTAGACATGCTGACAATGATCCTTGAGTCACAAGACTCTGGTCAAGATCATCGCACATCATAGCACACGTTGTTAATCAGCCAAGTCCCTAAGCGAAAATCATGATAAAACATATTAATGATGAGTCCTCGGCCATCGAGCCATACAACGGACTCATAATTCTGAATAACACGAAACACGGAACATGAGGGATAACTAAAAAGCCCTCAACCCACATGGCATGCAAATCGAGGTAAGAAGATACCTCTGAGTGCCCAAAACCATGTCTCGATCCTCATAGGATAGACGAGACACTCTCGAGGTCACGTGTCAACCACTAGGTCATAACCGGGTTGACCAGAAACCATAATGACTCTCGATATAACACAAAACACTACTCCGTATAATGGCCCTCTTAGACACCCTATAACACGGTCACTGCCCTCATAGGACCTCCAAGACATCCACAAAACAATGGGCTAACCAAGGGGTTAAAGCCACACTAACCGGAAAGAACACAGCGCTACACACTGTTTGGGATAAAGTCGCTCCTCCAGAATACCTTAACACACATATGACTCTCATAGGACACCGAAGGCATCCATCGAGTCAAAAGCCAACAAGGCATTGAATCATGGGTTCATCGGAGCCCGAAATAGCTCAAATAAGACATGAAAAATTGAAAGCATTAACGCGCCTATACCCTGTGTCGCGATGATTAACGCGCCCCTACAGAGGGTCACGATGTCAACAGAACGCGCCCATCTCGTTAATAGACGCGGCCTAAACCTCAGGGGTGACAATACGTAGACGCGGCCAACACCTCGAGTGCGTTCACATGATCGCGATCAACACCTCGAGCGCGTTCACATGATCGCAACAAACACCACGAGCGCGTTCACAGAGGATCGCGACTATCACCTAGGTCACTTTCCTAACCGCCCTACTGTTCATCTCCGGCACGAGACGTGGTGCATCGTTGTAGCACGTTCCACTAAGAATGCGATGCACACGACCAGCGCATTCTCGTCACGGAGTGAAAACTAAAAAATCTGCACAAAAACCCATTTTCCACTCCCCAATCGTCTCCAGAACGACGGGGAAACACCCACAATCACATTGCCTACCTTACACAAGCCGGAAGGGGTCAAACCACGCATAAAAACACAGGAAATGGGTGATTCCCCCGAATCGACCCAAAATGACTCACCAAGACAATCGGGCTCATACCGGCTCCAATTCTTAACCAAATACAATAAAACTAGCGGGAAAAGATTCCCAACATGCCAGGGGTTCAAATGAAACCATTTAAACTACAAACCGTCGCCTGGAACAGCGAACACGACTCACACCCCCCGAACATGCGTTTCGCCCAACCGAAGCAAAACCCGCTCAAACTCACACCGTTCGGCTCCAAATCACGAGAGAACACAGGAAAAGAGTAGGGCATCAGTCCCCCTACCTCCACCGAAGATCTCATGCGCCGAACCGACCATGATACGCAGCAACAATCACACGAACACGGCCACGCCGGCTTTGAATCCACAGAGGGATCGCGCCAACTCCATGCTCCGATACTCGTACCATCACGCTCCAGGTCAGTCCCACGCCGTTGCCACCTCACCCAGCTCTGCACCGGATGTACACCCCGGGGGAGAGGAGAAGAGAGGAGAGAGAACAGAGGGAGAGAAATGAGAGACGTGAGGGATGAGAGAGGAGAGAGAAGGGTTAAGAAGAAAAGGAAATTAGGAAATTATGCAATTTCCTTAAAATTTGATATTCTACACGAAAATCCGCAAATTCAAAAAAATACAGAAAAATAGTCTTCGTGAACCTCGGAACGAGCAGAATGCACCTGTAGCGTCCTTGAGTAGCAAAACTCAACGGTCAACTCTCCACAGGGTTCCGCAAGTTATACAAGGGAAAAACCAGCGTGGATCGTAAAACACGTATCAGGACCCACGATAGAGATCCGATAACTCTCCGATAAAGATCTAAAAACTCCAAGATATTACAGACCTCCCCCCTTTAGGAATTTCATCCTCGAATTCAAGGAGCCCACAAGTGAACAAGGGAAGAACAAACCCAAAACATTGGCCACGCTCTCCAAGCATCAGCCAAACCTCAAACACAAAGCATGATAGCATAGTTCTCAAAAAACACAATTCAGAGGAACACTGTCAGACCACAATCACAAGCACACGCTCAAGGTCTCAAGGCATATCGATCCACAGAATGAGCATGGTACACAAGTGAACACAAGTCTGACACCTCCGAAACATCATGGCATCATCGCTTACATCTCACAGGGAATGGAGACACGACCCATGCCACGAAAACAACTACTGATAACACACACGGCAGACACACAAGCAGCAGCTTAAACAAGGAAACATAGTTCTCTCAACTGACTACTCCAACACATCGACTTTCGTGCCATGAATAATGAAACCTGGCAGGCAGAACGCCAATGACAGCACTGGACCACGAGCACAATCAAGTCAGTCCTCACTCAGACATTACATCTGATTCGAGTCGCATGCCAACTCCACCATGGCAGAAGAGCATAGCAAAACCAACTGACAAGACCTCGGTCCACACAATGCCAAATCAAACTCACAGGGAACTCCTCCCAAGCTGAACACAACCACCAACCAACAACAACAACAACACCTGTAGAATCCCGGCTCCGTTCTCAACACAGAATCACGAGACACAACTACAAGCTGGGTCACATCAAGGCAGAATTACAGCTGAACACATGGCTAACACATACAAGCCACGCTACGAGAAGCTCACCAACAAGGACCCACAACAACAAGAACAATCTCGGAGAACGCATTTCAAGGACCATAATCACGTCGAGAGAGCAAAACTCCCAAGAAAAATATAGAGAAGAAAAGGGTACTCAACCAGCAAATACGCTGACATATTTCCCCAATTCTCACGCATGCCAGTGCCAACCACAAGGCTTCAAGCAACAGCATGGCAACCAACAGCATCAAGGCACACATAGCCAAGATGATAATTATACCGAGGAAACAAACCTCTCGACCAGTCAGAATCATCCAACCAAACGATCCTCGACCAATGGGTTATAAGCCCACACGCTTTCATTGCGCACTCACACAATGCACCCAGGCATCACAAATAACTCGGCATCCGCATCTCAGCACACACACTCGGCGCCATCACAATTCCCAAAACTACAATATACCACGCCTCGAGTACCGATCCTGCTAACAACCGATCACAAGTCGCCAAAGTGCAAACCAAGAAGAGCACCAGCTTCAGCACAAAGCACAAAGAACACCTATCTCAGTTTATCCTCACGTCCTGAAACAATCACTGAACCTTCACAGCACAACAGCCGCCGAACACGGCACGTCAAAAACGGTGCACAACGGCCCCCAACATACACACTGGGTCCAAAGCCAAGTAACCATCGAATAAAGAACATATCAGGCTCAGAACTAATACATTCCACACTTAAGCAGACACAGGACAAAGACTTCACAGAGACAACACTTCCAAGGCTAACCTCGAAAAGACATTATAAAAAAAGATGAGAAGAATCAAGCTCGACTAACAGTAGCTCACCAGGAAGAAAAATCCTAAGTTTACCCGAGCATTCTCTCAATCATGGCATCCAATCGACCACCTCAACACAACCTTAACACCACAGGGGCTAAACAAACCTCGAGCTGGGATGACCAAAACAACATAAGAATGTGCACGGCTATCACACCAACTATAAAGTTACCAACCACCTCAAAAAAATATAGAAAAAATCTTGAACACCGCACCATAGATTCACGCCTACCGGTGAACTCTGCCAAGTACAGCATAATTGAGACAAACACCATGACAAAAGAAAAATACTTCATCACAATCAGACAAGAGCAAAACCATCTTGCACAGTGCCCACACAGCACGCATAAGACCACACGCCAAAGCAAAGCGATAAACAATCGTAAAACCTATGCCAGCTACTGACTGTACTGGACCTTAAGGACTCTAAGTACTGCAATATCTCGAATTCCCATGTACTTCATAAACAAAAGTTCAGCTAGCTCAAAAAAATTCCTAACAAATCTGCACTCTCGTTTTGATACCATTCTGTTGTTGACACCTATTTTTAGCCCGTAAGTTGCGTCATTTCTCTTATTCATCATTTTTGATGTCCCGAATTAGCCATTATTTTAGAGCCTTCTTGGATGAATTTTGAGCCCATTTTCATTGTTCTCTATCCTTTGATCCCTAGAGATCATGATTTATTAGAGTCCCTGGAGCTTATCTTATCAACTTCCAGCTTCTAAGTCGACTTACGGCCCATTTAGGTCGGCTTCCATCAAGCAATCGATTCTCTCTCATTGCGCAGTCTTGAAAGTGGTTCTTTTTTACCCTCTTCCAGTCCTCTATTCAAAAGTTTCCCTTCACCGAAGTTGTTTGATTTTTAAATATCTACAATTTCTTCTTCTATGCCATTAGCCAGTTCTGCCCCAATTGTGATCTATTCACATTTTTCCAGTAAGCTATGATGTTCACCTATGTCTTAGAATTTTCTCTCTCTATTCTAGCCCCATTTTCTCCTTCTTATGATCATTTTCACATCTTGCTTTCTTCATGAAAGTTGTTCCTATTTCCGTTATCTACAATTTCTTCTTCTACCACGTTCGCTAGTTCTGCACCGTTTGAGAGATACGTTTCAATTTCTAAAGTTGCACGTAGTCTGCCCAAAATGTTCCTTCGTCGATGTGAAGGTCTATTAGTAGACCATCAGAGACCATGTGAATGTCTATCGTAAGACCGTCACAGCCCAAGTGACAGTCTATTAATAGACCGTTACACCTAAACTTGTCTAAAATCATCCCATTTGACCCCCGGAGCCTGACGGTCCTACCCTAGACCATTTGTTGCCTCTGACGGTCTTACGATAGACCGCCAAATGACACGAAGAGTCCAATTCATGCTGGACTCTTCTCCATTTTTATGTGTCGTGGCCGTTTTGCAGAGCCCATAACTTCTTGAGTTCTACTCCGAATTGAGTGCCGTTTGTTCCTATGGTTTCACCTTTATATTATCTTGAATTTGATCCATAGATCTCATATTTTCATTGGCTATCTTGCTCAAAAACGTGGATGAAAGTTGGGGGTTTATGCATCCTAGTTCAACACAAACTCTACAGATTAAGCTATGGGGCTCCCTTCTAGAAGACATATCTACCAGATCCTTCCACAAAATTGAGTCCCACTTGTTCCTACCTCTTATCCTTTGTATTATCTCGAGATTGATCCATAGAACACGAATTTTGGTGGACTCTATCCTCTAAAATCTTGGGAGAACTTTCTGGGTTTTCTGCAACCTCTATATAAACTGCCCAGTTCGCAGTTGCAAAGGAGGGCTCTTTCCGGACGTGGGGCGAAGCCATGTTGTAACTCCAACTCACAACTTCAACCCTAGCTTGAAGAGGGAAGTATTAGCTTTCAATTCCATTCTTCTAGGCTTAATTTGGTTGTCTATACGCTCAGTTCTCTTCCTCTCAAAATCACAACTCATCACAATTTTCTACACTTTTCTACTACATATGCATTTCCCCCCATTTTGCATCAATGATTTCTCTCTATTCTCTCAATCAAATCTCATGATTTCAAATCTCCTGCATGCACAACACACACACACCTATCTTTTCCACCCTTCCACAGGGGTTAAACCCCCCCAGTGAGTTTGCCCTCAATTTCTACCCCTATTTTATCACTCCGGGATTGATATTACACTTCATGATCTAATGGGTTTTTGTCTTTGTGTTTTATCTTTATTTTGCAAGAGAGCATGATATGAACATGAGGCCCTCTTCTTCTAGCCGACTGGAAGACGAGGAGGTTTGAATCCACATCATTCCCCGCACCCTTTGTCAAGCGCGATCAAGTCTTCATCTATTTCCAAGGTACTCAACGTCGCTTCCTCCATCTCTTCATTCCTTTGGCGTTGTTGTGACTTTGGTGGCGATCACGGTATGTTTCTATGTCTATTTAACCCCCTTTTGTGTATACTTTCATGTCGGTTCATGCTTGTTCATGTGCATATACACATGCTTAGTTGAAGGCGACGGGATAGTCCATTAAATAAATCTACATCTGTGATGACACAGACTCCGGATATCGAGTAAACCCGATACCACTTGGAACCTACGAGGCCTCCCAAGAGCGGTAAAGCTCCGAAGGGATAAAAGGTGTGTGATAGTACATTGAAATTCCAGATATAATAGTAAGTAATTAAATTTTAATGATCAGGATTGCTGAAGTAGAATAAATAAAATTACATTTTCTATAACAATTGAATCTAATAGAGTCCAGTCCACCTAAAGATAAGTACAGTCCAACAGGAAAGAGAACGTACCCTCAAGTCGGGGGAAGCCTAACACTGGAAAACGCTGCCAACTAAGAACCACGCAGCAGGTACCGCCCAGCAAGAGGTAGAACTGGTACACCTGAAAAGTCAGGGGTGAGCCTCGTGTCACTGGCTCAGTAGGGATCCCGCAGAACCCTACCACAAAACAACGCAGTAACAGCAGTGCTACACTAAAGCACAGCAGTAAGAAAGAAGTAGCAAGAACAACAGTAAAGAGGAAAATAGCTGTACTATGGAACACGGCAGCCGAAGGAACCTCGGCCCTCTAAACTACTCCAGACAGCAACAGAAAGGCGAACCCCGATCTCGTAAAGTCGGGCGTTACCGATCCATTGTCAAATCATGAAACCCTATCGTGAAAAGCCTATCAAAACAGGTAAAAGCCTGCCAAAGACCTACACAGTTAAAGGAACAAGACATACACGAGCTCACCGTCATGTATGCTACACTAGACTGGACTAGACCTCGAGTGAAGGCACACACATGCTACTCGGTAAAGTCATGAAAACACAAGTCACAAGAGTCATGCGTCAAGTGACAGAAGCACCTCCTCACTAGAAGAACAACCAGATGAGTCCACTGACGTCTTACACTGAGCCTCAAGTATCTCACACTCGCCTAAAACGGCGGCAACTGAGACACTCAACAGGAACCAAGTACCAGGAACAACAGTAACAAGTGACTAGTCAGTGTCGCGCCCGTCGGCGCTCGTCCAACTGCCCCTGACCACGTGTGCACACACAAGCCCAATGCCTTGAGCTAGGCCTCTAGCTAGTTTTCCCCCCAAAGTAATACGCTACCACAAAGCAAGGGGGCCCACAGAAACTAGCCTAAAAACTGTCTATCGGGAACTGCCCCGCCACCACTCCTTGGTTGGCCGACACACAGGAAAGTGTCGTCAGGATACGACTAGTGGAGGCTCACTAGACATAGAGACTCCAATGATACGCATAGCGGAAAGTGAGATAGAAGGGGGGGATGAATAGATCACTCCCAAATTTGATAAGCTCAGAAACAATTACTCAACCCCTCAAAAATGCAGTGATAAAAACTTCGGGAACTGCCCCGCCACCACTCCTTGGTTGGCCGACACACAGGAAAGTGTCGTCAGGATACGACTAGTGGAGGCTCACTAGACATAGAGATTCCAATGATACGCATAGCGGAAAGTGAGATAGAAGGGGGGGATGAATAGATCACTCCCAAATTTGATAAGCTCAGAAACAATTACTCAACCCCTCAAAAATGCAGTGATAAAAACTTCGGAGATAGGTAATAGAGATATCTAGACTATGGATTGAGATCGAGAAAGGAATTCACAATGAAGCAAAATATCAAGTAGATGGAGAGCAAGCACAAAGTAGACAGGCAAACCCACAGGAGAGATAGAATTTTTTAGGTGGTTCGATTGCTACTCGCAATGTACGTCCACCCCTCACTCAGAAGAGTAAGGTTTTCTTGCAATGATCAATCGCACACAGCAGACTCAGTCTGCGACAACCGTTGCCAAACAGCCTGCCCTGAGGAACACCCTCCTCAGCCTTCTGATCAACCAGAAGAAGCACTGGAGAACAAATCTCCCTTCCTTTGCACGCAGCAAAGGGAACCCTGTGAAATTACTCCCAAGCAACTCACAAAACTAGAGGATCAAACCTCTCTTCCTCCAAGAACAATGGTGGGAAATCGGAGAACTTCTCCCTTCCTCCGAGCATGCTTGGAGGGTGACAAAAATGGAATGGAAAATGAAGGAAACTCGAAAGTAAAAGATCAATGGAAAACAATTATCTCTAAATCAAAATAATGTAGCTTCCATAGAAGTAGATCTTCATATTCACAGACAGCACTCTCTCAGAATCTTCTCTCTACTCTTGATGGAATGCTTTGTCTCTGGTTTTCTCTCTTGATCCACAGCACTGCTCTCACTCTTCTCTCCTTTTTCACTATTCCATCCACTACTTTACGAACCCTTTTTCCTCAATATATATATGTCTATTCCAGAAACTTGGGCGTGTGGATACCACGTTTCCCGCCTAAAAGGTTGGGGTACGTCTCAGAATGTTCTGGACCTCTATCTTCCTCGGATCACATGCCATCCACCTGGTGAATGCATAGACAGACTATCAAAAAAGGAATAAATATTTTGTCACACACTTCGCACAAGTCATACCAACGTAGCGAGTAAGTAAACATAAACTGCACTGAGTAGAAATTTCCATGTCAACCAATGCACTGACTTACTACAAGGTGAACAAGAGGTTGCACCGAGTTGAAGTGAGCAAAAACGTGAGATGCACTGACTTGACTTTTGCTAGAAAGGAAAGTTTGCACCAAGTCGGAAACAAGTACCGACTAAGACTGGCAGGAAAAGCACCGATGCGGAATGAAGCAGAAGATGCACCAATCTACTTTATCTACCTACAAGATTTGCACCGAGTCTAATAGGCCTAAAACAAGAACTGCACCAACCTCGTTGCTGTAGGGATTTGTATAGACTTGGTGTGCATGGAGCAAAACGTGCACAGACAACTACAGTGAGTTGTATAGACTTGGCTATGCACCGATCATGTTCTTATCTTAAGCAAAGTATGCACCGAGTTGAGTTCCTATACCTACGTCTAACCAAAAGTTGCGCCGACTAGGTGCAGACCAAACCTTGCACCGAGTAAGTTAATGCAATAAAAGATGCACCGACTTCATGTTATTCAGAAAGAGAAAGAATGCACCGAGTCGGGATATGCAGTCCAGACAAGAGCTGCACCGAGATGGCAGAGAGAAATGCGTAGAACAAAGAGAGATGCAAGACAGACTTGCACCGAGTTGGATTTGCACTGACTTAAAAGAAATGAGCAGACTAAACAATGCATTCTAGTCAAGAATAGCACCGACCCAGATATTGCACCGACCTCGAGAGGTGAGATGCAGAGACATGATATGCACGGACCTTGGTGCACACGACCTAGTAAAATGCACTGAGACAGAATATGAATGATAGAACCTGTGCATGAACAAGGACTTGCATCGAGGCAAGCACTTTATGCGAGAAATGCAGAATTTTGAGAAACTTGCACTGAGCAAGCTTATGAACGAGACAATGCATGTACTGACTTAATATGCATTAAGTAAAAAGACGAATGACAAATAATGCACGGACCTAAATCATGCATCAAGCACAGACCTCCTTCATGCTTAGAAACAAAGAAATGCACCGTGGCAAAATATGCACGGACTTTATGCGAGATGCACCGAGCTCTACTGAGACGAGCACAAGTGTTGAGCTTATTAAAAGAAACTTGCACCGAGGCATGGACTTACCATGTCTAGAGTAAAGCATGCACAGATCTATTAAATGCATAAGAACAGAAAAATGCACGGACCTTTATTTCAAGACTGTGATAAAACAAATTGAGTTATAGTGTGAGACATCATCAAAATCGTAGGGATGCAACAATCTCCCCCTTTTTGATGATGGCAACACTATGAATCAAGCAATGTCAAGGCATTAACAGGAGATCAAGAACAATCAAGAGCAAACCAAAATGTGCATATTGACAAACCAGAAGGCCTCTCCCAGAGACACCATCTTCTGAACCTCTTCTCTCTCCAAAACCGCTCCCCTACAACTCGCTCTCAGATGCCCTGAACCTCTCAGATGACCTTTTACCCCCTGAACCTCTCAGATGACCTCTCTCCCCATTTGACATCATCAAAAGGAAAGAAAAGATATATGCAGTTGCTGGAGACATGAGGAAGAAGTATAGTGGCTTCTTAGTGTAGAAAGACTCATGAGTATATCTTAAGAGAATAAGTGAGGTGCTAAACGCAAGAGAAGATTCTTTAACTTTGGTAAGCAATAAAGAATTAGAATGAGAGGGAAGTTTATCCACATACAGGGTATATGATGTAGAGAAGGGATGAATAAGCATGACAAGACATAGCTGATCAAACAACTATACTAAGTAGATGACAAGAGATAAAAGCAGAGAAGGTGTGCTCAAGATATTGAGGACAAGCATTCCAGTAATTTGCACAAATATAAAGGATATTATAGAGATTTTGAAGAAGACCAGTAGGTAAGTTGGTAAATCACATCTTTGACATTAGGGAGACACCTTGAACAGAGGCCAGAATCCCCAGTTACTCAATGTAAGAACCTTATTACCTCTCCTTTTTAGAGAACAGAGTTAGTAACTATGGCTTTTTACGTGAGAAAATACCTTGATCAGAGGCTAGAGTCCCCAGTTACTCACCACCTTGTCACCATTGCTCTGTAATGGTCAGAAACATTAAGTTTATTTTACAAATTTTTTTTTTGAATTTGACACCTCATGACATAGGAAAGACTTCATTTCATTGATGAAGCTCCCAATTTCTCAGTGATCAAACTATAGACCTTTGTTCATTTGGTTGATCCCTTATATTGTTAAGATGAAGTGTTTGAAGATAATACCAGAAGAACTGTTTCTTTGAAATGAATCTTGAAGTCTAGATTTCAAGTTGTTCTGGACAGATATCAAGACATACAAGATTTAGCCTGAACTAGAATCATGATCAATGTAGGAAGATAAACTTTGGACACTTAATTCAAGTCTTTGATAGTCTACTGGAGAAAAGATTCTAGCTGGACTTTAGTTACACAAACTTATAGACTTAAGAGATGAATGAGATTCTATTGTCTAAGGGAGAACCGCACTCATTCAATCATGAGAACTAGCAATGACACACATCTGGTCAAACTTTTGAATCCGTCAAACTTCACTAACTGCCTAGCTCCCCCTCAATCGATGCACAGTAGGAAACTAATCAGTAGACACTCAGAACTCCCCCTCATGGTTAGGACAGGCTTCTCACACAACCTCTTGCCAAGAAAAAAAATTCATTATCTGGAGATTAGTAATTAAGATAATTTAAATAAGCCTAATTCTCTCCTTAATGTGGTGAATTTGTCACTGTTTAGAGGCTTGGTGAAGATATCAGCAATTTGATTGGCAGTGCCTACATGAATCATTTCAAAGGTGTTCTTAGAAACCTCATTTCTTATGAAATGATACCTTATTTCTATGTGTTTGGTGCGGGAATGCAAGACAGGATTCTTGGCTAGATTGATGGCACTAGTATTATCACATTAAATGGGTGTGCACCCCAGGTCTACTTGATAGTCCTGAAGCTGGTGTTTAATCCAAATGACTTGTGTACCACAACTCCCTGCAGCCACGTACTCAGCCTCTGCAGTGGAGAGGGTCACATAATGTTGTTTCTTGGAACCCTAAGATACTAAACACCCACCTAGAAATTCACAATGACCACTAGTGCTTTTTCTATCTAGTTTACACTCGGCATAGTCTGCATCTGTGTATGCAATTAAGTCTAGAGTGTGTGATGTAGGAAACCATAAACCAAGGGTGTGTGTAGCAGACAGATATTTGAAAATTCTTTTTACTGTAGCTAGATGTAATTCAGTGTGTCTAGATTGATACCTTGCACACATTCCTACATTGAACTGTATATCAGGTCTTAAAGCTGTCAAATAGAGTAGAGATCTAATCATACCTCGGTAGAGCTTGGCATCTACTTCTTTACCTATCTCATCTGCATCCAATGAGGTATTGGTACCCATTGGTGCTGTAATGTGCTTCAAGTTGTTCTTGCCAAACCTCTTGAGAATATCTAATGTATACTTGGTCTGGTTGATGAAGCATCCTTCCTCCAACTGTTGTATCTGCATGCCAAGAAAGTACTTCAATTCGCCTACCAAACTCATTTCAAATTCTGCTAACATCAACTTTGAAAATTCATTACATAGATCAGTACTTGTTGAGCCGAAGACAATGCCATCTACGTATACCTGGACTATGATGAGATCTTCATTAAAGCCTTTTGTAAACAGAGTTTGATCTACCTTAATTCTTTGGTAGCCCTTGCTGATCAGAAATTCCGTTAATCTCTCATACCAGGCTCGAGGGGCCTGCTTTAAACCATACAGGGCTTTATTCAATCTGACAACTTGGTCAGGTTTAGTGGAGAATAGGAAACCAGGGGGTTGTTCAACAAAAACTTCTTCCTTGATAATTCCATTTAAGAACGCACTCTTCACATCCATTTGTTGGAGTTTTATATTTTTGGAGCATGCAAATGCTAACAATATTCTTATAGCTTCCATCCTAGCAACAGGTGCATAGGACTCATCGAAGTCAACTCCAAATTCCTGACAATAGCCCATAGCTACTAGTCTGGCTTTATTTCTAGAAATAATTCCATCTTCATTCATTTTATTCTTGAACACCCATTTGGTTCCTATCACATTAGTGTTCTCAGGTCTTGGAACAAGTTCCCAGACATTGTTTCTATCAAATTGGCCTAACTCTTCAGACATGGCATTGACCCAAGATGCATCGTTTAAGGCTTCATCTACAGATCTTGGTTCAATTTGAGAAACTAAAGTAATTAAATCTTGATTTTGAACACTTTTGAAATGAGACCTGGTCCTAGGGGGATCCCTAAAATTTCCTATGATATTATTCTCAGGGTGGTCTTTCAAGAATCTAACATTGGTTGAGGACTCACCTGGTTCAGTTGAGCTTACTTGATTCTGATCGATTTGTCCTTCGGGTTGCTCATTTTCATCCTTCAATTTCTCCTCAAGAAATTCTCCATCATGCTTTGAAGACCTATCAGCATCATCAAGGTTGTTAGCATCTGTTGATTCATCAATTATCACGTGAAGAGTTTCCTCTACAGTTTGGTCTGTTACATTCAAAACCCTATAGGCCCTAGTTGTTTTAGAGTATCCCAGAAAGATTCCTGGAGTACTTCTAGCATCAAATTTATCTAGGTCCCTTTTATTATTGTTATGGATGAAACATTTAGAACCAAAAATTCTGAAATATGAGACATTTGGCTTTTTACCTTTAAAGAGTTCATAGGGAGTTTTCTTATGGACAGGTCTTACCATTGCTCGGTTAATTGTGTAGCATGCTATGTGTAGCAACCCTGATAAAATAAAAAGGAATAAATAAATCAAAATAGATTAGAAGATTTAATAAATAAACGAAAGAGCTTGGAATAAAAAGAATTAAACCCTGATAAAAATAACGCCTCAGTAAAAGGCGCGACTTTACGAATAGGCGCCCTTGATCAAGGCGTGTTTTAAGAAGTGACGCCCACGTGTCACGGCGTCAAATCTCAGGCGACCAAAATAAGTAAGAGTAATAAAAATACAGTAAAAGGGGTAACGCCCTTGACATAGACGCGTTTTAACAAGAAACGACGCTTGACAAGGCGTCAATTTAATTTCGACGCCCTGACCTAGGTCGCTAATTCAGTTTGAGTTTCGTTCGACCCAGGAGTCTATCCAGGGTAAGGTGATAACTATGAGAAAGAGTTCGAATGTAGTAATAACTCTAACATGGAAGTATTACTTCCAATCAAACACTAACTCTATTAGGATTCTAGAAATCCTATAAATAACCTACTGCTTGAACCGAGAACGCTATTTGGCGTTCGGAGTATTCTAAGGTATGTGAAGAACAGCAGGTTCTTCTTGTATCTCTGTTCGTCCGATTATCGATTTCATGAAAGAATACTAAATATTCTTATTCTTCTTCTCTTCTTACAGGTTAAGAAGATTAACGGGTAAGTTTTTCTTTCCTCCACCTTCAGTTAAGTATTATGAAGAAAAACTGATGTTTCTTCATCTTATTTCTCTGTAGAGAAGTCATCTTAACCTACTGAAGAACGTGGGTTCTTCATCGACGAACGTCTGCTTCTGATCGTGCCAAAAAGAGAACCTGTCGATACATCTACACCAAGACTTCTGCCCCTTTCATCCAACTCTGTTGATAGCAGAGTACCGTGTCTTCATCAGTTCTCCAGTTAATCATCATAAGGTAGGATTTTCTCATGGAACGTAGCCCAAACTACCATATAACTATAGATAATTATCATCGGTAGTTCATGCATATAGTTTTCATGCGTTCTGGTTATTTTCTACAGAATGTTTGAAAGAAACGACCCTAACAAGGGCGTTAATTTAAAAGACACGACCATGCCCAGGTCGTCAATTCCAGATTTGACGCCCTGCACATGGACGTTAATTCCTGTTAATTAATAAATAGCATGTTTAAAAAGTAATTATCAATGCAAACATGATTCTAAATTAATGCATGGTCAATTTCTTGTAATCCTGCTATTTTTCTGGTCCTGACTATATACCATGTTCCTGAAATATTCATTACCTCGAAATTTATAAAATTGTGAATTCACGACCTTGACCAGGTCGTCTCTTGTTTAACTAACGCCCCAGACTAGGGCGCCTTTTTCCTGGTAACGCCCCTACCCAAGGCGCGTTTTCAACAAAATTACAGATTTTTAATATCCTGTAAAATAGCAATATTGGAAAGGACGACCTCTTTATATGTCGTCAAATTTAATATAAACGCCCCTGATTAAGGCGTTAATTTTACGAAAAATGACTTTACCAGAGTCGCTACTTTCTGCATTACTGATTTTTCCCGATTGCTGTTATCCGAGGGTTTCACTATATGTATATATATATATGTAGGCACTATTACTCCACTCCGTGAGTATAGTCCCACGTTTCATGATGTTTTATCGATCACCCTCAACTCTCATTGACATACAAGCTCTCCATTGGACATTCCGTTCCTTTGGACTAGCGAGTTAGTCATAGAGACCTCCGTAAGACTCCTCGTACCTTGGATTCCCTCAAGGTCGACTGAGCTGGTTGTACCCTAAAAACCCATTACACTATTGAATGCCATGTCACTCTAAAGAAACATGGTATACCGGCCCTTATGATATGCAAAGAGTATATCATGAGAATTCTTAATGGGATGATGATATCATGCCATTTGTTGATGTTCTTGTGGACCTCAATTCTATAATAAGAATGAGGGTATCTTGCCTTTGATATACTGTTCATGTGGACCTCAATTCTATATAAAGAATGTCCATACTTGTTTGTCATGGTACCCGAGTTAAGGGAACCTAATTCCACCTAGTTTCATCGTTCATCGTGATTGTACCGTTGTTATCGCCTATCTATGTCCAATGTCGTATTTTTGGACTCCATTCTCTCAAAGTTATCCTACGTGTCTACAAGCTTAAATTGTTGAAATTCCCTATTGGCTATATATATACAAGAGTGGATGTCAAATATACATGATAAATGCCTGCGCATATAGGGCCCGATCTGGTCCTGGGAGGAGCACCCGAAAGTACTTGTGCCCATGGGAGTTGAATGATAAGGTATCTGGCATTATACCGAGTGCATGACTAGCTTGATTGGACATTCCACACAAATCTTGTACTTGACTCGTACTTGACTTGACATGAATTGCGTGACCCGAGAAAGGGTAATTACTTGCTTGCTTGATACATGATAGCCAAAGTTCTTGACATGACTTGCTAAAAAGTACTTGCTTGAATATCTTGTTATCTTTTCTTGAAAGCTCATGACTAGTTCATCTTGCTGTCTTATTGATAAATTCTCTCTCTATCTTGTCGTTTTATGCGAGCATGCATAGCTATAGTACATTCATGAAAAATGTAATTACTTAAACCCCTTGCTAGTTCCTGAGATATAATTTCCTACTGAGCGTTCGCTCACTCCGTGTTTGTCCCTTACTTTTCAGGTAATTTCGACGACGAGGGAAGTCAATCGGATGGGAATGGTCAAGAGTGAAAGAGCTAGAGCTTTTCCAAGTGTCATCTAGTCTTTTTCCTATTTTCTTGAGTCAACTATGTACTTTTCCTTTTTAATTGAATAGAGTATTGGATTTGTAATAGTCTATCCATTATGAAATAAAGGATTGGGTTATCTTTCTATTTTGCGCATCTCTGTTTTGGTGTCGAATACACTACTACTCTGATTGACATGATTGATATAAACTCGTCGCGCATATCCGAGTATCTTCCGCGCTCGGGGCGTGACAGTTTTTGTGGTATCAGAGCCTAGGGTATTCAATTCCTAGGAAAACCCAAGTCCAAGGATATGTTCAAACCTTTAACCAGTGAGATTGGGTAGAACCAAGGGTTAAAGTTAACATAGTATATGAGTCTTTAAATACAATCACATATTAATCTAGTTATTGTAATTGTAGGATAATGGCTGCCGAACGTGCTCAATGGCGCAACATGCAGCGTACCCTTCAAGGCATGACTCAAGTGCTGCAACAAGTAGCACAAGGAGGTGGACAACGAGCAGGAAGTCTCCACCAGACTTTCAAGAACATGAACCCACCCAAGTTCACGGGTTCTACTGATCCAGATGACGCTGAACACTGGATTAGGGAGATAGAACGTATATTCCGTGTTATGCAATGCACGGATCAGGATAAAGTTTTATTAGCTACTTTTCAGTTAGAAAGGGATGCTAGATGCTGGTGGGAATCAATAGAGGCTACTATAAATCAAGATCAGGTTTCGTGGGAAGAATTCGTTGAACACTTCAACGTGAAATATTTCTCGGACCGAGTTCAGGAAAAGAAGGCTGCAGAATTTGCTGCATTAAAGCAACGATCTTTGTCAGTGGCCGAGTATGAGGCCCAATTCTCTAGATTGTCTCGATACGCTAAGCATCTAGTTAGCACCGAGAAAATGAAAGCTAGGAGGTTTCTTAATGGGCTCAGGCCCCAAGCTATTACTCAACTGGCGCCGATGGACATTCAAGTCTACTCAGAGATAGTACGCCGAGCTCAACTATTAGAAGATGCCACGGAACTGTCTGATAGGATTCGTGGTAAGGATAAGAAGGAACAAGTTACAGGTTCGGGTTCCTTTAAACCCAACTTCAAGAAAAGGCCTAGCAATGGAGGAGCATCCTCACAAGACCAAAAGTTCAAGAAGACCAAGCCCTTCTCTATCACCACTACCTCTCCAAATACAGTGTGCAAACATTGTGATAAAGCGGGTCATAGAGCAGAGGAATGCTGGAGGAAACTAGGAGCATGTCTCCGTTGTGGGAGTCGTGAGCATCGGATTCCCGATTGCCCATTACTTAACGATCAAGCCGTTGACGGAAAGCGCCCAGTAACCAAGAATGCTCGTCTTCATGCAATCAAGGAGACCGAGCAAGTAGAAGGAGGCGGCTTAGTGGAAGGTACATTGAAAGTTTGTTCCAGGAATGCATATGTCTTAATTGATACTGGTGCATCACATTCTATTGTTTCTAAGAAGTTTGCTGACCCATTACCCCTAGAACCGGAATGGATAAAGTTAGTTTTGTCTACTCCTCTGGATGATGAGACTGATATTACACATCATTACCAAAACTGCGAGGTATTGATTCATGGTCAAAATCTCCCTATTGATCTCATATGTTTAGATCTGAAGAGTATGATGTTATACTAGGGGCTGATTGGTTATCCAAGTATCAGGCAACGGTTGATTGCCGCAATAGTAAGGTTACATTCAAGGAATTTCCAGAACTAATATTTACTAGCCCCAAGAGTCGGAGCAAATCCCTCTTATTTCAGCTCTCCGAGCTAGCAAGCTCATCAGGAAAGGATGTACATCTTTCCTTGCCTTTGTCACAGTTAAAGAAGCTAAGGAAGCTAAGCTAGAAGACATTCCAGTAGTACAAGAATTTCCGGACGTATTTCCGGAAGATTTGCCGGATTACCCCCGCAAAGAGAAGTGGCCTTCACCATCGACTTAGTCCCTGGTGCTGGTCCGATTTCAAAGGCACCTTATAGGATGTCACCTGCTGAACTCAAGGAATTAAAGGAGCAATTGATGGAACTCATTAAGAAGGATTCATTAGACCAAGTACTTCCCCGTGGGGAGCGCCTGTATTATTTGTAAAGAAGAAAGACGGATCCATGAGGTTATGCGTCGACTATCGACAATTGAATCATCTCACTATCAAGAACAAGTATCCACTGCCGAGAATCGATGAATTGTTTGATCAAATTTCAGGATCCATGTACTTTTCCAAAATTGATCTTAGGTCCGGATATCACCAACTAAGAATCAAGGACGAGGATATTCATAAAACCGCATTCAGAAGCAGGTATGGCCATTATGAATTTGTTGTTATGCCTTTCGGACTAACGAATGCCCCTGCTGCCTTTATGCAGTTAATGAATAGTATATTCAGGCCTTATTTGGATCAATTCGTGGTGGTCTTTATTGATGATATATTGATTTATTCCAAGACCAAGGAAGAGCATGAGGAACATTTGAGGATTGCATTACAAATATTGAGGACAAATCAATTATATGCAAAACTTAGCAAGTGTGAATTCTGGCTTGAAGAAGTGACTTTTCTCGGACATGTTATATCAAAGGATGGCTTGTCTGTAGACCCATCAAAGGTTGAAGCTGTAAGGAACTGGGAAAGACCGACCAATGCTAGCGAGATCCGAAGTTTCTTAGGTCTTGCCGGCTATTACAGGCGATTCATCAAGGATTTCTCAAAAATCGCCGTGCCACTTACGAGGTTAACTCGCAAGGAGATCCGTTATGAATGGGATGAGGAATGTGAAAGAAGCTTCCAAACTCTCAAGGATCATCTTACTACAGCTCCTATCTTAGCATTGCCAATTGAAGGAGAAAAGTTCGAGGTATACACTGATGCTTCTGGCATTGGCCTCGGGTGTGTTCTAATGCAACAAGGGAAGGTTATAGCCTACTCTTCTCGTCAATTAAAGAAGCATGAAGAGAACTACCCCGTCCATGACTTAGAATTGGCCGCGGTAGTATTTGCACTCAAAATATGGAGACATTATCTTTATGGAGTACAGTTTACTGTATACTCCGATCACAAGAGTCTCAAATATCTTTTCTCACAGAAGGAACTAAATATGAGGCAAAGACGATGGCTGGAATATCTCAAGGACTTCGACTTCAATATACAATATCATCCCGGAAAGGGTAATCATGTAGCAGATGCCCTTAGTCGAAAGCCGAGAGCACTGTTAGCCAATTGTCTGATTCAAGAATGGAAATTGCTAGAACAATTCTCTGACTCAATATAAGCATGGACACGGACCCTAGATGTGTCACATTATCTCATGTAAGCATACAGTCAGATTTATTATCTGAGATACAAGCACTTCAGGATGATGATCCTACATTAGTAGAAATCAAGGGCAGATTAAAGGACAATCGGACTTCCAACTAGCTTCTGATGGAAGATTAATGTTCAAGAATAGAACTTGTATACCGGACTGCCCAGAATTGAAAAGAAGATCTTAGATGAAGCTCACAGATCAAGGTATACGATTCATCCTGGATCTACCAAGATGTACCAAGATGTGAAAAGAAATTTTTGGTGGCCCAACATGAAAAGAGAAATAGCGGACTATGTATCACGCTGTCTCACATGCCAACAAGTCAAGGCGGAACACCAAAAGCCTGCTGGAAAGCTACATCCTCTAGATATCCCTAAATAGAAGTGGGAGGATATTGGTATGGATTTCATCATGGGTTTATCTAAATCAAAAAGAGGACATGATGGAATATGGGTTATCATTGACCGATTGACCAAATCCGCGCATTTCTTGCCAATCAAGAGTCGATGGTCAGTTGATGTCTTAGCTGCACTATACATCAAGGAAATAGTCAGATTACATGGTATTCCTGTTTCAATCGTGTCTGACAGAGATCCCCGTTTTACTTCTCATTTTTGGAAAGGACTACAACATTCGTTGGGGACGAGACTTAATTTTAGTACAGCCTTTCATCCTCAAACGGATGGTCAGACCGAGAGAACAAATCAAGTAGTTGAAGATATGCTTAGAGCATGCATCACTGATTTTGATGGAAACTGGCATGATCACTTGCCTCTGGTCGAATTTGCATACAATAATAGCTACCAAGCTAGTATACAAATGGCACCTTTCGAAGCTTATACGGAAGGAGTTGCCGATCACCCTTGTGCTGGAATGAAGTTGGAGAGAAACAACTGTTAGGTCCAGACATGGTAAGGGATACAACTGAGAAGATACGAGTAATCAGGGAAAGATTGCAAGTAGCTCAGACAAGGCAAAAGGCTTATGCCGACACAAGAAGAAGAGATCTCGAATTCCAAATTGGAGATCATGTATTTCTCAAGATATCGCCTGGACGTGGAATACGAAGATTTGGTGTTAAAGGCAAGCTTACACCAAGATTTATCGGACCTTTTGAGATACTAGAAAGAGTTGGCGAGGTTGCTTATCGCATCGCATTGCCACCTCAACTGTCCGAAGTACATGATGTATTCCACATATCTATGTTGAAGAAGTATGTGCATGATCCATCACATATTATTGAGCATGGAGATCTAGTGATCCAGAAAGATCTCACATATGAGCAGAAGCCCATACGAATACTAGATCGAGAAGTACGAACCCTAAGGAATAAGGCTATTCCCATGCTAAAAGTACAATGGAATAAGAATTCAGAACATGAAGCTACATGGGAGACCGAGGAATCTATGAGGAAGCGATTTCCAGAGTTATTTTAGAAGGTATATACTCTACACTCTCCATATGTGAATATATATGCTATGGAATTTGGGGACCAAATTCTTTTTAAGTGGGGGAGGGTGTAGCAACCCTGATAAAATAAAAAGGAATAAATAAATCAAAATAGATTAGAAGATTTAATAAATAAACGAAAGAGCTTGGAATAAAAAGAATTAAACCCTGATAAAAATAACGCCTCAGTAAAAGGCGCGACTTTACGAATAGGCGCCCTTGATCAAGGTGTGTTTTAAGAAGTGACGCCCACGAGTCACGGCGTCAAATCTCAGGCGACCAAAATAAGTAAGAGGAATAAAAATACAGTAAAAGGGGTAACGCCCTTGACATAGACGCGTTTTAACAAGAAACGACGCTTGACAAGGCGTCAATTTAATTTCGACGCCCTGACCTAGGTCGCTAATTCAGTTTGAGTTTCGTTCGACCCAGGAGTCTATCCAGGGTAAGGTGATAACTATGAGAAAGAGTTCGAATGTAGTAATAACTCTAATATGGAAGTATTACTTCCAATCAAACACTAACTCTATTAGGATTCTAGGAATCCTATAAATAACCTACTGCTTGAACCGAGAACGCTATTTGGCGTTCGGAGTATTCTAAGGTATGTGAAGAACAGCAGATTCTTCTTGTATCTCTGTTCGTCCGATTATCGATTTCATGAAAGAATACTAAATATTCTTATTCTTCTTCTCTTCTTACAGGTTAAGAAGATTAACAGGTAAGTTTTTCTTTCCTCCACCTTCAGTTAAGTATTATGAAGAAAAATTGATGTTTCTTCATCTTATTTCTCTATAGAGAAGTCATCTTAACCTACTGAAGAACGTGGGTTCTTCATCGACGAACGTCTGCTTCTGATCGTGCCAAAAAGAGAACCTGTCGATACATCTACACCAAGACTTCTGTCCCTTTCATCCAACTCTGTTGATAGCAGAGTACCGTGTCTTCATCAGTTCTCTAGTTAATCATCATAAGGTAGGATTTTCTCATGGAACGTAGCCCAAACTACCATATAACTATAGATAATTATCATCGGTAGTTCATGCATATAGTTTTCATGCGTTCTGGTTATTTTCTGCGGAATGTTTGAAAGAAACGACCCTAACAAGGGCGTTAATTTAAAAGACACGACCATGCCCAGGTCGTCAATTCCAGATTTGACGCCCTGTACACGGACGTCAATTTTCTCAATTGTTAATTACCCATGTTAATTAGCCAATATTCAATTAAACATGATTCTAAATCAGTGCATAATCATATTTACATGAATCCCGATAAATTTCCTGTCATGACCATATCTCTTGTTTCTGGAAATTATAATACTTGAAATCTGAAAATTTTTGAATTCACGACCCTGTATAGGTCGTCTCTCACTTGACTAACGCCCCTGTTCAGGGCGTGAATTGAAAAGTAACACCCCTGTCCAGGGCGTGTTTTTGATAAATTTCTGAATATATATATACTGCAAAAATAGAAGTAAAGAATGAACGACCACTGTATATGTCGTCAACTGGTAAATAAACGCCCCTTACCAGGGCGCGTGTTTGGTAAAATACTGAATATTAAAATTTTGCAAAAATGTAAAATAGATAAACGCCCTTACTGAAGGCGTTAATTACTTGAGTAGTGACTTTACTTAAGTCGTTATTTTCCTGTAAAAATGTTTTTATCTGTTTTCTGACAACCGATGGTTTCAGTATACCTATATATTGTGTATCGGCACTATTACTCTACTCCGTGAGTATAGTCCCACGTTTCATGATGTTTTATCGATCACCCTTAAACTCTCATTGACATACAAGCTCTCCATTGGACATTCCGTTCCTTTGGACTAGCGAGTTAGTCATAGAGACCTCCGTAAGACTCCTCGTACCTTAGATTCCCTCAAGGTCGACTGAGCTGGTTGTACCCTAAAAACCCATTACACTATTGAATGCCATGTCACTCTAAAGAAACATGGTATACCGGCCCTTATGATATGTAAAGAGTATATCATGAGAATTCTAAATGGGATGGCGATATCATGCCATTTGTTGATGTTCTTGTGGACCTCAATTCTATAATAAGAATGAGGGTATCTTGCCTTTGATGTACTGTTCATGTGGACCTCAATTCTATATAAAGAATGTCCATACTTGTTTGTCATGGTACCCGAGTTAAGGGAACCGGTGTAGCACCCCTTATAAAATGTACATAATATAATAATAATGTTATTATTATCATTATTAGTATTATTAATATTTCAACTAAATTAGTATCTGAAATATATGTACATATAACTTATAAAAACCCCTATAGAAGGTTTAAGTGAAAGTAGAAACAAAGAGTCATTCATGTAACAATTGAATTCCTAGAGTAGTTGGTTAAGACACTTGCCCTTTCACCTTGAGGTCCAAGGTTCGAATCTCACCATCCACATTTGTCTAAATTTTTCCCAAATTGCTTAATTACACCTTAACACTAAGATTAATTAAATAAGATTGTTACTATTCATATTTCGGGTTGGGTTTTATTTTTGAGAGTTTTTATTTATTTTATATTTTTCCTAGATGGGGCCCATGATGATTAGAAATGGGTAGTTATTACTTTTCTCAAATTCATTTTAGATAAATAGTTATGATTTTTAGTTTGGGCTGGTGAATAGTGCCATTCACGTTCGTAAGAACGTAACTCTCTTCTTACCTTCCCCTTTTGGTAACTCCATGCCCCCCCCCCACCTTATCATGAGTGATTAAGTTTATGGGGAGGGTCCTCATGGGGTAGCCCATGCACTACGGGAGCATGTGGGATGTCGTTCTTTTTCCCTTCCTGCCAGCCTGCCTCATCCAATCTGAGTGCTTGGGACTTTGTTAAAGCCCTGGGGAGAGGGCTGGGTGTTGTTCAGAACGCCATCTACGGGAGGGAAGCAAGGCTCTGGAGAGTTCATGGATCCTGCAGAGGCTTCCCTGTTCTCCACGGTTTAAATCAAGTTTAGTATCTCAACCATCTCTATTGTGCATGGATAGCTTATTAAACTTGTTAGAATTAAGTAAGAGGGTAGTTTGGTTAAGTGCAAGCAGTACTGTTTTAGGTTAATCTGTTATGATTTTGGTTTGATTTTAAATTGACTTCCACCATGGCTGTTTAAACTTTGTTACAGGATAAATTTTGTTTGAAAAACTCTATCTTATGAGTTAGTATAACCATGTTAATTTGATAACAAAATTATCCTAGAATTGCATATTTTGGTTTGATTTTAAATTGACTTCCACCATGGCTGTTTAAACTTTGTTACAGGATAAATTTTGTTTGAAAAACTCTATCTTATGAGTTAGTATAAGCATGTTAATTTGATAATAATGTTATCCTGGAATTGGTTAGTATAACCATGTTATTAAACTTACCTTAAAAGGTGTATAGATCCAAATATAGATTTTTCCTAAAAATACTCAAGAAGACAAAAGTGTTCTATAAATACGGATGTACCATTTTCCTATTTTTTTACATTTTTGTAAGATAGTAAAATTTCTACGTGAATAGTGTTTTCCAAGTGAATGGTGATTTAAGTCATGCTTAAATCACTGATTAGGTCTTACAAACAATTTTATTAGCATTAGGCATAGAAGACAAAAGTGATCACCAATATGTTAGTAATTTAATACTATTTTTAGGAATTATTTATGGTATAACATTGTTAGCATTGTTAGTGCGATAATAAATTAATATAGAATTATACTATTTCATTCATTATACCCTGGAACATTGTGTTAATATCCTGGAATTGTGTATTAACACCATGGAATTACATGTTAATACTCTGGAAATGCGAATGCCTTGGAGTTGTGGTATCCTGGATTGTAAATATAACTTGCTAATAATGATTGTCAATGTAAGCATGTTAATTTAATAACAATGTTAACCTAGAATTAGCTAGTATAAGCTATCTACGGGTGTTGTTCAGAACGCCATCTACGGGAGGGAAGCAAGGCTCTGGAGAGTTCATGGATCCTGCAGAGGCTTCCCTGTTCTCCACGGTTTAAGGCAAGTTTAGTATCTCAACCATCTCTATTGTGCATGGATAGCTTATTAAACTTGTTAGAATTAAGTAAGAGGGTAGTTTGGTTAAGTGCAAGCAGTACTGTTTTGGGTTAATCTGTTATGATTTTGGTTTGATTTTAAATTGACTTCCACCATGGCTGTTTAAACTTTGTTACAGGATAAATTTTGTTTGAAAAACTCTATCTTATGAGTTAGTATAACCATGTTAATTTGATAACAAAATTATCCTAGAATTGCATATTTTGGTTTGATTTTAAATTGACTTCCACCATGGCTGTTTAAACTTTGTTACAGGATAAATTTTGTTTGAAAAACTCTATCTTATGAGTTAGTATAAGCATGTTAATTTGATAATAATGTTATCCTGGAATTGGTTAGTATAACCATGTTATTAAACTTACCTTAAAAGGTGTATAGATCCAAATATAGATTTTTCCTAAAAATACTCAAGAAGACAAAAGTGTTCTATAAATACGGATGTACCATTTTCTTATTTTTTTTACATTTTTGTAAGATAGTAAAATTTCTACGTGAATAGTGTTTTCCGAGTGAATGGTGATTTAAGTCATGCTTAAATCACTGATTAGGTCTTACAAACAATTTTATTAGCATTAGGCATAGAAGACAAAAGTGATCACCAATATGTTAGCAATTTAATACTATTTTTAGGAATTATTTATGGTATAACATTGTTAGCATTGTTAGTGCGATAATAAATTAATATAGAATTATACTATTTCATTCATTATACCCTGGAACATTGTGTTAATATCCTGGAATTGTGTATTAACACCATGGAATTAAATGTTAATACTCTGGAAATGCGAATGCCTTGGAGTTGTGGTATCCTGGATTGTAAATATAACTTGCTAATAATGATTGTCAATGTAAGCATGTTAATTTAATAACAATGTTAACCTAGAATTAGCTAGTATAAGCATATTAATTTGATAATAATGTTAACCTGGAATTAGTTAGTATAACCATGTTAACAGTGTTATATTGGAACCAGTTAGTATAAGCATGTTAATTTGATAATAATGTTATCCTGGAATTGGTTAGTATAACCATGTTAATTTGATAACAAAATTATCCTAGAATTGCATATTTTGGTTTGATTTTAAATTGACTTCCACCATGGCTGTTTAAACTTTGTTACAGGATAAATTTTGTTTGAAAAACTCTATCTTATGAGTTAGTATAAGCATTGTAAAATTTCATATTCCATCCATGCGTTAGTATCACCATTTCAGTTTGTATTCGAGTTAGAATCTATCCAAATTCTTCTTAACTTGTTTATTGATCTCATTTGACCATATGGACACTGCTACTATAGAAGGGTCTGGGGCCAAACTGTAGAAATGCCCCTATGGGGAGGTCCTTCTGACCCCGAGGGCACGGGGGTGAAATCCTGGAGGTGAACTTGTTCACTGGTCAAGGTGGGGAATATCTTCCTCCGATTCTGCGCTGTAATCAAGACCTCATCGCCATTGCCTAGGTGATTTGGTATCTGTATCTGTTTCTGACCTTCTAATAGTAGTTTGGGCAATGTGTCTGGGTCATTCTGCCTCTTCTGTCTACCTCAGATCGGAATTGTGATAAAAATATGGCCTTTGGGCTTTTTGTTATATCTGTATCTGTTATCTGTCTTTGTTCTACAAATTCTACTGAGGTTTGAACTCCACTTATGAATACCTACATTGATTCCCGTCTTCTTCAATCTTTCTTCCTGCATATTTGGATATCACTCCTGCATATTACGATTAGTTATGCCATATTACACCGATATAGTCTTTGTTACAACTTGTGGTTCAAATTATGATAGTTTAATTTGTTATGCTGGTACAATAGACGTGTTTGAATTCTATTTCTTGCTAAGTCTACCCGTAGACTTACACTTGATATTTCAGGCGAGATTGCTAGTGGGAGCGAGGAAGTAGATCCGAGTGAGCCCGAGTCGGTGGCGCGGGCGTGATCTTAGTAGTTCTTTTCCCATTGTTGGATCTACTTGTTAGTTCTTTTAAACTTTAAGTTTCAATTCTGGATATTAAATAAAATTTGTAAGACTTTAATTTGTTTGGCTATTATGATATTGGACATTGCTGATGGAAAATTATATTCTTCCACTGTAAAAATTTATATGTTTTATTTGTGCATTCTCAACCCGTCTTCCGTTCTGTTGGGTATTTTCCCACTGTGGCGTCGCCCCTCGTATCCGACGGGAGTGTTATACTGAACCGGGTGCGAGGCGGGGCGTTACAGAGAAGTGGTATCAGAGCGCCCACAGGTTGAGTCTACATGAATAAGATCATCAGCTAAGTCTATATCCCAAGATCTAAATAGCTCCATTAGTACACGATTAAGGAGTAAAACTAATAGATGGGTAACACTAATAAGGCTGTTAACGTGGCCGAACTTAATCACTTTCTTTCAGGAAATGTCACCTCGTCGTCGTTCCGCTCAGGATGAAGAGCCGAGGAGAGAAACAGAGGGCGGTCAACAAGGATTTCCGCCGCCACCACCATCGCCATTAGTTGATTATGGCACCTTCATGCAAGGACTGGTTCAAGTGATGCAGACCCAGGCAAATGCGCAGGCGGACTTGCAAGCTCAGATCCAAGCTCAGGCCCAAGCTCAACTGCATCAAGAGGTAGTACCAAGGGTGGCTGAAGGACCGTCAGCTATGGAGAGATTCCGGAGGATGAACCCGCCTTCTTTTAAGGGGGAGAGCCAACCCCTAGTGGCAGAGCATTGGCTGCGGTCTATGGAAAAGATTTTTGAAGCATACATTGTGATGACGAGAAGGTCAACTTGGCAACTTTTATGCTGGAGGAACGTGCAGATGTTTGGTGGCATTCTGTGCTGAGGAACCAATTTGAAGATGGGGCTAGAGAGGTGTCTTGGGATGACTTTGTTCACCTATTCCGGGCGAAGTACATTCCCGAGCATATTCAAGATAAAATGGAGCAAGAATTCCTCACTTTGACCCAAGGGTCTATGACCGTGCTGGAATATGAAGCTCGTTTTGCTGAGTTTGCGCGTTATGCACCTCACATTGTGGCCGATGAGAGGAGGAAGGTGAAAAGTTCGTATCGGGTCTTCGATCATCATTGAGGACAAAACTGGTTGCTTTCAACCACCACTCGATGGAAGAGGCTCTCGGTGCGGCGTGTCGACAGGAAAGTGACATGGAGCTGTACCAGGAAGAAAAGAAGACCCAACTGAAGAGGCCGTCATCATCGTTTCAACGCAAGGATCGCATGAAGAAACCTTTACTCAATCGTATCCTCAATCAACCATGAAACCATTTTCTACACAAGCAAGTGGTGCAGGTAGATCAGCAATGGATATCAAGAGTGAATGCAAGCATTGTGGGAAACGTCATGGAGGCAGGGAATGCTGGATGGTAACTGGGAAGTGCCTTAGGTGCGGAAGCTCGGAGCACAAGATCAGGGATTGTCCGAAGCAGCAGCTGTTTTCACCAGCTCAAGCTCCTGCAATGACTGCAGCTGCAGCACCAATGAAGTCAGCTAAGCGTCCCCGAGCACCGGCACGAGTATTTGCATTGGCTGGAGAGGATGTGGAGCAAGCAGAGGACATGTCAGAAGGTACACTTCTTGTATCAGGTTTCTATGCTAGAGTTTTGTTTGACACTGGTGCTACTCATTCATTTGTGTCTGAACATTTCTCCAAGATATTGTCTGATGATTTGGGTTTGACACCATCAATATTGGATGTGTCCCTTCAAGTGCACACTCCTGCTGGAGTTTTGTCCACTAAGAAGAGCTATCTCTCCTTACCTATAGTTGTCGGAGGGAAGGAGTTGTCTGGTCACTTCTATCTATTAAAGATGAAGGACTATGATATTATCCTTGGGCTAGATTGGCTCGAGAGGCATTATGCTCTTATCGACTACCGGAAAAAGCGAGTGGTCTTTCGCATTCCTGGCGAGAGGGAGTTCTTCCATCCTTTGCCTCAAAATAAGTCGGGGAAGTCTATAATATCTGCTATGAAGACTGCTCGACTAATAAGTAAGGGTGGTAATACTTATCTTGCTCTGGTGGTAACCTCAACGGAGAATCCTCAGTCTCCACAGCTGGGTGAAATTGAGGTAGTCCGAGACTTTCCTGATGTCTTTCCTGAAGATCTACCTGGATTGCCGCCTATGAGGGAGATTGAATTCTCTATTGATTTGGTGCCCGGTACGACGCCTATATCCAAGGCCCCGTATCGGATGGCACCTGCTGAGTTGGCAGAACTAAGGAAGCAATTGCAAGAACTTATAGACAAGGGCCTTATTCGACCTAGTGTTTCACCATGGGGAGTCCCAGTCATATTTGTAAAGAAGAAGGACGGATCACTTCGCCTATGCATTGATTATCGGAAGCTCAATCAAGTGACGGTCAAGAACCGTTACCCTTTGCCACGTATTGATAATCTGTTCGATCAATTGCAAGGTGCTTCGGTGTTCTCGAAGATTGATTTGAGGTCAGGTTATCATCAACTCCGGATCAAGGAGGAAGACATTTCCAAGACAGCCTTTAGAACCAGATATGGCCATTTTGAATTCCGGGTTCTACCCTTTGGTCTAACAAATGCTCCTGCAGCATTCATGGACTTAATGAACCGGGTGTTCAGGCCTGATTTGGATAGCTTTGTGGTTGTGTTTATAGATGATGTCCTAATTTACTCCCCTGATGAAGCATCACATAAAGAGCATTTGAGGATTGTTTTGGAGACTCTGCGGGCACACAAGCTGTTTGCAAAGTTCAGTAAGTGTGAGTTCTGGTTGAAAGAAGTTCATTTTCTTGGCCACGTAATATCAGGTAGTGGCGTGGCAGTTGATCCAGCTAAGGTTCAAGCCGTGCTTGAATGGGAAGCTCCGAAGTCCCCCACTGAAATTCGGAGTTTTCTCGGGTTGGCAGGCTACTACAGGAAGTTTATTAAGGGCTTTGCTTCTATCGCAACACCATTGACGAGGCTGACAAGAAAAGGAGTGAAATTTGTGTGGTCCGAGGAATGTGAACAAGGCTTCCAAGAGTTGAAGAGCCAATTAACTTCAGCACCACTCCTGATCCTACCAAATAACATTGATATGTTTACCATCTACACTGATGCCTCTAGGGTCGGGATTGGATGTGTTCTCATGCAAGATGGTAGGGTTGTTGCTTATGCTTCTCGACAGTTGAAGGAGCACGAGAAGAATTACCCTACGCATGATTTAGAATTGGCTGCTGTTGTTCATGCTTTGAAGATCTGGAGACATTACCTTTATGGGGTTAAGTTTGAGGTATTCACTGATCACCAGAGTCTCAAGTACCTGTTTTCTCAAAAAGAGCTTAATCTACGGCAAAGGCGATGGGTTGAATTTTTGAAAGATTATGATTTTGAGTTGCTTTATCACCCTGGAAAGGCTAATGTTGTAGCCGATGCGCTCAGTAGGAAGCGAACTTTAATGCAGCAGGATTGGAAAATGCTAGAAGATGTTGTGTGTTCTATGACATCAGTTGAGTCTCAGCTTTGCCAAGCCTTTATTGCTCAATTATGTATTGGGTCAACGGTTATGGAGCGAGTATTAGAAGCTCAGCGAAATGATCCCCAATTGCAAGGTATGATTGGTAAATCTGGGATTGCTCGAGATGAAGATGGTGTGGTCAGATTTCAGCATAGAATGTGTGTACCTAATGTGAGTGAATTAAAGAATGAAGTGTTGGAAGAAGCTCATAGGTCAAAGTTCTCCATTCATCCTGGTGGTAAGAAGATGTATCAAGATCTGAAACGGTCTTTTTGGTGGCCGGGTATGAAGAAGGATGTGACTGAATTTGTATCCAGATGTTTGGTTTGCCAGCAAGTAAAGGCTGAAAACCAGAGGCCGTCTGGGTTAATGCAGAAGATTGAAATACCACAATGGAAGTGGGAAGATGTCACCATGGACTTTGTCACAGGGTTACCCCGATCAGAAAGGGTAATGATGCTATATGGGTGATCGTAGATCGATTCTCGAAGACTGCACATTTCCTGGCAATGAAAAAGAAGCAATCTATGGAGAGTTTAGCTCATCTTTATATTGATAATATTGTCAGATTGCATGGTGTGCCGAAGTCTATTATTTCGGATCGAGACTCTCGCTTCACGTCCCGATTTTGGCAAGGATTACAAAATGCTTTTGGGTCCCAGTTGAAACTAAGCTCGGCATACCATCCCCAGACAGATGGTCAGTCTGAGAGGACCATTCGCACCTTAGAGGATATGTTAAGGGCCTGTGTTCTTGACTGGGGAGGAGATTGGGAGCGACATCTACCATTGGTAGAATTTGCCTACAATAACAGTTATCATGCAAGTATAGGCATGGCCCCGTTCGAAGCTCTGTATGGAAGACCCTGTAGATCTCCTCTGTGTTGGGAAGAAATTGGTGAAAGGCAGTTAATTGGGCCAGAAGTGGTACAAGGAACATCAGATAAGATTCAGCAAATTCAGCGGAGATTAAAGGCAGCCCAAGATCGGCAGAAAAGTTATGCAGACAATAGAAGGAAGGATCTAGAATTTGCAGTTGGAGAGCATGTTTTTCTCAAGGTGTCACCAACTAAAGGAGTTTCAAGATTTGGAAAGTGTGGGAAGCTGCAACCTAGATGTATTGGACCCTTTGAGATTCTGGACAGGATAGGAAACGTGTCATACCGGTTGGCCTTACCCCCATCAATGGTGGCCATTCATCCGGTGTTTCACGTATCCATGCTCCGCAAGTATGTTCATGATCCATCCCACGTGATCAGCTATGAAGGTTTGGAGTTCCAACCGAATCTGTCATTTGAAGTTCAACCAATCCAGATTTTGGATCGCAAGGAACAAGTTCTCAGATCGAAGTCCATTCCATTGGTAAAGGTTCTGTGGGGTAATGCGCTTCACGAGGAGGCGTCGTGGGAGCTTGAATTGGAGATGAAGAAGAAATATCCCCACCTCTTCGGTATGTACTTCAGTAAAACTTCGGGACGAAGTTTCTTTTAAGGGGGAGAGAGTGTAGTACCCAATAAATTTTATCATGATTTAGTTCTATGATAATAAATTTGATTAAGAAATAATTGATTTGATTGAATTAGAGTGGTGTAGCACCCCTTATAAAATGTACATAATATAATAATAATGTTATTATTATCATTATTAGTATTATTAATATTTCAACTAAATTAGTATCTCAAATATATGTACATATAACTTATAAAAACCCCTATAGAAGGTTTCAGTGAAAGTAGAAACAAAGAGTCATTCATGTAACAATTGAATTCCTAGAGTAGTTGGTTAAGACACTTGCCCTTTCACCTTGAGGTCCAAGGTTTGAATCTCACCATCCACATTTGTCTAAATTTTGCCCAAATTGCTTAATTACACCTTAACACTAAGATTAATTAATTAAGATTGTTACTATTCATATTTCGGGTTGGGTTTTATTTTTGAGAGTTTTTATTTATTTTATATTTTTCCTAGATGGGGCCCATGATGATTAGAAATGGGTAGTTATTAGTTTTCTCAAATTCATTTTAGATAAATAGTTATGATTTTTAGTTTGGGCTGGTGAATAGTGCCATTCACATTCGTAAGAACGTAACTCTCTTCTTACCTTCCCCTTTTGGTAACTCCATGCCCCCCCCCCACCTTATCATGAGTGATTAAGTTTATGGGGAGGGTCCTCATGGGGTAGCCCATGCACTACGGGAGCATGTGGGATGTCGTTCTTTTTCCCTTCCTAGCAGCCTGCCTCATCCAATCTGAGTGCTTGGGACTTTGTTAAAGCCCTGGGGAGAGGGCTGGGTGTTGTTCAGAACGCCATCTACGGGAGGGAAGCAAGGCTCTGGAGAGTTCATGGATCCTGCAGAGGCTTCCCTGTTATCCACGGTTTAAGGCAAGTTTAGTATCTCAACCATCTCTATTGTGCATGGATAGTTTATTAAACTTGTTAGAATTAAGTAAGAGGGTAGTTTGGTTAAGTGCAAGCAGTACTGTTTTGGGTTAATCTGTTATGATTTTGGTTTGATTTTAAATTGACTTCCACCATGGTTGTTTAAACTTTGTTACAGGATAAATTTTGTTTGAAAAACTCTATCTTATGACTTAGTATAAACATGTTAATTTGATAATAATGTTATCCTGGAATTGGTTAGTATAACCATATTATTAAACTTACCTTAAAAGGTGTATAGATCCAAATATAGATTTTTCCTAAAAATACTCAAGAAGACAAAAGTGTTCTATAAATACGGATGTACCATTTTCTTACTTTTTTACATTTTTGTAAGATAGTAAAATTTCTGTGTGAATAGTGTTTTCCGAGTGAATGGTGATTTAAGTCATGCTTAAATCACTGATTAGGTCTTACAAACAATTTTATTAGCATTAGGCATAGAAGACAAAAGTGATCACCAATATGTTAGCAATTTAATACTATTTTTAGGAATTATTTATGGTATAACATTGTTAGCATTGTTAGTGCGATAATAAATTAATATAGAATTATACTATTTTCATTCATTATACCCTGGAACATTGTGTTAATATCCTAGAATTATGTATTAACACCATGGAATTACATGTTAATACTCTGGAAATGAGAATGCCTTGGAGTTGTGGTATCCTGGATTGTAAATATAACTTGCTAATAATGATTGTCAATGTAAGCATGTTAATTTAATAACAATGTTAACCTAGAATTAGCTAGTATAAGCATATTAATTTGATAATAATGTTAACCTGGAATTAGTTAGTATAACCATATTAACAGTGTTATCTTGGAACCAGTTAGTATAAGCATGTTAATTTGATAATAATGTTATCCTGGAATTGGTTAGTATAACCATGTTAATTTGATAACAAAATTATCCTAGAATTGCATATTTTGGTTTGATATTAAATTGACTTCCACCATGGCTGTTTAAACTTTGTTACAGGATAAATTTTGTTTGAAAAACTCTATCTTATGAGTTAGTATAAGCATGTTAATTTGATAATAATGTTATCCTGGAATTGGTTAGTATAACCATGTTATTAAACTTACCTTAAAAGGTGTATAGATCCAAATATAGATTTTTCCTAAAAATATTCAAGAAGACAAAAGTGTTCTATAAATACGGATGTACCATTTTCTTATTTTTTTTACATTTTTGTAAGATAGTAAAATTTCTACGTGAATAGTATTTTCTGAGTGAATGGTGATTTAAGTCATGCTTAAATCACTGATTAGGTCTTACAAACAATTTTATTAGCATTAGGCATAGAAGACAAAAGTGATCACCAATATGTTAGCAATTTAATTCTATTTTTAGGAATTATTTATGGTATAACATTGTTAGCATTGTTAGTGCGATAATAAATTAATATAGAATTATACTATTTTCATTCATTATACCGTGGAACATTGTGTTAATATCCTGGAATTGTGTATTAACACCATGGAATTACATGTTAATACTCTGGAAATGCGAATGCCTTGGAGTTGTGGTATCCTGGATTGTAAATATAACTTGCTAATAATGATTGTCAATATAAGCATGTTAATTTAATAACAATGTTAACCTAGAATTAGCTAGTATAAGCATATTAATTTGATAATAATGTTAACCTGGAATTAGTTAGTATAACCATGTTAACAGTGTTATCTTGGAACCAGTTAGTATAAGCATGTTAATTTGATAATAATCTTATCCTGGAATTGGTTAGTATAACCATGTTAATTTGATAACAAAATTATCCTAGAATTGCATATTTTGGTTTGATTTTAAATTGACTTCCACCATGGCTGTTTAAACTTTGTTACAGGATAAATTTTGTTTGAAAAACTCTATCTTATGAGTTAGTATAAGCATTGTAAAATTTCATATTCCATCCATGCGTTAGTATCACCATTTCAGTTTGTATTCGAGTTAGAATCTATCCAAATTCTTCTTAACTTGTTTATTGATCTCATTTGACCATATGGACACTGCTACTATAGAAGGGTCTGGGGCCAAACTGTAGAAATGCCCCTATGGGGAGGTCCTTCTGACCCCGAGGGCACGGCGGTGAAATCCTGGAGGTGAACTTGTTCACTGGTCAAGGTGGGGAATATCTTCCTCCGATTCTGCGCTGTAATCAAGACCTCATCGCCATTGCCTAGGTGATTTGGTATCTGTATCTGTTTCTGACCTTCTAATAGTAGTTTGGGCAATGTGTCTGGGTCATTCTGCCTCTTCTTTCTACCTCAGATCGGAATTGTGATAAAAATATGGCCTTTGGGCTTTTTGTTATATCTGTATCTGTTATCTGTCTTTGTTCTGCAAATTCTACTGAGGTTTGAACTCCACTTATGAATACCTACATTGATTCCCGTCTTCTTCAATCTTTCTTCCTGCATATTTGGATATCAATCCTGCATATTACGATTAGTTATGCCATAGTACACCGACATAGTCTTTGTTACAACTTGTGGTTTAAATTATGATAGTTTAATTTGTTATGCTGGTACAATAGACGTGTTTGAATTCTATTTCTTGCTAAGTCTACCCGTAGACTTACACTTGATATTTCAGGCGAGATTGCTAGTGGGAGCGAGAAAGTAGATCCGAGTGAGCCCGAGTCGGTGGCGCGGGCGTGATCTTAGTAGTTCTTTTCCCATTGTTGGATCTACTTGTTAGTTCTTGTAAACTTTAAGTTTCAAATTAAAATAAAATTTGTAAGACTTTAATTTGTTTGGCTATTATGATATTGGACATTGCTGATGGAAAATTATATTCTTCCGCTGTAAAAATTTATATGTTTTATTTGTGCATTCTCAACCCGTCTTCTGTTCTGTTGGGTATTTTCCCACTGTGGCGTCGCCCCTCGTATCCGACGGGAGTGTTATACTGAACCGGGTACGAGGCCGGGCGTTACAGAACCTAATTCCACCTAGTTTCATCGTTCATCGTGATTGTACCGTTGTTATCGCCTATCTATGTCCAATGTCGTATTTTTGGACCCCATTCTCTCAAAGTTATCCTACGTGTCTACAAGCTTAAATTGTTGAAATTCCCTATTGGCTATATATATATATATATATACAAGAGTGGATGTCAAATATACATGATAAATGCCTGCGCATATAGGGCCCGATCTGGTCTTGGGAGGAGCACCCGAAAGTACTTGTGCCCATGGGAGTTGAATGATAAGGTATCTGGCATTATACCGAGTGCATGACTAGCTTGATTGGACATTCCACACAAATCTTATACTTGACTCGTACTTGACTTGACATGAATTGTGTGACCCGAGAAAGGGTAATTACTTGCTTGCTTGATACATGATAGCCAAAGTTCTTGACATGACTTGCTAAAAAGTACTTGCTTGAATATCTTGTCATCTTTTTCTTGAAAGCTCGTGACTAGTTCATCTTGCTATCTTATTGATAAATTCTCTCTCTATCTTGTCGTTTTATGCGAGCATGCATAGCTATAGTACATTCATGAAAAATGTAATTACTTAAACCCCTTGCTAGTTCCTGAGATATAATTTCCTACTGAGCGTTCGCTCACTCCGTGTTTGTCCCTTACTTTTCAGGTAATTCCGACGACGAGGGAAGTCAATCGGATGGGAATGGTCAAGAGTGAAAGAGCTAGAGCTTTTCCAAGTATCATCTAGTCTTTTTCCTATTTTCTTGAGTCAACTATGTACTTTTCCTTTTTAATTGAATAGAGTATTGGATTTGTAATAGTCTATCCATTATGAAATAAAGGATTATGTTATATTTCTATTTTGCGCATCTCTATTTTAGTGTCGAATACACTACTACTCTGATTGACATGATTGATATAAACTCGTCGCGCATATCCGAGTATCTTCCGCGCTCGGGGCGTGACACTATGTTGGCTACCTCTGCCCGAAATCTCCTGGGAAGCTGACTTTCGACCAGCATAGTTCTGGCCATTTCGATGATTGTCCGATTTCTTCTCTCAACAATTCCGTTCTGCTCTGGAGTCCTGAGAGAAGAGAATTTGTGAGTCAGTCCCTCTTTATTGCAAAAGTCAAAAAATAAAGAATTCTCAAACTCACCTCCATAGTCAGTTTGAATTATTGAAATACAGTGAGAACCTCCTTGTTTGATTTTATTGAAGAAATGTTCAAACTTCTGAAATGCATCATTTTTATTTGCCAAGAAAAATAGCCATGAAAACCTAGTGTAATCATCTACAATGACAAACCCAAACATTTTCCCATTCAAGCTCAAAGTTTTGGTTGGACCAAAAAGGTCCATATGCAAGAGTTCCATTGGTTTGGTTGATAAAGGCTCAGATCTGAGCTTAAATGACTTGCGAGTTTGCTTGCCTAGCGCACATGCATCACATATTTTTGAGATTGAATTAAACTTGATTTTATGCATGCCTCTAACTAACTCATGCTTGATCAATTTATTCAAAGTAGAAAAACTAGCATGGCCTAAACGTCTATGCCAATCAAAAGTATTATTTTCAGAATTAGCAGATAAGCAGAGATTAGATTCAGACTCAACATCTAAGTCTACCATGTAGACATTATTAGTCTTGTTGGCTACAAATTTAACAAGATCAGAATTTATTTCGAAGATTTTGCATAAGTTATTATCAAACACAACCCTGTGACCCTTGTCGCATAATTGACTGATGCTAATCAGATTGTGTTGAAGACCTTCCACAAGTAAAACTTTCTTAATTGAGTTAGTTGAGGACTTACCAACTGTGCCAACCCCAATGATCTTACCTCTGTTGTTTCCTCCGAATTTGACCAGACCCCCTACCTTCATTTCTAGCTTGCTGAACTTGGATCGGTCTCCTATCATGTGCCTGGAGCAGCCACTATCAAGGTACCATTTGTTGTTCTCAGCTGCCAGGCAAACCTACACAAAAAAAAATCAAGCAAGGTGGTTTGGAACCCAAGATAAGTTGGGTCCAAGGACATCATTTAAATCTTTAAGCAGGTGTTTGGGAATCGAAAATTGTTTCAGCTTATTTTTCTCTTGCATCTTATTTTCAGGTCTATTGAAATTGTCACCAGAATTATGTCCAGCTGGTCATGAGAAATGGAATCTATTCCAATTATTAGACCTTTCATCCCTGGGGTATCTTCTGTACGCATGTTGATTACCGAATTTTTGAGGATGTATGTTATTTCCCCAGTAACTTCTGTTCGGGCCCATTCTTTTATAGTAATTCCAGCTTCTATTCTGATACATTTGCCTGGTCCAGCTACTATTTCTGTTCTGGTGAATGGGCTTAGTGAAGTTCTTCCCTGTTTTAAGATGTTGTTCAGCATGGTTTGCTGCTTTCTCCTTTGGATGCTGAATATTTTGATTATTGTTGGAGCTGGATGGTGTGTCCGACTTTTCTTTTCCCTTCTCTGGGAAGAAGGTAGTGGTCTTGAACTGAAAGGGTCTCTTATTTGTCGGGTTATAGCCTAAACCCTCTTTGTTGAAATTTACCCTTGTTCCTAGGATAGAGTCCAGATTTGTTTTCCCTTGAACAAATTTTTCTAAGATTTTTTGTTTGTCTTCCAGCTCTCTTTGCATAGACTCACAATTTTTTAGAAGCTCAATGTTAACTTTCTTAACAGCTTCATACTTCTCAGTGATCACGTTGTTTCCATTCAGACTTTCTTCAAGTTTTATCTTGAGTTCGTTGAGCTGTGTGTGAACTTCCTAGTTCTCTTATTTGTGCTTTTCATTTTCCTTCTTCAGAGAAGTCATTTCTTCTAATTGTTCCTTTAATTTCTGATTTTCATTACTGATTTGAGTTTGTTCTTCAGTATTAGCATTGAATTTTCTTTTCAGAACCCTATGCTCTTTACTCAGTGAATTGAACTTATCTAACAGTTCAGCATAGGCGTCTTCCCAATCATCAATAGAAAAACTCTCGAAAATGTTGGTTACCTCCTCATCGCTATTTGCCATCAGGCAAATTCCTTCTTCATCCTCCTCTGAGGAGTTGGCTTCTGGATCTTCTTCCTCATCGCTCCACGTGCAGACCATTGCTTGTGGTTTCTTCTTCTGCACCTTGGAGCTCTTCTTTTGAAAGTCGGGACCCTTCTTCTAAAGATCAGGGTAATCCCCTTTCATGTGTCTAGGTTTCCTGCAATGAAAGCATGTGATTTTCTTGGCATTCCTATTCTTATCATTGCTGGAATCAAAGTTCTTACCAAAGGGATATGACCTCTTTCTTCTAAAGGTCTTTCCCTTAGTCCTCAAGAATTTCTTAAATTGACGAGTGAGCATTGCTTGCTCCTCCTGGTCGAGGTCTGACAGCCCGTCAGACTCGCAACTACTACTCCCACTGCTGCTACTGCCTTTGCTGCAGGACACCTTGAGGGGAATATTCTTGCCCTTCTTATCGCTTCCTTCACCATTCATCTTGAAATTCATCTCATACGTCATTAGGGATCCTATAAGTTCGGTGACTATCATTCTCGACAGATCCCTAGACTCCTCTATCACAATGGCCTTAGTGTGCCATGTAGGGGTTAGAGATCTAAGTATCTTTCTGACTATATCTCCCTCAGATATCTCTTTCTCAAACCCTTTAAGACTGTTCGTAATCAATAACAGTCTGGCATACATCTCAGTTATGGTCTCCTCTGATTTCATCTTAAATAGCTCATATTCAAAGGTGAGGAGATTTACCTTCGTTGCTTTCACTTGGGATGTACCATCGTAGATTAACACCAACTCATCCCACATTTTCTTGGCTGTTTTGCATGCTGAGATGTGGGCATATTCGTCTGGATGAACTGCATAATGGATGATGTTCAGGGCCGTCCAGTTGAGTGACGAAAGCTTGATTTGATCATCTATCCATGTGTCTTCGTTTGGTGGCAGATCATATGGCCCTGTGGTGATCACCCTCCAAAGTTTATGGCTCTACGCCCTTATGAATACCTCCATCCTGTTTTTCCAGAAAAAGTAATTGTTACCATCGAAGAACGGAGGGCGGCTGATAGATTTTCCCTCAGCCATGAAGCTCCGAGGAGCATTAGATCCGGAGTTCCCCTGGCCATTGGACCACATAGTGAAAAACCTGCTCTGATACCAATTGATATGCACAGCGGAAAGTGAGATAGAAGGGGGGGATGAATAGATAACTCCCAAATTCGATAAGCTCAGAAACAATTACTCAACCCCTCAAAAACGTAGTGATAAAAACTTCGGAGATAGGTAATAGAGATATCTAGACTATGGATTGAGATCGAGAAAGGAATTCACGATGAAGCAAAATATCAAGTAGATGGAGAGCAAGCACAAAGTAGACAGGCAAACCCACAGGAGAGACAGAATTTTTTAGGTGGTTCGATTGCTACCCGCAATCTACGTCCACCCCTCACTCAGAAGAGTAAGGTTTTCTTGCAATGATCAATCGCACAAAGTAGACTCAGTCTGCGACAACCACTGGCAAACAACTTTCCCTGAGGAACGCCCTCCTCAGCCTTCTGATCAACCAGAAGAAGCACTGGAGAACAAATCTCCCTTCCTTTGCACGTAGCAAAGGGAACCCTGTGAAATTGCTCCCAAGCAACTCACAAAACTAGAGGATTAGACCTCTCTTCCTCTAAGAACAATGGAGGGAAACCGGAGAACTTATCCCTTCCTCCGAGCAAGCTTGGAGGGTGACAAAAATGGAATGGAAAATGAAGGAAACTCGAAAATAAAAGATCAATGGAAAACAATTATCTCTAAATCAAAACAATGTAGCTTCCGTAGAAGCAGATCTTAAGATTCACAGATAGCTCTCTCTCAGAATCTTCTCTCTACTCTGTTGGGGAGAATGTTGTGCTAAAGTTGGGCATGTGTGGAACGTGAGTGTTTCTATTATTTTGATGATGTCCAACTATGACTCAACTAATGATTGGCTCTATTGTTTTGATGTGATTCCAACTATGACTCAACTATGACTCATTTCTAGTGTTTTGATGATGTATGTCTTTAGAGTCATTTTGCTATTCATTATGCATTTGCTATGCATTTGATAAAATCCATTTGCATACAATTCAGGTCATTATATTGCCAATTCAACATATCAAGAATGGCTTGCAACACACAAATCAAGATCAATCCAAAGGAGCAAGCCATCCCTGGAGGACGATCAAAAGTCACTCATGATGCCAAGTGCATGATGCAATGGAATGGAAGTGGCTAAATGAAAGTGAAATGAACACGTCCAAGCAAGGCCAAGCAAGGAAGAAAAGGCTCTAGCTAAGCAAGGCCAAGCAAGAAAGAAAAGGCCCAAGCAATGAAGCAAAGCTTCTACAAAGGACCGAGCATTCATCCAAGATGATCAAGATATGCAAATGAATGGACAAGTGAAAGCTCAATGTTGCGCCCTCGCACGCGGATCGACCTGCGGGGGTCAAGGGGGCAGCGCCCCTTGCGCCCCCGGAACAAAATTTAGAAATGCTCAAAGCATATTCTAAGTTGATTTCAATCCCAAAATACATGAAATTGATGAGGACATGAATATCTTGACTTATGAACATGTTTCATTGGTCTAACACTTCATTTTTGCAGGTATAGGTGTTTCCGGTCGACCTACACACCTTGGCCGGTCGACCAGATTTGCCAGAGCCTAAGAATTCCACATTTTACAGTTTTCGGTCGACCGCCCCTGCCTTTCCGGTCGACCGGTTCTTCCAGAAACGAAACCTCCAGGAATTACAGATTTCGGTCGACCGCCCCCAGGCGTCCGGTCGACCGGTTTTCCCAGAACCGACAAGTTGGAGATTTTACAGATTCCGGTCGACCGCCCCATGAATTCCGGTCGACCGCCAGCCCCGAGTGCAGCAAAGTTTGACTCGAATTCCACCTCGTGGGCTGCCTAACTCTCATGATTTCTTTAATCCCAAAGAACCCCAAAGTCACCTAAACACCCACAAATTGTGGATCTGGTCTAGGGCTTGTCCAAGGACCATTCAAGGTCTATAAAACCAACACATTGGTGGAGGCAAACCCTGATGCTTCATTTGGGATTAAGAGTGGCTGCAAGAGGGGTTTTCAAAGAGAGAGGAGACGAAGTACTGTTCATATGAACAGTAGTTCGTGAATGAGTTCTTCATCCACTCAAGAGTTTCAAGCAAAGAACTGAAGCAATCCTGAAGCAATCACCTTCTACTCTTCAATCAACTTCCAAGAAGGATAAGAAGCAAAGCTTTCAAGGCGATCCAAGAAGCTCATTTCTCAATGTGATTTTCTTCATCCTTTCAAGTTCATCCAAGGTGATTTTTGAAGCAATCAATCTCCTACAAGCTGTTGAAGAAACAAGATTCAAGGTAGAATCAATTACTCTCTTCATCCACTTCAAGAAGATACAAAGAGAAGATCAAAAGAGGAGATTGAAGAACAGTTACTGTTCACGTGAACAGTACTCCGTGAAGAACATCTTCATCCAATCCAAGGTATTCAAGCTCATATCAAAGAGATCATCTTCCAAGATCTGTGAAGAAGGAAGCAAGGATCAAGGTAGCATTTATTCACTTCTTCATCCATTCAAAGAGATCAAAAAGAAGATCAAAAGAGGAGGATTGGAAGAACAGTTACTGTTCACATGAACAGTACTCCGTGAAGAACATTCATCCATTCAATGGTGAATCAAGAAGATTGATTTGCAAGAAGAAGACATCCCTGTTGCTGATCAACAAATCATTTCCATTCAAGGGCCAATTCCTTCTTACTCAATCTCTTGTTTTAGTTCCTTCACATTTGTTTTACTTTCAATATTGTTAAACACTTGAACTTGTGAATCGTCCCTACCGGTGGTTAGTAGGAAGGCAATTGGAGGGTGTTCCAATTTGCGGTTGACGTCCCTACCAGGTGGTTAGTAGGAAGGCAATCGGGAGTTCTCCGATCTGCGGTATAGCCGCCCCTGCCGGCTTTGTGTGTAGGAAGACAGAAAGAGGGTTTTCTCTATTCTGTGGTTTGGGGCGTGTCCCCGGGTCAAGCTGTGAGCCAGCAAGGAAGCCTCACCGAGTTTTGGTGAGGGGTGGACGTAGGTTGCGGGGTTGCAACTGAACCACCTTAAAAATCCCTGTGTTATGGTTTGTTTATTGTGTGTGATTGATCTATATCTTCTAACCCCATTCGCAGGTTCGTGTGCTTCCACACTTGGTTATATTGCTCACACACATATGCACTTTGAGTGATCAACATAGCATACACACACACACACGGTTGTTGCAAGCTATTGCATGTTCATCTATGTGTTATGCTTTGTAATTCACTTAAAGAAGTGTGGACGTTTCATAGCTTGTAATTCAAGTCTTTTCATTTGAGCCACTCTACTTAATTCCGCTGTGCATTGTGCCTAAGTGATTCATTCACTTTATAAGAGTGGTTTAAGCTTCCGCTAGCTAAGAGTTTTTTAAATAGGCCAAAAGTTTCTGATAGGATCTATTCAACCCCCCCTTCTAGATCCGTTTACACCTCACGGGACCCAACATACTCTTGATGGAATGGTTTGTCTCTGGTTTTCCCTCTTGATCCACAGCACTGCTCTCACTCTTCTCTCCTTTTCACTATTCCATCCACTACTTTACGAACCCTTTTCCTCAATATATATATGTCTGTTCCAGAAACTTGGGCGTGTGGATACCACGTTTCCCGCCTGAAAGGTTGGGGCACGTGTCGGAATGTTATGGACCTCTATCTTCCTCGGATCACGTGCCATCCACCTGATGAATGCACAGACAGACTGCCAGAAAATAAATAAACATTTTGTCACAACCTTGGCACAATTCGTACCGACATAGCGAGTAAGTAAACATAAACTGCACTGAGTAGAAATTTCCAAGTCAACCAATGCACTGACTTACTACAAGGTGAACAAGAGGTTGCACCGAGTTGAAGTGAGCAAAAATGTGAGATGCAATGACTTGATTTTTGCCAGAAAAGAAAGTTTGCACTGAGTCGGAAACAAGCACCGACTAAGACTGGCAGGAAAAGCACCGATGCGGAATGAAGCAGAAGATGCGCCAATCTACTTTAGCTACCTACAAGATTTGCACCGAGTCTAATAGGCCTGAAACAAGAACTGCACCGACCTCGTTGCTATAGGGATTTGTATAGACTTGGTGTGCATGGAGCAAAACATGCACAGACAACTATAGTGAGTTTTATAGACTTGGCTATGCACCGATCATGTTCTTATCTTAAGCAAAGTATGCACCGAGTTGAGTTCCTATACCTACGTCTAACCAAAAGTTGCGCCGACTAGGTGCAGACCAAACCTTGCACCGAGTAAGTTAATGCAATAAAAGATGCACCGACTTCACGTTTTTCAGAAAGAGAAAGAATGCACCGAGTCGGGATATGCAGTCCAAGCAAGAGCTGCACCGAGATGGCAGAGAGAAATGCGCAGAACAAAGAGAGATGCAAGATAGACTTGAACTGAGTTGGATTTGCACTGAAATAAAAGAAATGAGCAGACTAAACAATGCATTCTAGTCAAGAATAGCACTGACCCAGATATTGCACCGACCTCGAGAGGTGAGATGCAGAGACATGATATGCATGGACCTTGGTGCACACGACCTAGTAAAATGCACAGAGACAAAAAATGTACGACAGAACCTGTGCATGAACAAGGACTTGCACCGAGGCAAGAACTTTATGCGAGAAATGCTAAACTTTGAGTAACTTGCACCGAGCAAGCTTATGAACGAGACAATGCATGTACTGACTTAATATGCATTAAGCAAAAAGACGAATGATAACTAATGCACAGACCTAAATCATGCAACAAGCACAGACCTCCTTCATGCTTAGAAACAAAGAAATGCACCGCGGCAAAATATGCATGGACTTTATGCGAGATGCACCGAGCTCTACTGAGACGAGCACAAGTGTTGAGCTTATTAAAAGAAACTTGCACCGAGGCAAGGACTTACCACGTCTAGAGTAAAGCATGCACTGATCTATTGAATGCATATGAACAGAAAAATGCACGGACCTTTATTGCAAGACTGCGATAAAACAAATTGAGTTATAGTGTGAGACATCATCAAAACCGTGTGAACGTGTCACATAGACATTTTTTTTGAAGGGGAAGGATTTTAAAATAAAATAAAAGAGATGTGTGATAGGGTGAAAATATGCTAAAATAAGTGGGACATGAAGGAAAAGAGGATGAGCATGAGATGCTCTAAGGAGGGTGATCGCCAAAGGGGTTACCTCAAAATATCAAAGATGATCGCATGTACCTTGTATAAGCGGGTGAGATTGCAAATTCTTCCTTCCTCCTTCTACCGGCCGGCCGATGAAGAGGGTTTATAGCTTGATTACCCTTGCAAAATACACAAAAATAAAGATATAGATTAGCCAAAGATGTGTAGTATCAATCCTCTAAAAATATGAAATCAATCAAATCAAGCATGAACACACCTTGTGTGTTTTTGGTTTTAAAACCCCTATGAAGGAGTAACAAGGTATGGGATTATGGATGCAATGATATGGAAAGCAATTATATGATTAGTGATAACGTCTCTAGCAGAGAGCTAGAAAGAAAGAGTGCACGTAGTGATGATATGATAGTAACAACAAATAAGAAAATTGACAGGAGAGTGTCCTTTTCTGCTGTGTGTGCAGCAGTAAAGGGAAGGAACAAGATCCGCGACTGCAGCAGATGGAGAATCGGCGAAAGAAGATGCTGCTAGAGGAAGAAGAACAGCACTGCCTAGAGGAAGGATGCCTGTGGAAGAAGACCCGCCAACTGGAGGAAATAACCTACAAAAGAGAAAGAAACTCTCTCTCTCTGTTAAGCTCTCTTGTTGTGTTATGTTGTTTTCCGTCCTCCTCTCTTCTCGCGCGTGAGGGATTCAAGGGGTATTTATAGGCCCAAAATCCTTGCATCAATAGAATTAAAACAAGGCAATCAATCCTCCAGCAAGGATCCCTCTTCCCAATCAAACACAAGGTGTAAAATGGGGAAAGGATCACTACTGGAAGATAGCAGGCGAAACGGAGATGGAAGTGAAAATGACGACCTGAAGCGAGGCATTAATTGAAATGATGACATCCACACAGTCGTCGATTCGTGGATTTATTTATGGCAATAAAAGACTTTCCTAATTTAAAATAGACAAATGACGCATGTTCAAACCAGCGTCAAATAATCAATGCCCCTAAGGAGGGCGTCAATTCTTTGAATTTTATTTTGTTTAGGATTCGTAAAATCCAGGAAATAACGCCTGTTTGAACAGTCGTTAATTTGTGAAATCACGACCCTCATCGGGTCGTCTGTTAAATGACGCCCTTCCGCTAGGTGTTAATTACAATTGTTGTGAACAATTAAAATTATCATGAAAAAACTACCAAATGATTAGAAAAACTTCGTATTAAACCAATATTGAAGTCCACTTCGGGGCGTCACGTGGTGACATGAGATTTTCTCAATATAGCATCGATTTTGGCGTGTCTATAGCTGCCCCGCCTTGGCGTCTGCTTTACAAGGGAGTGAGACGGAATGAAACGAAAGTGCAACAAGCGAAATGAAGTAGGAACGAACTTATAAGTAGATGCCAAGGTGTGATGTGACACGCCTTCGACACTAAGCGTTGGAAACCTTTCCAGGATTTTGAATGAAACAACTTCGGATGATTACGAGAAGGCAATGGTCTACTGGATGAAGGGACTAATCTAATAAACGAAATGTGCGCGAGGGCACGGAAGGAAAGACGCCATTGGAGAGCGGTTACCAGCCAATGTGGGCATGCTACAACCAAGGTGGGTTTGCAAGAAAATAAAGTGAAAAAGAGATAAAGACCCAGCGAACAAATGCTTTCAAGGAACAAGTCTAAGCAGTTTCAAGGAGAACATAGTACTCGATTTAGAATGGAATATCTCATGTCAATCCAAATTAAGAGCGAGCGGCCTTCATTATTGGCGTAATATGAGGATTTTCATCATGAAAGCTCAAAGTTCTACATGATGCATGCTAGGCTAAAATAAAAATTAAAACAAACCAAAATAGAAGATACTCAAGGATAATATTTGTTAAACCATCTAGACTTGGTCAGGAATCTAGATCTCTAAGCTGACACTAAGCCGAAGCCCGTTTATCCACGCATCAACTCAGAAAGTTGAACTATCGTCCCAAACCTTAGATGACCTAACGGCCTATCCGTGTGATCAAGACTCCCCTAGAACTATCACTATTTTTTATGAAGGGGAACTCAAATTCCAAGTTCATCAGAACCACAAGGTCCTTGATATGTTATAATAGTGTAGATATCATATAGTAAAAATGCATACATGAAAGATACAAAGGATGGAATGATGTTACCAGTGGAAGGGTCCAACCATTTCAAGACATGCATGGATTGCGCCTTCTGTGCTAAAAAATCATTAGCTCATAAAAGATAATTAGCTCAGAATATGATCATAAGTGCATGACATAAGCAATTTAATCAAGATATAATAGCACTTAAGTTCATGAATAATCATAATGCTGCAAACAATTCAAAAGTGTAAGCTCAGGAAATGACGACTCTGCACAAAGGCGTCGTAATGATAAATGGCGACAGACATGGGGGAATTAATTATGATTAGCATTAGACTTGGAATCGGACTGCAAATGATGCCCGCATGAGAGGCGCTAAATAAATGACGACTCTGATTAGGTTGCTAATCAATGAAAATGACGCCAAGGTATAGGTCGTCAATTAACTATCTCACTGGCGCTCCGTCCCCTACTTGGAAATAAAACTCCAGAGAGTGAACTCGAACTAAAACTCAAACTGTGATTGTCTGACAATGGCTAATGCTTTGAAAGCTTATAAAAGGATGTACCTTTTGCTAAACCGAGGTCATCAGAACAACTGAACGTTGCAGCGATCGAGCCTTCAAACGGCAAACCAAAACAGAGAACAGAGGGACCTCTCCATCAATCAAAAGAAGAAGAAGATGGACAGGATGCTATAGAACCCTTCAAAGAAGCTTAGGATGAGCTTTCCTAGGATATCTGAAGTTGCTGGGCCCATTAGCGGGAGGATAGATAAGGGCCAGGTAAGTTTGATTTTATTTCAAAGCTTTTTATTTCATTCTTCCTCTTCTCTCTCAAAAATTCTGATCACATTCTCTTCTCTTCTCCTCTTTTTTTTTATTTCTTTCAGGACTACCCAAATGTACCGGGTCCAAGGAGGTTTTTGAAAATCAAGTGGCTCCCCCTACTTCTCTCTAAACTTTCTTTAGATATGAGGTCTTTCTTTAGTAGATGGCACCTACTTGGCCTTGTAACCCATGCTACCCACTATGATGATATCCACCTAGATTGGGCCTCCATTGGAGCACTCATAGAGCTATGGCACCCCAACACTCATACTTTCATCTTCCGTACCTTTGAAGCTACCATTCTCTTAGAAGAAGTAGAACCACTCCTTGGGTTGAGAAAGATGAAACAAGGAGAAGAGTCAAAGATGACTAGTATGACTAAACCAATAAATGCCCATGACATGCTTACTAGCCTCATACCAAACTCAAATCTAGTGAATCAAATCAAAGCTCATAAGGGAATCAATCTTCTAAAACTAGCCTCATGGGTATACAAGAATATGGATAAAGCCCAAGAGGATGAGGATTTGTTAGAGAGAGTAATGAAAGGCTTTGCAATATGCATGGTAGGAGCTCTACTCTTCCCTTCAATGGAAGACCACTTAGAGGAGTGCCACTTGAGTACCATAGCTAGCATTTGGGAAGGCAAAAGGATAGGTCCGGCGGTAGGTCCGGCGGTACTAGCCAACCTATACAATGGGCTCACCTCGGCTTCCTTGGGATGGCCTCTCTATGGGTCAATGCTACTTCTCTCTTATTGGGTGGACCTCCACCTAAGGTTTGATCCATGCCAAGAAACACAATCGGCCTCAAAAATCTTTTCTAAAAGCCCTCTTCGGCACATGACGGATTCTCTTGGCCTATGCGAGAGGGTGACTAATCGGGTGCCAAAGCTCAAGAAAAGAAGTGATTGGAGGGACTACTTCAAGACCATGCCAAAGGATGATTTCACATGCACATCGGGGTTCCTCAAGACCCAAGAGCTTCACTCAAGACTCTCCTCCGGCATAGAGGTACGACTAATCGGTGGGACCAACTTCATCCTTTATAACGCTCACCGGTGTCTCCCACAACTTGGTCTTCCTCGGCACACATTTGAAGAACTTTCTCACCTTCCACCACTCAAAAGGAGGGAACTAGGCTCAAGTGGGGATCAAGAAGAAGTCAAGACAATCATGGCACAATGGAAAGTTGGACTTCTCCATAGGTCCAAGACACATGTTGAAGAACAAGAAGACAAAGGCAAGTCTTATGTTATAGCACTTAGGAAGATAAGGCCCATGGTGGCTCATTAATGTAACAATGATTTTCTTTGATGAAATAAAATATCTTTCCTTAATTGAGCCAGAAAAGCATTTTATATGATCTTGCTTAATCAATTCTTCCAATTCTATGTGATTCTGTCTGATGTAAACAAGTTCGGGTCTCTGTTCTGAGACGCGCCTTCTATAATGGCGCCAATTCAACAATAAATGCCTAAAACAACGTCGTCAATCTCTTCAAATCAATTTCAAAAATAAGAACCACAATTGACGCCTATTCAAAATGACGTTGATTAATTCACGCCCCAACCAAAGGCGTTAATTGACTTAAATTCTTTAAATTATTTTCAAAATAATCCATCGATTTTCCAGAAAGAAACGCCTTGACTCATGTCGTGACTTATAAAATGGACGCCCGCAATGCTGTCGTCAATTTCAAACAACAATCATGACGATCGATCACATCAATCAATCTCCCATTAATGCCACTGACGATAATTACAAATTCCCATGCAAACTTAAATGACGACCCAGATAATGTCATCATATCCATAAATCACGCCTCAATCGAATCTGTCAATTACGAGAGTGACGACACCCATTAGGGCGTCAATTATTTTCGAACGTTTAAACCCTATTTCCCTCTTTTCTTCCTCCTTCCTTCGTCCACTTTCCCTCTTTTTTCTCTCTTTGTTGCGAACCCTAACCCTAACCGAGCCCCAAATCACCCACTCTCATCTTTCTTCTCACACTCTCATCTCTGCCCTCTCGAACCCATGGCGAGCGGCGCTCACAAGCGTTAGAGAGTCTCTGCCCCCGACGTCGTCGATCTGGGTGATGACGAGCCTGCCGTGGAGGAAGTCCCTCCCGCGGCGGCCGAAGATGCACCACCGGCCGAAGAAGCTCCGGCGACGGAGCAAGGCGGTGCAACCGAGGAAGGAAATGAAGAAGGTGGAAATGAAGAAGAGAGTGGAGATGAAGGCGAAGATGAAGAAGATGATGAAGGAGAAGATGATGATGAAGAGGAAGACGATGACGAGGAAGAGGAAGGAGGAGAAGAAGAGGATGAACCACTGGCGGCGGTGGCGGCCCCTCAACCCTGCCATGTCCGTCAACCACGACCACCCCGTCAGCCCCGACAACCACGACAACCCCTCCGTGGGGGTTTGCTAGCGCCCAAACGAAGCAAGGTAGGTACCCCTACCCTAGCATTCAAAATTTTTATTTTCATCAAATTTTCATAGCCGTCGGTGGAGGGGGAAACCCTCGAACCAGTGACTTAATGAAATGACGCCCCAGCGGGTGCCGTCAATTGAAACAACGACCCACCCCGGGTCGTCAATTAAATTGTTTTTATTTTCTAAAAATAATTAATCCATGAAACCACGTCCTGCAGCATGTCGTCATTTTAGGATTTTTTGTTTAATTTTCATTTGCTATTATTTTCCATACCATTTTTTTATTTTCGATATTTCTTTCTATTTTTATCTTTATTTCGTGCACTTAACCTTCAGAAAACAACGCCCCCCATCGGGGCGTCAATTCAGCAAAACACATTTTTTATTTTTTTGAACCAAAATTAACCTTCAAAATAACGCCCCCCACAGGGGCGTCACTTAGACAAATAATGACCCATGGCCGGTCGTCAATTTAGATAGAGAACAACGACAAATGAATATCCATTAAACTCATATCAAACCGTTATTTTTTGTTGGCAGGGTTTGATGAGGACTAGGATCTCTTTGGTCCAGGTCCGAGCAGCTTATTACGGGCTCCCAGATTTCCAGAGGGCCAGGGTAGAGGCTATGGGGTTTGGACCCTTCCTTAGCATAGAGCCTATGAGACCTGACCTACCCTTGATGCAGGTGCTTAGGGAGAGATGGTGATGGGGACATCACCCATGATTCCCTCTAGCTTGACACCTCTCTCCCTCTCGGAGACGGGTAGGATACGGCTCCACGGCTGGACGGGTTCACTACGTCACTTGGGCTTGCTATGTGGGTCATCTTGATGTATTTTCTACTTTTATTTGAGTCATTTTTGATGTAATTTGCCTTTGTTTTGAGTCAAGTCCCTAGGTTATCATGTTATTTACCTAAGTTTGTGTCTTCATGTTGGGCTAGAGTGTCTTATGGGCCCAATTAGGTGGGCCTGGCCCAGGGGCGCCCTCTCCCTTCCCCATCTCTTTGCTTATTTGCTTTTTGCACTTATCAGAGGGACTTTTTGTAAATGTTGGGATCCCTATAAATAGGACCCCAACCCCACTTGAGATGGTTAAAGAATATTTGAGTACAATTTTATCCACAAGAATTGCCTCTCTCTCTCTCCCTCTCTAGCTCTTTCTCTCTCTCTACTTCTCTCTCTCACTAAAAGGGGCGAACCCCTCTCTCTCTCCCCTCCTCTCTCTCTCCAAATTTCGCACCATCCTCTCTCTCCTCTCCTTGCCACCTCATCTGCCACATCAGCCTCCCACCCTTTCATCTTCCCAACACCCATAACTCCCCTTCATTCCCCCCACTTCCCAAGCAACCCTTCCCATTCCCCATACACCCTTTCACCTTCCCAAGGGAGACTCCCTTCTCCTAGGAAACCATTCCCATCCCCAAAGCAACCCCTTCCTATTCCCTAGACCTCCATTAACACCACCATTAACCCTCCACCCAAATCAAAGGAACATCCACCCCTCTCTCCCAACCCATTTGCGCCCCCACCTCCTCCAAGGTCTCTTGCGCACCCATCCCTCTCCCCTGCTAGCTCTACCCCTACCTTCCTCCCTCACCTCCCCTTGCCACCTCCCAACCATTCCCCACCACCAAAGCAACCATTTCCCCTACCCTTCCACCAAAGAAACCCCCCCTTCAACCCTTTTCTCTTCAAAACTGTGTGCAGCTGAAGCTCTGCAGATCAACATCCTGTTGCAGTGCCGCCAGCGACCACATCCCGGAGCTCCTGGGGGTGTGGCCTACATCGTCGGAAAGCTCTTCCAGTCATCTTCCCGGGCGAGGTGGTCTCGTCTCAATATGAGGTCGGAGCTGCCCGGGAGAGCCGTTCTTCACCAACTGTGCAGAACCAGTCCGGTCTGCAACCAGAAGCAACTTGCAGAAGCTCCTGCGACCACACCTGTGCTCCCCTTGGCACGCCACTTGACCGGGGCAAATATCCACCGGTCCTCTGTCCAACGCAGCCAGCGGGGTCTCGTTCTCAGGTCGGAGCTAATTGTACCGAATTTCCTACCACCGGGACGCTGTTCAGGTCAGTCAGGATCTGCTCTGACACCCTTCCACTTCTCGGACTGCTGCTCTCGGCCCTGACCTCCTCTGGTGCTGTGCTTGGTTGCTGCTTGAAGAATATTTGCCCACGGACGTCCTCGACTTGTTCCCACCTCATTCGGACTTCGGGAGCAGCCGTGGCACCTTCGACAAGCAGCTGCAACACTCTAGTCCGGCCTGAACCAGAACGCTGAGCACCTGCTCCGGGGTCCACTCCGACCAGTGGCGGCGCGGGAACCACCCCCAAAAATTCATCAGCGTACCTGGGTCAGTCAGTGACGATTCGACACCAGTTTCGGTGACTTCTGAGTTCAGGGGAGTGCACAGCGGCGACTTCACCGTCCCTCTGTCCTGCGGTTCCAGATGTGGGCAGGTTCGGCGGAGCACTCCATCGGCGCGAATCGAGCTTATCTCCCTTCCCCGCCTGGCTGGCTTAGCGCCCCTCCCTGTGCGGAGGTAGTGTTTGATTTGTAATACAGATATCCCCACCCAAAGTCCACCCTCCTGTGTGAGGTGTAGTGCTTCTAACTATTAAACAGGGATCAAGCTTCATCAGCGTAGTGTGCGGGGAACCCACACTTCCCCGCTCGCCCTCGTCTCCGAACGGGGTTGGTTTCTTCAAACCAACCAGGGTAAGCTATGAACTTTGCTCCATTATTAGTACTTGTTCATTTAATATCTGTGGAATTGCTCCGTTGAGCACGAGAGAGAGAGCGCCCGACCCCGTGTGTTCCACTTACGAGCGGTCACCATGGGTTGTGAGGGAGAGGAACCTAGTGCCCCAATTGGCACCCGGCCAGCCCCTAAAGTGTGGGCTTTGTACCTTCGGGAGGACAACCCTAGCCCTGCTGGCACTCTACCAGCAAGGGTCTTGATCCATCACCTCCACTCGGTATCACCGAGTCACCCGGGTTCGTGTGTGTGCGGCGGCGGTTCGGCCCTTATCGTGAACTTCGCTATTTTGTGATTGTGCTTGCGGAATAGGTCCAAGGATTTTTGACCTTTTTCTGCATGCCCCTTAGTGTGTCACATCAAGTGGTATCAGAGCAAGTTTTAGACTTGTCTCTACAAGCCTAGGTCCTAGGGTCATTGCTTTATCTTCGTCCGTGTGTCCTCTTGTGCATGTCTACCCGTAGTGGTGCCTTGTTTCGGACCGACCCCTCATCCTCGGCTCCCCCGATGAATCCCAATTCCCAAGGCAACCAAGATACCCCTAGGGAGGCACCCCAAGCTCCGATGGATTGGATGGAGACTACCCTCAACCTCGTCCTCGAACAGCTAGCTGGTCTTACCACCCGGATGGATAGATTCGAGGAAGCTAGGGCCCCACCCAGAAACCATGTCCAAAGAGCTCCCCCTCCACACGCTGAATTTGATAGAGAGGGTTTGGAGAACGACCACTACCAAGAGAATGAGAGGCCCCGCCCACCTCGACATCATGAGAGGCGACCTCGAGAAGACGCGGATGATTACCTCTTAAAAATGATTAGGGTGGAAGCTCCAAACTTCGATGGGTCCCATAACCCACATGTCTACCTAGAATGGGAGAGTGCCATGGACCAATACTTTGATTGGTACCCTATGACGGAAGATAGGAGAGTTAGACTTGCTAAAATACACCTTACCAAACTAGCCAAGACCTATTGGATGAGTGTGGAGAGTAGAAAGAGGATTAGGCGGGAAGAACCCATTCATAACTGGGAAGACATGAAAGCCCAACTGAGATTCAAGTACCTCCCCAACTCCTACACCCAAACTCTCTTAGACGAATGGCAATGCCTCACCCAGGAGGGAAGAACCGTGGTAGAATACATTGAACTGTTTGACTCCTACCTTCTAAAGTGTGGAGTACATGAAGAGTTGGCTGTCACCCTGTCATGATTTAGGAATGGTCTCCACCCATACATCAAGAGAGAACTATTTATGAGGGATGTGGATTCCCTTGAGTTGGCTTATCAAATAGCCCGGGATACGGAGAGATTTTCTAGGAATCCTAAGTTTGCCTCTCCTCGCCCAGCTGAACCCAAAAATATGGGCCCCGACCCCACCTTCCTCCCCTATTGAGGACTCCTATCCCCAGTGGGGGAACTCCTACTCGACCTTACCATCAACCACCCAATCCCACCCCCACCAAGGCAACCCCACCCAACCCTCCTCCCCGAAGAGAGGAAACCCCTAAAGGAACAACCCCAGGGAGTAGTTCGGTAAAATGCTTTCGATGCCATGGTTATGGCCACATTGCCACCCAATGTCCGTCCAAAGGATTGTCCAGCCTTATCATTGAAGGAGGGCCTACCCCGTCCCAAGGAGAGCATGAGAGCATGGTTGAGGAGTATGAGGCTGCCTTGGGTTGGGAAGAAGAGTATGAGGAACAATTCTATGAAATGGGCTTAGATCACGAACCTCCTCCCTCCGACTCCCACTTAGGTGTGATTAGGTGCACCCTCACCAAACCACAAGAGGAGGATTGGCGAAGGACCTCCATTTTTCACACCTACCTCAAGATGGGGAACCATGTTAGGGAAGTGATCCTAGATAATGGGAGTTGTGTCAATGCCGTGTCTCCTGACACCGTTAAACTTCTTGGGCTTACTACCACACCCCACCCCAAGCCATACCGGGTCTCTTGGATTAACAACCACTCCATCCCGGTCAACACTTGTTCCCTTGTCCCCATCACCTTCTCATCCTATCAAGGACAAGTTTGGTGTGACATTATACCCATGGAAGTAGGGAGCATCCTACTAGGGAGGCCCTGGATCTATGATGTCAATGCAACCATCCTAGGAAAGCCCAACACATGCACTTTTGAACATGAGGGGAAAACCATCCGCCTCAATCCCTCCCCACCTCGAAAGGAACCTCCCTCCAAGGGGCTTCTCCCTTCCCCACAATCCAAACCACCTCAAAACCCGGGGATCCCACCCCCACCAACCCAACCAGCTTCCCAAGAACCTACCCAAGAAAAGCCAACTGGAAAAGTCAAAGGCCTGCATCTCATCACGAGAAAAGAACTGGAGGAGGAGGTTGCCCAAGGAACACCCTTGTGTGCAGTAGTCATATGCCTTGGAGAGTCAACTCCCTCCAACCCCCACCCCGTGGAAATACACCCTCTCCTGGAAGAATTTAAGGATGTGTTCCCCAATGAGCTCCCTGACCAACTGCCACCCATGAGGGATGTTCAACATGCTATCGACCTCGTTCCAGGAGCCACCCTCCCAAACCTTCCCCACTATCGCCTCAACCCCACAGAGCATGCTGAATTGAGGAGGCAAGTGGAAGAACTTATTAGAAAGGGCTTTCTCCGCCTTAGCAAAAGCCCTTGTGCTGTCCCGGCCCTTCTCACACCCAAGAAAGATGGGACATGGTGAATGTGCATCGATAGCAGGGCCATTAACAAGATTACCGTCAAATATAGGTTCCCCATACCTAGGCTTGACGATATGCTCGACATGCTAGCCGGAGCCACCATTTTTTCCAAAATAGATCTTACAAGTGGCTACCATCAGGTTAGGATAAGGCCAGGAGATGAATGGAAAACAGCCTTTAAAACCAAAGATGGACTCTATGAGTGGCTAGTGATGCCTTTTGGCCTATCAAATGCCCCGAGCACCTTTATGTGCCTGATGACAGAGGTCCTTAGACCTTAAATTGGAGATTTCTTGGTGGTCTATTTTGATGACATCCTTATCTACAGCAAGTCCAAGGAAGCCCACCTCAGCCATCTTAGGCAGATCTGCACTACCCTTAGGAAAGAGAGTCTCTTCGCCAACTTGGGAAAATGTCATTTCATGACCAAATCCATTACTTTCCTTGGATATGTGGTCTCCACCGAGGGAGTGTCCATGGACCCCTGTAGCAACCCTGATAAAATATTAATAATAATAATAATTTTAAATAAATCAAATAAATAGATAAATAAAATGAAATGAAATAACGCCTCTGATAAAGGCGCTACTTAAATTAAAAACGCCCTTAAACAAGGCGTGATTCAAGAAGGGACGCCCTCACCACAAGGCGTCAAATTCCAAACACCAAATAGGGCAAGTAGAATAAACGCCCCTTTCCTGGGCGTGTTTTAAACAAGAAACGCCTCTCCACTGGGCGTGTCTTTAAGAAACGCCCTATGACAAGGCGTCAATTTCAGTTCATCTTCTGTTCGAACTCAGAACTTATCCAGGGTAAGTGATAACTACGAGAAAGAGTTCGAATGTGGTAATAACTCAATTATGGAAGTATTACTTCCAGTATAACTCTAGCCTTATTAGGATTTCTAAGACCCTATAAATACTCGTTTGATTATGTCAAGAACGCTATTTGGCGTTCGAGTTCTCTGAAGGTAAGTACAGAACCATAGCTCTTCTGTCCCTTTTGATTTTTTTCGAAGGTTATTGATTCGTCATCTTCTTCCTTCTTCCAGGTTGAAGAAACCTTGACGTCGTGAAGAACAACCGTAAGTTCTTCTCTCCTCTTACCTTCAGCCAAAGTATTATGAAGTGAAGATTGACATGTCTTCATATTTCTCTATAGGAAGCTCTGTCGAAGAACAAGGGTTCTTCAAAACGAACGTTCCTCCTGTTGATACTGCGGTTGATTGGTTGCAGTTGAAGCTTCAGATCTTTTTCAAACCCTTCGTCAGTTCATCCAACTCAAATTATCAAGGTAGGATTTTCTCAAGCACTGTAGCCCAAATCACAATAATAATGTTGGACCACATATATTAGTTCATCCCTACATATAGTTTTCGTGAGTTTAAATTGTTTTTGTTAAAAAGAGACGCCCTTTCCAAAGGTGCTAATTGAAGACGCGACCCAGACCAGGGCGCTAATTAAATAAACTACCCTGACAAGGTCGTCAATTCAAATATTTTGACGCCCTGTACACAGACGTCAATTTGATTAATTGTTAATTAACCATGGGAATTAATCCATATTCACTTAAACGTGATTCTAAATTAGTACATGATCATATTTACTGAAATCCCGATATTTATCCTGTCATGACCATGTCTCTTGTTTCTAGAAATTATAAATTCTTGAATTCACGACCCTGTGTAAGTCGTTTCTCACTTAACTAACGCCCCTGTTCAGGACGTGAATTGAAAACTAACGCCCCTGTCCAGGGCGTGTTTTTGATAAATTGCTGAAAATATGCATTCTGTAAAATCGAAGTAAAGAATGAACGATCACTGTATAAGTCGTCAAATTATAATGAAACGCCCCTCACCAGGGCGCGTTTTTGGTGAAATACTGAACTATTGAAATCCCTGCAAAATAGGAAAAATATATAAACGCCCCTATCTAAGGCGTTAATTACTTGAGTAGTGACTTTACTTAAGTCGTTATTTTCCTGTAAAAATATTTTTTCCTGTTTCTGATAACCGATGGTTTCAATATATCTATCTATATGTATATCGGCACTATATCTCCACTCCGTGAGTATAGTCCCACGTTTCATGATGTTACATCGATCACCCTCAACTCTCATTGACATACAAGCTCTCCATTGGACATTCCGTTCCTTTGGACTAGCGAGTTAGTCATAGAGACCTCCGTAAGACTCCTCGTACCTTGGATTCCCTCAAGGTCGACTGTGCGGGTTGTACCCTAAAAACCCATTACACTATTGCATGCCATGTCACTCTAAAGAAACATGGTATACCGGCCCTTATTTTATGCAAAGAGTATATCATGAGAATTCTTAATGGGATGATGATATCATGCCATATTCCGATGTTCATGTGGACCTCAATTCTATAAAAAGAATGTCCATACTTGTTTGTCATGGTACCCGAGCTAAGGGAACCTAATTCCACCTAGTTTCATCGATCGTCGTGATTATACCGTTCTTATCGCCTCTCTATGTCCAAGGTTATATATTTTTGGACTCCATTCTCTCAAAGTTATCCTACGTGTCTACAAGCTTAAATTGTTGAAATTCCATATTGGCTATATATATATACAAGAGTGGATGTCAAAAATACATGATAAATGCCTACGCATATAGGGCCCAATCTGGTCCTGGGAGGAGCACCCGAAAGTACTTGTGCCCATGGGAGTTTTAATGATAAGGTATTTGGCATTATACCGAGTGCATGACTAGCTTGATTGGACATTCCACACAAATCTTGTACTTGACTCGTACTTGACTTGACATGAATTGCGTGACCTGAAAAAGGGTAATTACTTGCTTGCTTGAAACGTGATAGTCAATTCTTGACATGACCTGTTAAACGTACTTGCTTGAATATCTTGAATATCTTGTTATCTTGTTGAAAGTTCCTGACTAGTTCATCTTGTTCTCTTGATATTACATTCTCTCTATCTTGTCGTTTTATACGAGCATGCGTAGCTATAGTATATTCATGAAAAAAGTAATTACTTAAACCCCTTGCTAGCGCTTGAGATATAATTTCCTACTGAGCGTTCGCTCACTTCGTGTTTGTCCCTTACTTTTCAGGTAAGTCCGATGACGAGACTCAAACGGATGGGGAAAGTCCAGAGTGAAAGAGCTAGAGCTTTTCCAAGTGTCATCTAGTCTTTTTCCTATTTTCTTGAGTCAACTATGTACTTTTCCTTTTATTTTGAATAGAGTATTGGATTTGTAATAGTCTATCTATTATGGAATAAAGGATTGGGTTATCTTTACTTTTGCGCATCTCTGTCTTTGTATCGAATACACGACCACTCTGATTGACATGATTGATATAAACTCGTCGCGCACCTCCGGGTATCTTCCGCGCTCGGGGCGTGACAATTTTTGTGGTATCAGAGCCTAAGGTATTCAATTCCTAGGAAAGACCCAAGTCCAAGGATATGTTCAAACCTTTAACCAGTGAGATTGGGTAGAACCAAGGGTTAAAGTTAACATAGTATATGAGTCTTTAAATACAATCACATATTAACCTAGTTATTGTAAATGTAGGATAATGGCTGCCGAACGTGCTCAATGGCGCAACATGCAGCGTACCCTTCAAGGCATGACTCAAGTGCTGCAACAAGTAGCACAAGGAGGTGGACAACGAGCAGGAAGTCTCCACCAGACTTTCAAGAACATGAACCCACCCAAGTTCACGGGTTCTACTGATCCAGATGACGTTGAACACTGGATTAGGGAGATAGAACGTATATTCCGTGTTATGCAATGCACGGATCAGGATAAAGTTTTATTAGCTACTTTTCAGTTAGAAAGGGATGCTAGATGCTGGTGGGAATCAATAGAAGCTACTATATATCAAGATCAGGTTTCGTGGGAAGAATTCGTTGAACACTTCAACGTGAAATATTTCTCGGACCGAGTTCAGGAAAAGAAGGGTGCAGAATTTGCTGCATTAAAGCAACGATCTTTGTCAGTGGCCGAGTATGAGGCCCAATTCTCTAGATTGTCTCGATATGCTAAGCATCTAGTTAGCACCGAGAAAATGAAAGTTAGGAGGTTTCTTAATGGGCTCAGGCCCCAAGCTATTACTCAACTGGCGCCGATGGACATTCAAGTCTACTCGAAGATAGTACGCCGAGCTCAACTATTAGAAGATGCCACGGAACTATCTGATAGGATTCGTGGTAAGGATAAGAAGGAACAAGTTACAGGTTCGGGTTCCTTTAAACCCAACTTCAAGAAGAGGCCTAGCAATGGAGGTATTCCCTCGCAAGACCAAAAGTTCAAGAAGACCAAGCCCTTCTCTATCACCACTACCTCTCCAAATACAGTGTGCAAACATTGTGATAAAGCGGGTCATAGAGCAGAAGAATGCTGGAGGAAACTTGGAGCATGTCTCCGTTGTGGGAGTCGTGAGCATCGGATTCCCGATTGCCCACTACTAAATAATCAAGCCGATGATGGAAAACGCCCAGTAACCAAGAATGCTCGTCTTCATGCAATCAGGGAAACCGAGCAAGTAGAAGGAGGCGGCTTAGTGGAAGGTATATTGAAAGTTTGTTCCAGGAATGCATACGTCTTAATTGATACTGGTGCATCACATTCGATTGTTTCTAAAAAGTTTGCTGACCCATTACCCCTAGAACCGGAATGGATAAAGTTAGTTTTGTCTACTCCTCTGGATGATGAGACTGATATTACACATCATTACCAAAACTGCGAAGTATTGATTCATGGTCAAAATCTCCCTATTGATCTCATATGTTTAGATCTGAAAGAGTATGATGTAATACTAGTGGCAGATTGGTTATCCAAGTATCAGGCAACGGTTGATTGCCGCAATAGTAAGGTTACATTCAAGGAATTTCCAAAACTAATATTCACTAGCCCCAAGAGTCGGAGCAAATCCCCTATTATTTCAGCTCTCCGAGCTAGCAAGCTCATTAGGAAAGGATGTACATATTTCCTTGCATTTGTCACAGTTAAAGAAGCTAAGGAGATTAAGCTAGAAGACATTCCAGTAGTGCAAGAATTTCCGGACGTGTTTCCGGAAGATTTGCCGGGATTACCTCCGCAAAGAGAAGTGGCCTTCACCATTGACTTAGTCCCTGGTGCTGGTCCGATTTGAAAGGCACCTTATAGGATGTCACCTGCTGAACTCAAGGAGTTAAAGGAGCAATTGATGGAACTCATTAAGAAAGGATTCATTAGACCAAGTACTTCCCCGTGGGGAGCGCCTGTATTATTTGTAAAGAAGAAAGACGGATCCATGAGGTTATGCGTCGACTATCGACAATTGAATCATCTCACTATCAAGAACAAGTATCCACTGCCGAGAATCGACGAATTGTTTGATCAAATTTCAGGATCCATGTACTTTTCCAAAATTGATCTTAGGTCCGGATATCACCAACCAAGGATCAAAGACGATGACATTCATAAGACCGCATTCAGAAGCAGGTATGGCCATTATGAATTCGTTGTTATGCCTTTCGGATTAACAAATGCCCCTGCTGCCTTTATGCAGTTAATGAATAGCATATACAGGTCTTATTTGGATCAATTCGTGGTGGTCTTTATCGATGATATATTGATTTATTCTAAGACCAAGGAAGAGCATGAAGAGCATTTAAGGATTTCATTACAAATATTGAGGACAAACCAATTATATGCAAAACTTAGCAAGTGTGAATTCTGGCTTGAAGAAGTAACTTTTCTCGGGCATGTTATATCAAAGGACGGTTTGTCTGTAGATCCGTCAAAGGTTGACGCTGTAAGGAACTGGGAAAGACCAACCAATGCTAGCGAGATCCGAAGTTTCTTAGGTCTTGCTGGCTATTACAGGCGATTCATCAAGGATTTCTCTAAGATCGTCGTACCACTTACGAGGTTAACTCGCAAGGAGATCCGTTATGAATGGAGTGAGGAATGTGAAAGAAGCTTCCAAACTCTCAAGGATCATCTTACTACAGCTCCTATCTTAGCATTACCAATTGAAGGAGAAAAGTTCAAGGTATACACTGATGCTTCTGGCATTGGCCTCGGATGTGTTCTAATGCAACAAGGAAAGGTTATAGCCTACTCTTCTCGTCAATTAAAGAAGCATGAGGAGAACTACCCCTTCCATGACTTAGAATTGGCTGCGGTAGTATTTGCACTGAAGATATGGAGACATTATCTATATGGAGTGCGGTTCACTGTATACTCTGACCACAATAGTCTCAAATATCTTTTCTCACAGAAGGAGTTAAACATGAGACAAAGACGCTGGCTGGAATATCTCAAGGACTTCGACTTCAATATACAATATCACCCCGAAAAGGGTAATCATGTAGCAGATGCCCTTAGTCGAAAGCCGAGAGCACTGTTAGCCAATTGTCTGATTCAAGAATGGAAATTGCTAGAACAATTCTCTGAACTCAATATAAGCACGGACACAGACCCTAGATGTGTCACATTATCTCATGTAAACATACAGTCAGATTTATTATCTGAGATACAAGCACTTCAGGACGATGATCCTATAACAATAGAAATCAAGGGCAGATTAGAAGGACAATCTGATTTCCAATTAGCTTCTGATGGAAGATTAATGTTCAAGGATAGAACTTGTATACCAGATTGTCCAGAATTAAAGAAGAAGATCTTAGATGAGACTCACAGATCAAGGTACACGATTCATCCAGGATCTACCAAAATGTACCAAGATATGAAAAGAAATTTTTGGTGGCCAAATATGAAAAGAGAAATAGCGGACTATGTATCACGATGTCTCACATGCCAACAGGTCAAGGCAGAACACCAAAAGCCTGCGGGAAAACTACATCCTCTGGATATTCCCAAATGGAAGTGGGAAGACATCGGTATGGATTTTATCATGGGGTTATCTAAATCAAAAGGAGGACATGATGGAATTTGGGTTATCATTGACCGATTGACTAAATCGGGGCATTTCTTGCCAATCAAAAGCCGATGGTCAGTTGATATTTTGGCTGCATTATACATCAAGGAGATAGTCAGATTGCATGGTATGCCTGTCTCAATCGTGTCTGACAGAGATCCCCGTTTTACTTCTCATTTTTGGAAGGGACTACAACATTCGTTGGGGACGAGACTTAATTTTAGTACAGCTTTTCATCTTCAAACGGATGGTCAGACCGAGAGAGCCAATCAGGTAGTCGAGGACATGCTTAGAGCTTGCATCATTGACTTTGGAGAAAACTGGCATGACCACTTGCCTCTAATTGAGTTTGCATATAATAATAGCTACCAAGCTAGTATCCAAATGGCACCTTTCGAAGCTTTATACGGAAGGAGTTGCCGATCACCCTTATGCTGGAATGAAATTGGAGAGAAACAACTGTTAGGTCAAGACATGGTAAGGGATACAACTGAGAAGATACAAGTAATCAGAGAAAGATTACAAGTTGCTCAGACAAGGCAAAAAGCTTATGCTGATACAAGAAGGAGAGATCTTGAATTCCAAATCGGAGATCATGTATTTCTCAAGATATCATCTGGACGTAGCATATGGAGATTTGGTGTTAAAGGCAAGCTTACACCAAGATACATCGGACCTTTTGAAATTCTAGAAAGAGTTTGCGAGGTTGCTTATCGCATCGCATTGCCTCCTCAATTGTCCGAAGTGCACAATGTGTTTCACATATCTATGTTGAAAAAGTATGTGCATGATCCATCACATATTATTGAGCATGAAAACCTAGTAATCCAGAAGAATCTCACATATGAACAAAAGCCTATGAAGATATTAGATCGTGAAACACGTGCTCTAAGGAATAAGGTTATTCCCATGCTTAAGGTACAATGGAATAAGAATTCTGAACACGAGGCAACATGGGAGACCGAGGAATCAATGAGGAAACGATTTCCCGAGTTATTCTAAGAGGTATATACTCTACACTCTCCACGTGTATATATATATGTGCAATTGAATTTGGGGACCAAATTCTTTTTAAGTGGGGGAGGGTGTAGCAACCCTGATAAAATATTATTAATAATAATAATTTTAAATAAATCAAATAAATAGATAAATAAAATAAAATGAAATAACGCCTCTGATAAAGGCGCTACTTAAATTAAAAACGCCCTTAAACAAGGCGTGATTCAAGAAGGGACGCCCTCACCATAAGGTGTCAAATTCCAAACACCATAAGGGCAAGTAGAATAAACGCCCCTTTCCTGGGCGTGTTTTAAACAAGAAACGCCTCTCCACTGGGCGTGTTTTTAAGAAACGCCCTATGACAAGGCGTCAATTTCAGTTCATCTTCCGTTTGAACTCAGAACTTATCCAGGGTAAGTGATAACTACGAGAAAGAGTTCGAATGTGGTAATAACTCAATTATGGAAGTATTACTTCCAGTATAACTCTAGCCTTATTAGGATTTCTAAGACCCTATAAATACTCGTTTGATTCTGTCAAGAACGCTATTTGGCGTTCGAGTTCTCTGAAGGTAAGTACAGAACCATAGCTCTTCTGTCCCTCTGTCCCTTTTGATTTTTTTCGAAGGTTATTGATTCGTCATCTTCTTCCTTCTTCCAGGTTGAAGAAACCTTGACGTCGTGAAGAACAACCGTAAGTTCTTCTCTCCTCTTACCTTCAGCCAAAGTATTATGAAGTGAAGATTGATATGTCTTCATATTTCTCTGTAGGAAGCTCTGTCGAAGAACAAGGGTTCTTCAAAACGAACGTTCCTCCTGTTGATACTGCGGTTGATTGGTTGCAGTTGAAGCTTCAGATCTTTTTCAAACCCTTCGTCAGTTCATCCAACTCAAATTATCAAGGTAGGATTCTCTCAAGCACTGTAGCCCAAATCACAATAATAATGTTGGACCACATATATTAGTTCATCCCGGCATATAGTTTTCGTGAGTTTAAATTGTTTTTGTTAAAAAGAGACGCCCTTTCCAAAGGCGCTAATTGAAGATGCGACCCAGACCAGGGCGCTAATTAAACAAACGACCCTGACAAGGTCGTCAATTCAAATATTTTGACGCCATGTACACAGACGTCAATTTGATTAATTGTTAATTAACCATGGGAATTAATCCATATTCACTTAAACATGATTCTAAATTAGTACATGATCATATTTACTAAAATCCCGATATTTATCCTGTCATGACCATGTCTCTTGTTTCTAGAAATTATAAATTCTTGAATTCATGACCCTGTGTAAGTCGTTTCTCACTTAACTAACGCCCCTGTTCAGGACGTGAATTGAAAACTAACGCCCCTGTCCAGGGCGTGTTTTTGATAAATTGCTGAAAATATGCATTCTGTAAAATCGAAGTAAAGAATGAACGATCACTGTATAAGTCGTCAAATTATAATGAAACGCCCCTCACCAGGGCGCATTTTTGGTGAAATACTGAATTATTGAAATCCCTGCAAAATAGGAAAAATATATAAACGCCCCTATCTAAGGCGTTAATTACTTGACTAGTGACTTTACTTAAGTCGTTATTTTCCTGTAAAAATATTTTTTCCTGTTTCTGATAACCGATGGTTTCAATATATCTATCTATATGTATATCGGCACTATATCTCCACTCCGTGAGTATAGTCCCACGTTTCATGATGTTACATCGATCACCCTCAACTCTCATTGACATACAAGCTCTCCATTGGACATTCCGTTCCTTTAGACTAGCGAGTTAGTCATAGAGACCTCCGTAAGACTCCTCGTACCTTGGATTCCCTCAAGGTCGACTGTGCGGGTTGTACCCTAAAAACCCATTACACTATTGCATGCCATGTCACTCTAAAGAAACATGGTATACCGGCCCTTATGTTATGCAAAGAGTATATCATGAGAATTCTTAATGGGATGATGATATCATGCCATATTCCGATGTTCATGTGGACCTCAATTCTATAAAAAGAATGTCCATACTTGTTTGTCATGGTACCCGAGTTAAGGGAACCTAATTCCACCTAGTTTCATCGATCGTCGTGATTATACCGTTCTTATCGCCTCTCTATGTCCAAGGTTATATATTTTTGGACTCCATTCTCTCAAAGTTATCCTACGTGTCTACAAGCTTAAATTGTTGAAATTCCATATTGGCTATATATATATACAAGAGTGGATGTCAAAAATACATGATAAATGCCTGCGCATATAGGGCCCGATCTGGTCCTGGGAGGAGCACCCGAAAGTACTTGTGCCCATGGGAGTTTTAATGATAAGGTATTTGGCATTATACCGAGTGCATGACTAGCTTGATTGGACATTCTACACAAATCTTGTACTTGACTCGTACTTGACTTGACATGAATTGCGTGACCCAAAAAAGGGTAATTACTTACTTGCTTGAAACGTGATAGCCAATTCTTGACATGACCTGTTAAACGTACTTGTTTGAATATCTTGAATATCTTGTTATCTTGTTGAAAGTTCCTGACTAGTTCATCTTGTTCTCTTGATATTACATTCTCTCTATCTTGTCGTTTTATACGAGCATGCATAGCTATAGTACATTCATGAAAAAAGTAATTACTTAAACCCCTTGCTAGCGCTTGAGATATAATTTCCTACTGAGCGTTCGCTCACTTCGTGTTTGTCCCTTACTTTTCAGGTAAGTCCGATGACGAGACTCAAACGGATGGAGAAAGTCCAGAGTGAAAGAGCTAGAGCTTTTCCAAGTGTCATCTAGTCTTTTTCCTATTTTCTTGAGTCAACTATGTACTTTTCATTTTATTTTGAATAGAGTATTGGATTTGTAATAGTCTATCTATTATGGAATAAAGGATTGTGTTATCTTTACTTTTGCGCATCTCTGTCTTTGTGTCGAATACACGACCACTCTGATTGACATGATTGATATAAACTCGTCGCGCACCTCCGGGTATCTTCCGCACTTGGGGCGTGACAACCCCGAAAAGGTCCAAGCTATCCTTGACTGGCCAGAGCCCCGCACTCTTCATGAAGTCCGGAGCTTCCATGGGTTGGCCACCTTCTATCGGAGATTTATCTGCGGGTTCAGCATGGTCACAGCGCCCATCACAGATTGCCTTAAAAAGGGGACTTTTGTGTGGACCAAGTCTGCTTCTAGGGCCTTCCAAGAGCTCAAGGAAAGGATGACCCAAGCCCCAGTATTATGCCTCCCCGACTTTTCCAAAGTCTTTGAGGTGACTTGTGATGCCTCCGGGGTAGGGATTGGCGGGATCCTCAGCCAAGAGGGACACCCGGTGGCCTACTTTAGTGAGAAATTGTGTGAGGCCAGGATGAAATACTCCACCTATGACAAAGAATTTTATGCCATGGTTCAATCCCTCCGGCATTGGAGACATTATCTCTTGCCCAAAGAGTTTGTCATATTTTCTGACCACGAGGCCCTGAAATATCTCAACTCCCAACAGAAGCTGAATGCCCGACATGCCCGCTGGGTCGAATACATCCAGTCCTATAGTTTTGTGATCAAGCATAAGGCCGGGAGTGAGAATCGTGCCGCAGATGAACTCAGTAGGAGGGTCTCCTTGTTGGCTACCATTCAGGTGGAAGTCATAGGGTTTGAAAGAATCAAGGATGAGTACCCTGATTGCCCAGACTTTGGGCCTATCCATACCACCCTGACCACCCAATCACCCAAGGAACACCAAGGTTTCATCCTAGAGGACGGATTCCTTTTCAAAGGCCATAAACTTTGCATACCTAGAACCTCACTGCGAGATTTCTTAGTCAGAGAGTTACATGCAGGAGGCCTGGCTGGATATTTTGGGGTACATAAGACCATTGCTATGGTTGAGGGACAATTCTACTGGCCAAGTCTCAAGAGGGATGTAGCCAAAATTGTGGGGCAGTGTCGCATATGTGCCTCGGCCAAACAAGTAAAACAGAACACTGGCCTATACACCCCACTCCCTGTCCCTGATCGTCCATGGCAGGATTTAAGCATGGAATTTGTCTTGGGCCTACCTAGAACCCAGAAGAAGCATGATTCAATCTTCGTGGTAGTGGATAGGTTTTCCAAAATGGCCCATTTCATCCCCTATTCCAAAACCTCTGATGCCTCCCATGTGGCCCGCCTATTCTTCGATGAGGTAGTTCGCCTCCATGGCCTACCCAAGACCATCATTTCTGATAGGGATGTTAAGTTCACCAGCTATTTCTGGAAGACCCTCTGGCACCTAATGGGGACCCTTCTCAAATTTTCCACAGCCTATCACCCTCAAACATATGGCCAGACTGAGGTCGTCAATCGGAGTCTCAGGAATCTCCTTCGGTGTCTTGTCAAGGATAGCCCAGGGAATTGGGATCTTATTCTACCCCAGGCAGAGTTTGCATACAACAACTCAGTGAATAGGTCTATAGGGATGAGCCCTTTTGAAGCCGTGCATGGGTACAAGCCTAGAAAATCTACAGATCTCATTCCTTTGCCTACACATGCTAGAGTGTCTATTAGTGCTGAGTATTTTGCCCAACACATGAAATAATTGCATGAAGAAATCCGCAAACACATCAACAAAAGCAATGAGGGGTATAAGAAATCAGCCGATTCCCACCGACGCCACCAGGAATTTCGTATAGGTGACTTTGTGATGGTGAGGACCGAGAGACTATTCCCTGGGAATGTCTCCAAACTGAGGTCGCGTGGATCAGGTCCCTTCCAGGTTCTAAGGCGGATCGGCACGAATGCTTACGTGTTGAACCTCCCCGAGGAGTACGGAGTAAGTCCCATATTCAATGTGGATGACTTGGTGCCATACAGGGGTCCCACGGTGACACCTAGTGAGGACATCGAGCTTGTTCCACCCCTTGAGAGAGCCACCACCCATGAGAAAGTCCCACCAACCCAGAGGGGCCAACGTGAGCAAGTAGAGCGGATATTGGATGAATAGGTCACTATCACCCGGAGCAGAGCATACGAGCGATACTTGGTCAGGTGGAAGGGCCGGCCCCCTTCGGATGATTCATGGGTGAGCAAGGAGGATCTTCAGCAGTTAGACCCTGACCTCCTGGAGCATTATCACAGCCGAGTGGACCCTTTCTCGACAGAGTCGAGCTCTTCACAGCCCGGGGGAGTTGATGGGGAAATCACCCATGATTCCCTCTGGCTCGACACCTCTCTCCCTCCCGGAGATGGGTAGGATACGGCTCCACGGCTGGACGGGTTCACTACGTCACTTGGGCTTGCTATGTGGGTCATCTTGATGTATTTTCTACTTTTATTTGAGTCATTTTTGATGTAATTTGCCTTTGTTTTGAGTCAAGTCCCTAGGTTATCATGTTATTTACCTAAGTTTGTGTCTTCATGTTGGGCTAGAGTGTCTTATGGGCCCAATTAGGTGGGCCTGGCCCAGGGGCGCCCTCTCCCTTCCCCATCTCTTTGCTTATTTGCTTTTTGCACTTATCAGAGGGACTTTTTGTAAATGTTGGGATCCCTATAAATAGGACCCCAACCCCACTTGAGATGGTTAATGAATATTTGAGTACAATTTTATCCACAAGAATTGCCTCTCTCTCTCTCTCCCTCTCTAGCTCTTTCTCTCTCTCTCTCTACTTCTCTCTCTCACTAAAAGGGGCGAACCCCTCTCTCTCTCCCCTCCTCTCTCTCTCCAAATTTTGCACCATCCTCTCTCTCCTCTCCTTGCCACCTCATCTGTCACATCAGCCTCCCACCCTTTCATCTTCCCAACACCCTTAACTCCCCTTCATTCCCCCGACTTCCCAAGCAACCCTTCCCATTCCCCATACACCCTTTCACCTTCCCAAGGGAGACTCCCTTCTCCTAGGGAACCCTTCTCATCCGCAAAGTAACCCCTTCCTATTCCCTAGACCTCCATTAACACCACCATTAACCCTCCACCCAAATCAAAGGAACATCCACCCCTCTCTCCCAACCCATTTGCGCCCCCACCTCCTCCAAGGTCTCTTGCGCACCCATCCCTCTCCACTGGTAGCTCCGCCCCTACCTTCCTCCCTCACCTCCCCTTGCCACCTCCCAACCATTCCCCACCACCAAAGCAACCATTTCCCCTACCCTTCCACCAAAGAAACCCCCCCTTCAACCCTTTTCTCTTTAAATCTGTGTGCAGCTGAAGCTCTACAGATCAACATCCTGTTGCAGTGCCACCAGCGACCACATCCCGGAGCTCCTGGGGGTGTGGCCTACATCGTCGGAAAGCTCTTCGAGTCGTCTTCACAGGCGAGGTGGTCTCGTCTCAATATGAGGTCGGAGCTGCCCGGGAGAGCCGTTCTTCACCAACTGTGCAGAACTAGTCCGGTCTACAACCAGAAGCAACTTGCAGAAGCTCCTGTGACCACACCTGTGCTCCCCTTGGCGCTCCACTTGACCGGGGCAAAGATCCACCGGTCCTCTGTCCAACGCAGCCAGCGGGGTCTCGTTCTCAGGTTGGAGCTAATTGTACCAAATTTCCTACCACCGGGACGCTGTTCAGGTCAGTCAGGATCTGCTCTGACACCCTTCCACTTCTCGGACTGCGGCTCTCGGCCCCAACCTCCTCTGGTGCTGTGCTTGGTTGCTGCTTGAAGAATATTTGCCCACGGACGTCCTCGACTTGGTCCTGCCTCATTCGGACTTCGGGAGCGGCCGTGGCACCTTCGACAAGCAGCTGCAACACTCTGGTCCGGCCTGAACCAGAACGCTAAGCACCTGCTCCGGGGTCCACTCCAACCAGTGGCGGCGCGGGAACCACCCCCAAAAATTCATCAGCGTACCTGGGTCAGTCAGTGACGATTCGACACCAGTTTCGGCGACTTCTGAGTTCAGGGGAGTGCACAGCGGCGACTGCACCATCCCTCTATCCTGCGGTTCCAGATGTGGGCAGGTTCGGCGGAGCACTCCATCGGCGCGAATCGAGCTTATCTCCCTTCCCCGCCTGGCCGGCTTAGCGCCCCTCCCTGTGCGGAGGTAGTGTTTGATTTGTAATATAGATATCTCCACCCCAAGTCCACCCTCCTGTGTGAGGTGTAGTGCTTGTAACTATTAAACAAGGATCAAGCTTCATCAGCGCAGTGTGCGGGGAACCCACACTTCCCCGCTCGCCCTCGTCTCCGAACGGGGTTGGTTTCTTCAAACCAACCAGAGTAAGCTCTGAACTTTACTCCATTATTAGTACTTGTTCAGTTAATATCCGTGGAGTTGCTCCGTTGAGCACGAGAGAGAGAGCGCCCGACCCCGTGTGTTCCACTTACGAGCGGTCACCGTGGGTTGTGAGGGAGAGGAACCTAGTGCCCCAATTGGCACCCGGCCAGCCACTAAAGTGTGGGCTTTGTACCTTCGGGAGGGCAACCCTAGCCCTACTGGCACTCTACCAGCAAGGGTCTTGATCCATCGCCTCCACTCGGTATCACCGAGTCACCCGGGTTCGTGTGTATGCGGCGGCGGTTCGGCCCTTATCGTGAACTTCGCTATTTTGTGATTGTGCTTGCAGAATAGGTCGAAGGATTTTTGACCTTTTTCTGCATGCCCCTTAGTGTGTCACATCAGATGGGATAGGGCTAGCCGGGCGTTCCTGGTGCCATGGGGTCACATGGTTCCTACCCTAGAGGATATTACTAGGATCACCAGCCTGAGGGTAGACGGGGAGGCTTTGAGCGGGATTACCCTACCCGACTATAGCAAGCTGACACAGAGGCTGCTAGGGTTAGAGACAGTCTACGAGACGCCCAGCGAGTGTAGGCCCATCTACCGCACCGACCTTACCATTGCTATGGGGTTGGGAGACTCTAGGCAGAGGTCGAGGGAGTCTCTGGAGGAGTTCTCGCAGAGGTTGATAGGGAGAGTTAGGGCTGTCTACTGCCAGGACCCGGCTCAGGGAGACAGAGTGGACCGAGACCTGAGGAGATTCCTATTCCTGATGCTCGGGAGACTATTGCTCGGGACGAAGGGCGACATCATTAACTGCCGATTCCTAGGCATTCTAGAGGACTTGGAGAGCATTGGTAGATATGCTTGGGGAGCCGCTCTGCTAGCGCACTTGATGGATGACCTGTCCACGGGGACAGGTCGAGAGACAACTGTTAGTGGCTTCTCACCTTTCCTTTAGGTCTGCATTTTTTTTTTTCAAATGCATGTGAATGCTTTACTAATGCAATGCATGGATGCAGGTGTGGAGCCACCTGTACATGCCGATGGGGCGTTTCGACCCTCAACCTTGAGATGAGGGAGCGTTCCCACTGGCGCGATGCTGGCTGCCTGTCGTGACGGGAGCACCGCTCGCCTACGAGTTGCGAGTTCTACCGAGGGAATTCTGTGACTACCCCGCCTCACTGGTACGTATGCTAAACATGATGCAATTCCTACTTTATGAAATATGATGACTAAAATGACATGATGTGATGCATGCTCGTGAATGCAGGTGGTGTGGAGACCCTACGAGGGCATGACCGATGAGGGCCAGCCCTGGGTCGTAGCGGGCCGACCTCGCTTTGGGCATGAGATTTGGGTTCATTGCCTGAACGAGATCGAGCCGTTACGGCTTAGGCTAGTCATGAGGACCCTTGGCCTACACCAGGAGTGGGTCGAGGTTGGAGAGCCTCGTGGGATCGGCAATAAGACGCACTATCGCACGAAAGTGATCGACTGGAGGGTCCGGTTCCCTGATCAGTACGCTGACTAGCAATGCGGCGAGACTCGGGTTACCTCGCAGGCGGCAGATAGCTCCGAGTACCTCCGACGCTACTGGGAGGTTTACGCCGGTCGACCCCAGATGAGGGTCTTAGCGGTATGTATGAATGCACTTTTTTTTCTTTTATGCAAAGTTATATGCTTATTATGCGACTGATATGCGTGATGAATGCAGGATGCACGGGACATAGCAGCGATGGACATGCAGGTCCACCTTCACAGCCTGGAGGCCCAGCTAGCTGCCACTCGGGCAGACTTAGAGACCCTGGTGAGTGTTTAATTATCTATATGCAAATGAATTCATGAATTATTAATGATTAGCGACTGACAATCTCATGTTGTGTCCCTGTGATTTTGATGATAGCAAACACTATAAGTCATTTGAATGCATACAATTCTGTTTGTGGTGCAGATGAATGTTTCATTGAAAATCTTATCTGAATTATTGCTGCATTTAAATATGGATGTGTGGTGTGTGCTTTGGTGCATTCCATTATTGTTGATGTATTTCATAATTGATTGTTATCTGGATTGCTTGTTATCCGGATATCTTGATGTCAGTCTGTTCAATGGGTCGACCCCCCCTTCCAGATGGGTCGACCCCCCAAGTCTATACAACGCCAATCTGTTCATGCATCATATCTCATGTCTACACACTGCATTTTAGGCAAAGTCTGCATATTGGTGGAGTCTGTACATTGCCTTCAAAGCCTTCCAAGTGTGTACATCGGTCTGTTGAAAACTCAAGTCTGTACAGCGCCTAGGTTCCTGCATTTCAGGCGAAGTCCATACATTGGGCCCTTCATCAAAGTCCATACATTGCACTGTAGATGCATCGAAGGGAAGTATGCACATTGGACTATTCATATGAAGTCTATACATTGGAAGTGTGTACAGTGTTCAGTTGCCTTTGGTTTTTAAAGTCTATACATTGCCTTTGTTTCAAAGTCGATACATTGCCTTTGTTTCAAAGTCTAGACATCGCTGTTTTGGCCTTCGAAGCGTTCAAGTCTGTACATCGGACACTTGTTCATGCATGTTTGCAAGTCTATACACTGGCACTGTTAAGTCTATACACTCCTCATCTTTACCTTCGTTCCAAGCCAAAGTCTGCACATTAGCCAAGTTTACACATCGGCCTGTGGCCTGCTTAGCTGAAGTCCGTACTTCCACCGTTGAACCTTCCAAGTCTACACATTGCCTTTTGGAATCAAAGTCTATACATTGGCAGCTGAACTGAGCAAGTCTACACATTCTTCACCTTTACCTACGTTCAGCTCACAAAGTTTGTACATCGACTTGGCGCTGGCTAAGTCTATACATTGGGGTATTCTTTACCTACGTTTCATGCTTAAAGTCTATACATTGTTCAGCATCTTGTCTCACTCGAAGTCTGTACAGTCTGGCAGCGTCTCATGCTGCGTCTTAGGCAAGTCTATACATTGCTCTGTTGCACGAAGCAAAGTCTATACATCCGATCGTCTCACTCATCGTCTTGGCCATCGTTCTTTCAAAGTCTGTACAGCCCATGGTCTAAACACCAAGTCTGTACATCATCCTGTGCCTTCAAGCTTTCAACGTCAAGTTTGTACATCGTACTGTGCCTTGAGCTTGGAGCAAGTCTATACATTACTGTTGCATTCACGCAAGTCCATACATTGTTTGTTGGGCCAAGTCTATACATTGTTCCATTGTGTGCTTGTCTAAGTCTATACATCGCCATTCTTTGCCCGAGCTGAAAGTCCTTCAAGTCTGCACATTCTGTTGTTGTGTTCATGCATCATATGAGCAAGTCTGTACATTGTTACGTAGAGCCTACACATTCGTTTGGCTTGGCTGAGCATTCATCGTCAATGTACACACTTCACCATATGCATACTGCAGCATGTGCTATCAAGTCCATACACTACTTTTGTGCATCGTTTAGAAAGCAAGTCTGTACATTGGTTCTGTCATGCACAGAATCGCTTAAGTCTATACATTGCTATGGCTTGTTCTGGCAACGCTCTTTAAGCAGCAACTCCGTACACCCTTCTAATATTGTCTTCTACTTGAAAGTCTGTACAGTGGTTCAACCTGCCAAGTCTATACATTGGACTCTGTTTTGCAAAGTCTATACATTGGACCGTGGTTCGCCAAGTCTATACATTGCTGAGCCATTCGACAAGTCTGCACATTGGGCTTTCACGTGAAGTCTATACATTGGTCTTCACTTGAAGTCTATACATGGGCTAAGGGTCTTCAAGTCCATACAGAGTCATCTGATGCATATTGATCGAAGTCTATACACTCGTTTCCATTGCTTCAACTTTATACACTCGTTATCACACTGCAAGTCTATACACTGAGCTTCGCATGAAGAACTTCAACACTATACACTCTCTCAGTGTACACACTTGCTCATATGCTATTCTAATGTCTATACATTCATTTCTAAGTTCAAGTCTATACACTCGTTCTCAAGGCTTCAAGTATATACACTTGTTATCACATCTTAAGTCTATACACTGCTGCTTTTATATGAAGTCTATACAGCCTGTGACTTGTACACTGACTGAACTCTTCATTAAACCTGCAGGTGTCTGGGCACGTGACACGAGGCTGGCATCTGGCACGTGATCCAAGATGCTGAGAAGTCGCCACGTGGACTGAAGCTTGGGCGGGAATCGAAAAGAGCTCACGCCCTAGCTGCCTGCTGCTGGTATAAATATGGAGCTTCCTCCATCGGCTGAAAACGGATCGAAGAGCAGAGAGCCATCGAGAAAAGCAGAAGAGCAGTGAGTGCCTCCACGATACAGAGAACAGAGAAGAAGAAGAAAAAGAGAAAGAAAGAGAGTGAGAGCAGCTGAAGAAGAAAGAAGAAGAGTGAGCCAGAGAGCAGAAGAGAGATCGAGAGATCCAGAAGAAGAAGAAAAAGAGAAAGAGAGAGGGCTCGTGTAGAAGAAGAAAGAAGCTTCAATTGAAGATCTGCCTACTGGAATTTGGATCAGATCCAATCCAGTCAGCTCCTTCGAGAGCCACATTCCTTGTATCTCATTTACAGCCTTTCAGTCGTTGTGACTCTATTTTCTGTTTTCCTTTTCATTTGATATCTAGTCTTTCCGATACTCTGTAGAGAGGTCAGGGTCCCTCCTGTTGGTTCAGGAGAAGGGAGATTGCTATCTCCGGTTGCAAGTAGCTGGGTGCTACTTGTGGGTTCCCTCCTGGTTTGGAGGAAGGAAGATTTGTCACCGGTTGTGGGCTTGTAGGTTTCAAGTCCAGAGGTCCCTCCGGTTGGGAGGAAGAGAGGTCCGAGACCTCTAGTTTGCAGGTGACTTGGTGTCACTTGTTCTTCCCTCTGGGTTTCAGAGGAAGAGAGACTTGGGTCTCTGGGTTCCCCTCTAGTTTGGAGGAAGAGGGGAGGTTGTTCCCCTGGTCAAGCTGTTTGGCAGCATTTGTTGCAGACTGAGTTTGTTGTGCTAGTGTTACTAGTGGAAGCCTCACTCCGGTTGGGAGTGAGGGGTGGACGTAGGTCTTTGGACCGAACCACCTAAAAAGCCTGGTGTTCTTTTGTGGTTTGTTTGCCTTATGTGTTCACTTCTCTGCTGCACTCACTAGATGTTTGTTTAGGATCGAGTGTGAGTTTATTCTATTGGACTGCTTTGCAATAGCTTCCTAAGTTTTCTCAGTTTATATCTGCATCCGCTTTTAATTCCGCACATCTAAGCGGTAGAACTTAAATTGGGTAAAATTCTTTGAAAGATCCATTCACCCCCCCTCTGGATCTGTGTTTATCTATCGCACCTAGCTAACAATTGGTATCAGAGCTGTTCTCTGATTGATCAGATCCAACGATCTGTAGAGGATCCTGTTGTCCCTTGGTGCATTTCTGATTTTACTTCTTACTGCATTAATCTGCTTACCGATTTAATCAATGGGGTTTCCACCGGTTTTCAATGGCTCTAATTTTAACTCATGGGTTGCCAGTCTCCATAACTATGTGAAATTGATGGATCCGGATTTGTGGAAGTTAATTTCACAAGGTCCTCATAGATTACCAAGGAAAGAGTCCAAATGGACTGACAGTCACAAATCAAAACATGGAGAGAATCAGAGAGCTTTGAATCTAATGAAAGAAGCTACTGATAAGGCTCTACATTCTTGTTTTTATGACTGCAGGTCCGCTAAGGACATTTTGGAAAAGCTGAAGCCAACTCAGAGGAGAGATGAGGACAGTTGCCTGATGGCTGACAAGAGTAACCATAGCAGTGACCAAGATGAATTTGAAGATGCTGAGGAGGTAAACCCTTTCCAGAATTTTTCTTTAGATGACTGGGAAGATGCCTATGCCAATCTGTCAAGATCCTATAAAAAACTAGGGAAGAAGTATAAAAGTCTGAAAAAGGAGCTAAAGAATCATGAGAATGCTAAATCTCGAGGTGAAAGCCCTGAAATTCTGAAAACTGAAAATGAAATTTTTAGAAGACAACTACAAGATTTTGATTCTATTACTACAGATCTAGATCATTTGAAATCTGAAAAACAAACTCTTATGAAACAAGTTGGTTTACACAAAAAGGAGAATCAGGAGCTTGTTTGTGAAATTTCTGAACTAAAGGAGAGGCTTAGTTTAATTGATGATCAGGTTCATCACTATAATGCAGTTCAGAATGAAAAATTGGTGAGAGAATTAGAGTGTGTCAACTCTGAACTTGAAAAAATGAAATCTGAAAATGCTTGCAATGCTTGTGCAGCTTTAAGAGACTTGATAAATGAACTTGATTCTGATGATAAACTTCAAAAGGATTTAATCAAATCTCTGAAAGAAGAAAATAAATCATTGCTAGAAAAGAAAACTGAAGCTGAAGATATGAAATCTGAAAATGAAAGACTCAAAAACCAGTCCAAGGAATTTGAACACAAATTGATGAGTCTTGAAAAAGAAAACAGATTGATTTCTGAAAAAATGGAGGCTGATAGAATAATGAATCTAGAGCTTCAGAAAAATCTCAACAAACCTCAATCTGAGAAACAACAGGAAAACTTTTATGAATGTCAGTCTTCCTTAGATGATTGGATGTTTGATGATGATCTCCTAGAGAAAAATAGGAAATTGAAAGAGGAAATCAACAAGCTGAATCATCTAAACACCCAACTGTCAGATAGGCTATTGACAATTGAAAAAGGCAAGGGTGTGAGCATGAATAATTCTGATAGGTTGGTGGATGCAGAACAAGAAATTGAGAGTCTAAAAACCATCAACTTAATGTTAAATGGAAATGTCAGTTGCAGTGAACAGAAAATAGCTGGATATGAGCTTACTATCACATCCCTTCAACAAGAAGTTGATGATATTTACAAGTCCCTATCTGAAGCTGACAAGGAAATAGAATTAAAACAGGAAGTAGAAAAACTCAAAAGTCTGAATGATGCCTTGCATCAACAAGTAATTTCCTGTGAAACAGATTTGTCCAAATATGAAGCTAAAATTGCTGATTTGAATTCTGAGATTAAAGATTTGAAAAATTCTCTATCAAAATTTGTCAAGGGAAAGGACAATCTGAATAAGCTTCTGGGAAAGAGTGATAACTCTCAGAGAGAGGGGCTGGGTTACAGTTCAACAAACAAAAGGATCAATAGCAATAAAACTTCAACTGTGTTTGTAAAAGCTTCCGATCAAAACACAACTGCTGGTCCTTCTGTTTTTCAATTCACTGCACAAAAGTCCACTGTGAAACCCAAAACTGTGGAATAAACTCGAAAACTGAAAAATGGTGAAAATTCACAAAAAAAGGAAAAACCCAAAAATGTGGAACAAACTCGAAAACTGAAAAAGGGTGAAAATTCACAGAAAAAGGAAAAACACAAAACTGTGGAACAAACACAAAAACTGAAAAAGGGTGAAAATTCACAGAAAAAGGAAAAAGACACTCCTGTTGTTATAAAGAAGACTGCACACAATTCACATGATCTCTCACACACTCACATTAAAAAGGGTTCATGTTATTATTGTGGGAAAGGAGGTCACATAATGGAGGATTGTGGATTGATGTTAAAGGATAAGCATGCTAGTGGAACTTTACGTTCTAGAAATTTTTCTGATAGAAACCATGCTGCTAGGAAGCCTGATGCTTCATGTTATTATTGTGGGAAGCATGGTCATCTCATGAGTGAATGTTTTATCATGAAAGAAGACAATAAACTGCATGCCAGATCTTCCATTCATTTTCATGGTCCATATGGATCTAAACACAATTCTAGTCAACACATTGTGTGCTTCAACTGCTATAAGCCCGGGCACAGAGCTGCTGAGTGCTGGTTTGGATCCAATTGGGGTAAAAATGGTTTTAAAAGTAAGCAAATCAGATGCTTCGAATGTGGAAAAAATGGGCATACAGTCAAGAATTGTTGGCATGTTCAGAAGAACCTTGTTAAGCCCTATGGTGTCAAATTCCCTGCAAAATCATTTGTGAAATTTTCATGCTATAACTGTGGTAAGCAAGGCCACAAATCTGCTGAATGTTGGCTGGTTAGGAATAAGAATCAAACTGTTCATGCATATAACAGAAAATCTTATGATCATGTTTATAAACCTCATGTTGCTGTTACTATGCATCATAAGAACCAGAAACCAGTCACATCATGTAAATATTGTGGAAAGTATGGTCACTCTATAGACAATTGCTACCTGATGGATCATGATGACCCTGGTGCTATGAATTTGCTTAGAACATCTGTCAGGCCTAACGCAGGACCCAAAGCTGCTTGGGTCCCTGTAGGATCAAGATGATCAAATACTTTGCAGGTGTGCCTTGGACTGAGGAATAAAGAGGGGTAGATTAAACCAAGGCACCCAAGTTAATAAAGCCCCTTTCAGGTAAATTCTCTGCACTTCTTGTTCTTAGAATAACTGAATAGCATGTTAAATCCGTCTTTGCATATTCATTCATCATCTGCATTGTCAGATTCAAATTTTCTGAACTCTCCTCATACATGATTTGTTCTTTTTATGACAGTCTGAATGAGCATAAATTTTAAAATTATGTTTCAGTGCCCTAATTGCATATCGTGCACTCTGTAAGGGGGAGTTTGACTAATGCTTGCATATCATGATAATCTCATTTGATGTATGCATACATGTAGTTAGTAGCACTGCATTTCCTTACATTGAAAAATCTAAAAAGAAATGTCTCATTGCATCTAGATAGGGGGAGCATTCCTGTTTCATCTCTTCACCTCTTGAACTCCTTCTGTCTAGCAATCTGATCCATTCTTGGCAAATATGTGGTTCACTTGAATTCTCTATTGTCTACACTGATATAGCTGATCTATCTGTATTCCAGACTCAGCCATTGATTCTGTCTACTATGAATTCAATTGGTAGCTTGTTCCTATCATACACATTTCTTCATATCTTGTCAAGACTGGTCAAAGCTAATCTGACTGATTTTTAGTCTTTAATGCTGGTTTCTGAATTGCTCTATTCTCTCAACTATTGGTATCAGAATTGCTCTCTGCTAATTTCTCTTGACAATGTCATTGATTCAGCCGAATGAGGAAAGATTTAATCAGTGCACCCTAGGCATAAATCAGACATTCTGAAAAGAAGAATCTTCTATTATACTGGCTTAAGAATGTTTTGATAAATCAAATTGATTTAAGCCTAATGTATTTTCTAAGTTTTGATGTAAAAGACTTGAAAATATCTGAATCATCATGCTTAATAAGTCTTAACCAATTACCTCATGAATTTCATGTAAAACTTTCTGAAATCTGAAAATTTAAAAGACATGGCTTTCTTTGGTTAAGATACATGTAGAAAGTATTGTTCTTAATCATTTCAAGTGTACTGAGCTTTGTTTGAAGAATCTGAAAACAGTTAAAATTTAAAGCTAGAGCAATGACTGTGGTCACAGAGAAACTGGGTTTTCTATCAATGAAATAGAGTAAGCCCATGTCATGAAGTGCCATAGTTACCTCCTTTCAATATGTTTGAAAATCTGGCAGAGCAATGGCATGGATGTGTTGAGTAAATGGGAATTCTGGCCTCTGATCAAGGTGTCTCCTCATGTAAAAAGATACTCCATTGCTAACTCTGTTCTTTTTGAGAGGCAATATGGTTGTCACACTGAGTAACTGGGTCACTTCACCTAAGACGTGTTGTGCCTCACGTAAAAAGGTGTTGACTGAACCAAACTTGCTCAAGGAAAAATAAGTGCTGCTCAATTGGTATCAGAAAATTCTGAAAATCTAAAGACAAGCTCAGTCTCATTTATTTCTATTTAATCTCAATACGATCTTGTGTATTTTCCATAGGAGTCACTAAATTTAAATGAGTAAGATGGAAGGAGGTTAAACATGAATATAAAATGAGTTGTTGGTTCACCTTTATTAAAAGGTGTTTCAGATATGAGTATTGAATTTTCTTGATAAACTTTGAATACATCTCTCTTAAATCATGATGGTCAGTTTAAACTCATTCATAATCTATTATAATTGAAGAATCTAAAATTCGTTTACAAATATTTATGAATTTGGTGTGCTAATGAAAATCTATCTTCCTCGTTTATTCACTGTGATTACAGTCTGTGTATTGCTAATAGATGTTCATCACTTCACTATATCAATTGGCTTCACTCCATCATCTAATCAGGGGGAGCTTTCCTGTCTTGCTGAGTGTCTTTCTTAAAGGGGGAAATCTAGTCAGCATTCTTGAGTGTCCCTGTGTTTTTGTTGATATTCTCCCTTCATCTCAATTGGTTTCAACCTTCAAAATGTTTCTGATCATATTACCCTCTATCAATGTGTTTTGATTGACATTGGTTCTCTTTTATGTGACGCATAACTCTCAGAATTTTTTTTTTGGATAACCAGAGTTCATCCTTGTAGATTTCTCTTGCATCATGGATCATAAGGGCAGAATTCTCGGGTCTGTTTGAGACACTATATGCATAAGGGGACAATGTGCTAGATTATCTGATCAATTTGTTTGTCTGTAATAGCTCTATATCATCTGCCATGTCAAATTTATTTGCATATGCATGACTGCATAAGTTGTTTGACTAAGGGGGAGAATTGATTTAAATGATTCTGATATTGTGTTGCCCTCATCTGCTGAACTATTTTGAGTGTCTCATATGACATCACTAGATTATCAAAGTGTTTTTTTTTGATGAAGTCAAAGGGGGAGAATACTTTGATGAGTCTAGTCTGAATATTCCATTTATTTCATTCATAAGACTCATAGTATTGCCATCATCAAAAAGGGGGAGATTGTTTTGTCCCTGTGATTTTGATGATAGCAAACACTATAAGTCATTTGAATGCATACAATTCTGTTTGTGGTGCAGATGAATGTTTCATTGAAAATCTTATCTGAATTATTGCTGCATTTAAATATGGCTGTGTGGTGTGTGCTTTGGTGCATTTCATTATTACTGATGCATTTCATAATTGATTGTTATCTGGATTGCTTGTTATCTAGATATCTTGATGTCAGTCTGTTCAATGGGTCGACCCCCCCTTCCAGATGGGTCGACCCCCCAAGTCTATACAACGCCAATCTGTTCATGCATCATATCTCATGTCTACACACTGCATTTTAGGCAAAGTCTGCATATTGGTAGAGTCTGTACATTGCTTTCAAAGCCTTCCAAGTGTGTACATCGGTCTGTTGAAAACTCAAGTCTGTACAGCGCCTAGGTTCCTGCATTTCAGGCGAAGTCCATACATTGGGCCCTTCATCAAAGTCCATACATTGCACTGTAGATGCATCGAAGGGAAGTATGCACGTTGCACTGTTCATATGAAGTCTGTACATTGGAAGTGTGTACAGTGTTCAGTTGCCTTTGGTTTTTAAAGTCTATATATTGCCTTTGTTTCAAAGTCGATACATTGCCTTTGTTTCAAAGTCTAGACATCGTTGTTTTGGCCTTCGAAGCGTTCAAGTCTGTGCATCGGACACTTGTTCATGCATGTTTGCAAGTCTATACACTGGCACTGTTAAGTCTATACACTCCTCATCTTTACCTTCGTTCCAAGCCAAAGTCTGCACATTAGCCAAGTTTACACATCGACCTGTGGCCTGCTTAGCTGAAGTCTGTACTTCCACCGTTGAACCTTCCAAGTCTACACATTGCCTTTTGGAATCAAAGTCTATACATTGGCAGCTGAACTGAGCAAGTCTACACATTCTTCACCTTTACCTACGTTCAGCTCACAAAGTCTGTACATCGACTTGGCGCTGGCTAAGTCTATACATTGGGGTATTCTGTACCTACGTTTCATGCTTAAAGTCTATACATTGTTCAGCGTCTTGTCTCACTCGAAGTCTGTACAGTCTGGCAGCGTCTCATGCTGCATCTTAGGTAAGTCTATACATTGCTCTGTTGCACGAAGCAAAGTCTATACATCCGATCGTCTCACTCATCATCTTGGCCATCGTTCTTTCAAAGTCTGTACAGCCCATGGTCTAGAGACCAAGTCTGTACATCATCCTGTGCCTTCAAGCTTTCAACGTCAAGTCTGTACATGTGCCTTGAGCTTGGAGCAAGTCTATACATTACTGTTGCATTCACGCAAGTCCATACATTGTTTGTTGGGCCAAGTCTATACATTGTTCCATTGTGTGCTTGTTTAAGTCTATACATCGTCATTCTTTGCACGAGCTGAAAGTCCTTCAAGTCTGCACATTCTGCTGTTGTGTTCATGCATCATATGAGCAAGTCTGTACATTGTTACGCAGAGCCTACACATTCGTTTGGCTTGGCTGAGCATTCATCATCAATGTACACACTTCACCATATGCATACTGCATCATGTGCTATTAAGTCCATACACTACTTTTGTGTATCGTTCAGAAAGCAAGTCTGTACATTGGTTCTGTCATGCATAGAATCGCTTAAGTCTATACATTGCTATGGCTTGTTCTTGCAACGCTCTTTAAGCAGCAACTCTGTACACCCTTCTAATATTGTCTTCGACTTCAAAGTCTGTATAGTTGTTCAACCTGCCAAGTCTATACATTGGACTCTGCTTTGCAAAGTCTATACATTGGACCGTGGTTCGCCAAGTCTATACATTGCTGAGCCATTCGACAAGTCTGCACATTGGGCTTTCACGTGAAGTCTATACATTGGTCTTCACTTGAAGTCTATACATGGGCTAAGGGTCTTCAAGTCCATACAGAGTCGTCTGATGCATATTGATCGAAGTCTATACACTCATTTCCATTGCTTCAACTTTATACACTCGTTATCACACTGCAAGTCTATACACTGAGCTTCGCATGAAGAACTTCAACACTATACACTCTCTCAGTGTACACACTTGCTCATATGCTGTTCTAATGTCTATACATTCATTTCTAAGTTCAAGTCTATACACTCGTTCTCAAGGCTTCAAGTATATACACTTGTTATCACATCTTAAGTCTATACACTGCTACTTTTATATGAAGTCTATACAGCCTGTGGCTTGTACACCGACTGAACTCTTCATTAAACCTGCAGTGTTTGGGCACGTGACACGAGGCTGGCATCGGGCACGTGATCCAAGATGCTGAGAAGCCGCCATGTGGACTGAAGCTTGGGCGGGAATCGAAAAGAGCTCACGCCCTAGCTGCCTGCTGCTGGTATAAATATGGAGCTTCCTCCATCGGCTGAAAACGGATCGAAGAGCAGAGGGCCATCGAGAAAAGCAGAAGAGCAGTGAGTGCCTCCACGATACAGAGAACAGAGAAGAAGAAGAAAAAGAGAAAGAAAGAGAGTGAGAGCAGCTGAAGAAGAAAGAAGAAGAGTGAGCCAGAGAGCAGAAGAGAGATCGAGAGATCCAGAAGAAGAAGAAAAAGAGAAAGAGAGAGGGCTCGTGTAGAAGAAGAAATAAGCTTCAGTTGAAGATCTGCCTACTGGAATTTGGATCAGATCCAATCCAGTCAGCTCCTTCGAGAGCCACATTCCTTGTATCTCATTTACAGCCTTTCAGTCGCTGTGACTCTATTTTCTGTTTTCCTTTTCATTTGATATCTAGTCTTTCCGATACTCTGTAGAGAGGTCGGGGTCCCTCCTGTTGGTTCAAGAGAAGGGAGATTGCTATCTCCGGTTGCAAGTAGCTGGGTGCTACTTGTGGGTTCCCTCCTGGTTTGGAGGAAGGGAGATTTGTCTCCGGTTCTGGGCTTGTAGGTTTCAAGTCCAGGGGTCCCTCCGGTTAGGAGGAAGAGAGGTCCGAGACCTCTAGTTTGCAGGTGACTTGGTGTCACTTGTTCTTCCCTCTGGGTTTCAGAGGAAGAGAGACTTGGGTCTCTGGGTTCCCCTCTGGTTTGGAGGAGGAGGGGAGGTTGTTCCCCTGGTCAAGCTATTTGGCAGCATTTGTTGCAGACTGAGTCTGCTGTGCTAGTGTTACTAGTGGAAGCCTCACTCCGGTTGGGAGTGAGGGTTGGACGTAGGTCTTTAGACCGAACCACCTAAAAAGCCTGGTGTTCTTTTGTGGTTTGTTTGCCTTATGTGTTCACTTCTCTGCTGCGCTCACTAGATGTTTGTTTAGGATCGAGTGTGAGTTTATTCTATTGGACTGCTTTGCAATAGCTTCCTAAGTTTTCTCAGTTTATATTTGCATCCGCTTTTAATTCCGCACATCTAAGCGGTAGAACTTAAATTGGGTAAAATTCTTTGAAAGATCCATTCACCCCCCCTCTAGATTTGTGTTTATCTATCGCACCTAGCTAACATCTCAATGAATGCAGCTTGCCCAGCAGGGAGCGGCGGCAGGAGGCGCAGGAGGGGCTTCCAGCTCGAGAGGGCCTAGTGCAGAGATGACTGCACTAGCAGAGCAGCTTGCTGGAGCGGTGGCACGGGCCGAGGTAGCGAAGCGTGACCTCGCCACACGGGTAAGTTCAAACTCAAACTTAGAAATGCATTTGGTTATATATCATTATGTGTTTTTATAAAAATTCATTCTTGCAGATTGAGGAGCTCCGGGCCTTGCTTATCTGCATTGAGGCAGGACAGCGCGCGATGACCACACGGGTAAGTCAACATAATTTTATTTCAGTTGTTTATGAAATTGAATTAAATGTGAAACTGATGATTTGTTTAATTGATTGCAGACCACAGAGCTAAAGGCGGCGCTTACCCATGCTGCACTAGCTGGGATGGAGCTGGCCATCTGCGAGTAGTGACTCACGGAGCTCGAGAGGGCCTTGAGGTGGCGAGAGGTCCTACCTCATAACGTGGTAGAGTTGAGGGTCGCCCTCGACATGGAGCGCAGGGAGTGTGCCCGGGAGAGAGAGGAGCGCACGGCAGAGCGATCTCGAGAGAAAGAGGAGCGAAAGGAGGAGCAGGCAGCACATGAGTAGGAGCTCACGGAGCTGATAGCACAGTTAGCCGTCACACAGAAGTGACTACGGGCGATAGAGGAGCGCCTCCAGTGAGGCCAGGAGCGGGCGCGTGCCGCGGGGTACGCATTTACCAGTTCTACCTTCGTGGCGGGTTCCTCTCTTCAGCAGAGGAGCGAGGCAGAGGAGTAGGCTCGTGCTCCAGCTACTTCTTGGGGGTCCATGCCCCCTCCACAGGCGCCTCGTCGGGATGACGATGGTGAGGTAGAGAGTAGGAGAGAGGAGGGTGGAGGGGAGAGCTGAGAGAGGGACTTACTTGTATATCTCCACCTTCACACTTGTACTCAGATATTCATTGATATATATATATGAAATTTTTGTTACCTGAGTTACTTTGAGCAGTTGATCACTTGTAGACTTGTGTACTTGCCTTTGGTTTCCTTTTCTTTTCTTTTTCCCTCCTTCATTCTTGTTCGTTCTTGTCCTGTAGTTCACACTTAAACAAATAGATTAATCCATCTGTTCGACTTGGCCCCTTGCTCAATAAGCAAGGGGTTGTCTCTTCTTTGACCTTGTTGACGGGTCAAGGGGCCAAGCCTCTAGTTAATAAAGGCGGATAACAGAAATATATAAGGAAATGCAGCATGCAAGCACACAGATGCCAACTTAAAAAGAAAAGATGCCCACACAAGAATGCAATCAAGCATATGAAATGGGAATGCAGCAGGCTTAATTTGTGTTGTTTTTCTTTTTCTTTTTCTTTTTTTTTGAAAAATGACGCCCTCACACACATGCATTGATTTTAAAAAAATATTTTTTTGGAACTTTTTTTATTAAAATGACGACATTGATAAAGCCGTGAGTTTATTAAATGACGCCCCCTAAGCGGGCGTGAATTTAAAACTATTTTTTTGTTATTTTTTGTTATTTTTATTTTTATTTTTATTATTTATGTTATTTTTTTATGAGGCTGAGCATAGCACAAAGGGTCTTAAGCCTTACATAATCACCATCTTAAATTCATTAATCTTTCTTAAATGACTTAACAAAGGGTCAACGTGCTTATTGACTTATGCTTTTACTCATATTCTCTCGCAGTCCATCCTTCTTAGTAGGTCTTTACCATCCCTTGAGCTTATAACCTACCATGGAGGTAGTAGGAAGAATATGTTAAGGAAACTCACGAGAGGTTTCAGGGAATCGACAAACCTTCCCCCCTGCCCTAATGCCTGTTGGGGTTAGGTCTTTGGCTTAGAGAAATTTTGTTGCTCTTTTTTCTCTTATTCATGCACGCTTACGACCAGGGTTTTTCCTGCGGGGACTTTGCCCTCTTGACATGCTTTCCTTTTGTTTGTAACTTTTCCTTTTTTTTTCTTTTTCACAAAAGTAAAAACCTAATTGTACTTGGGCTTTAAGCACTTGTTCCCTTTTGGGCCATAACTTCCACCTACTAGGCGGCGGGCAGGCTTGGTTAGCATTTCTTGACTCCTACTCCCTCTCGTGAGCCGAAGAGAAGAGAATAGGTAAAGTTTTTACACTCTTAGTTTGGTCTGACTTTCCTCAAATTCTGGACCACTTGAGTTTAAGAGTAAAGCATGTAGTGTGTTCAGATATTGACCCCAAGGTTAAACCATCAAGACTGAAGAATGAATTAAGGATTTTGATCTTTCAGGCTTACGGCCTATGCACTATACCAGCCTGCAATTTTCTTCAATTTTTTTTCTTTTCTCTTTTCTCTTTTTTTTTTCAAAATTTTCTTTTTCGAAGACTTAGGGGTAGTACTTCTTCAAGTAAAGATCATTCCATGGGTGAGCCAGTTCTTCCCCTTCAGCATTAATTAACTTGTAAGCGTTGCCAAGATAAACATCTTTTATTATGTACGGCCCTTCCCAGTTCGGTTGGAGTTTTGAACGGGGTCCACCCGGTTTAACAAAAATTCTTTTAATCACCATCTCACCAATTTTAAATTTTCTCTCAATTACGTTCTTTTGGTAAAAACGTGAAAGCTTGTTTTGATATACTCGCGCATGCTCGGCGGCGGCTAAACGCTTCTCATCTAGGAGTTCCAACTGAGCAAGGAGAGATTCTCGGCGCTCATCAATAGGGAGCTCCTTGTCCAATTGTACTCGTAGAGAAGGAATAAGAATCTCATAAGGGACTACCGTCTCCATTCCATAGGTGAGAGCGAAAGGGGTTTGCCCAGTAGGGATACGAATGGAAGTGCGATAGGCCCAAAGAGCTTCAACCAATTTTTTTGGTCAATTCATAAATTTATTAGCCTCACACGTTTTCTTGATAATTTTGATCAAATTTTTGTTGGTTGCCTCTGCTTGGCCATTGCCCTGCGGATAATAGGGAGATGAATGATGCAATGCAATGTTGTACCTGTTGCAGAGGTCCTGAAGTTCCTGAGAGATGAATTGTGGTCCGTTATCGATGACGATGGTACTCGGGATGCCAAACCTTGCAATGATATTCTTCATTATAAACTTGCAGACGGTTGACGCTTTAATCTCTGCATACGCTTCCACTTCCACCCACTTGGTGAGGTACTCAGTGGCTATGAGTATAAACGATTTCGGTTTTGTGAGGAGGCTCGCATCACCAAGAGGTCCAATGATATCGAAAGCCCACATGGATAAAGGCCATGGGGAGGACATGGGATGGAGTGAAGAAGCAGGAGAGTGGATTTTGTCGACGTGCAATTGACACTTAACACACCTTCGAACATAGATGGAACAGTCCTCTTCTAGAGTGAGCCAATAGAAGCCTAACCTAAGGATTTTCTTAGCTAACATCTGGCTATTGACATGGCTACCACACACCCCCGAATGTGCCTCTTCCACAACCTTCCAAGATTCGTCATCATCGAGGCATCTGAGTAAAACTCCAGTGAGACCTCTTCTATATAGCACGCCTCCAACTAGAGTGTATCGCTGAGCAACTCTTCGAATGGCTTTCTTCTCTTCGACCGTGGCCTCCTCTGGATAAGACTGATCCTGGCAATACTTAGCAATTTCATAATACCACGGCTTCTCTCCATCGTCCAATTCTTCCTCTAGATCCATTAACATGATATCCTTATTCTCAATGATTCCACCTTGCTTAACCTTCTAGAGCACCTCCTCCTTAACGCTAAGGAAAGCTGGATCTTTGACAGCTGGAGTGAGACGCTTATGAACAATAACGGAATGAAAATCTCTTTCGAGAAGGAAAACCAAGGAAGAAGCAAGAGAAGCAAGAGCATCAGCCAGGATATTCTGATCACGAGGAACATGAACGAAGATTAATTTGGTGAAAAGCTTAGCGTAAGCAGAAGTCAGTTCCAGGTAAGGTTTGAGTTTAGGATTGAGCGTGCGACACTTGGTGAGCACTTGGCGAAGAATAAGCTGACTATCACCTACAATCCGTAATTGGGTAACACCGAATTGATGAGCGGCCTCCAGTCCGACAAGAAGGGCCTCATACTCAGCTATATTATTTGTAACTGGAAATGCAAGCTGAGAGGCGAGTGGAATAGTGATACCCTTAGGTGATAGAAGAACAATGCCAATCCCTTTCCCATTTAAATTCAAAGCTCCATCAAAATGTAACGTCCACATCGAATCGGGCTGATTGACGGACATTAGTTCTTAATCTGGAAACTCTGAGCGAACAGGGTCAAATCTGGGGAGAGGGTGATGAGCAAGATGTTCTGCTATGGCATAGCCTTTAATCACTTTTTGCTGAATGTAGATGATGTCGAATTGAGAAAGGAAGCTTTGCCATCGTGCTAATCGATCAGTGAGAATAAATTTTTCAAGAAGGAATTTTATTGGATTTATTCGAGCAATGAGATGAACCTCGTGAGCTAAGAAATAATGCTTAAGTTTCTGAACTACCCAGACTAAAGCAACACAAGTCTTCTCCATGGCTGAGTACTGTAGACACGCCAAAATTGACGTTACTATGAGTGCATCTCGTATTACCTTGTAATGCCCCAATTTGACCCTCCAATTAACTTTGTTTGAGTTATTTTCCCCAATTTTTTTAGATTTCTCCCTTTTTTTCTCTCCTCTTATTTTTCCCTATTTTTCTGGATTTTTTGGGCAATTTTCTCTATTTTTTGGAATTCACGACTTGAAGTGGGGCGTGTTTTAATTAACGGCCTGGTCTGAGGCGCGTTTTGAAGAAAGGATGACTAGAGGCAAAGGCGTCAGTTTCTGGAATTTTTTGGTTTCTAAAACAGAAAAATAAGAATTAACGACCCTCCTTGGGTCGTGTTTTTAAATAACGCCTCTCCCTCAGGCGTCTCTTCATCATTTTTAAATACAGAAAGTTTTTATTGCTAAAATTAAATCCGTGAATTAACGCCTTTGTCCCAGTCGTGATTTCAATTAACGCCTTGACCAAGGTCGTCAATTCTTGTTCAATTCCGAACTCCATCAGCACCCCTTCCCTTCCTCACTTACACTCCTTTTTCACTTGCGAGAGGGTTCCTATGGCTTCCTAATAATGAAAGGACACTTGGAGGAAGGATCCCCCTTTCCATCCTACCAAAACTAAGTTTTCTAATTTTTTATGGAATTAATTCCGAATTTCCCTTCCTTTCCTCATTTAACCTCCTTTTCCACTTGGGAAAGGGTTCCTATGACTTTCCAAGGTTGAAGGGACACTTGCCTAAGGTTTATCTCTTCCAAATCCAACTAAAACATGTTTTCTTATTTTCTCTTGGAATTAATTCCGAATTTCCCTTCCTTTCCTCATTTAACCTCCTTTTCCACTTGGGAAAGGGTTCCTATGACTTTCCAAGGTTGAAGGGACACTTGCCTAAGGTTTATCTCTTCCAAATCCAACTAAAACATGTTTTCTTATTTTCTCTTGGAATTAATTCCGAATTTCCCTTCCTTTCCTCATTTAACCTCCTTTTCCACTTGGGAAAGGGTTCCTATGACTTTCCAATGTTGAAGGGACACTTGCCTAATGTTTATCTCATTCCAAATCCCACTAAAACATATTTTCCTAATTTCCCTTGGAATTAATTCCGAATTTCAACCCTATAAATAGAATCTCTCTCTCCCTTGTGAAAAATCATAAAGATCAATTCAAGAGAAGGTGCTGCCGGACCAAAGGCTCAAGGAGGAAGACTCCCATGCACCTAAAAGCTTCATCCATGGAGTTCTTCTTCCTCTATTGAAGATTTGAAGCCTCTGCATCTATGGAGTTCTACATCATCTTCTTCCTCCATTGAAGATCTTCATCCTAGCTTGAAGCCAAATTGGAGAAAACCACTAAGCTTTCACCCTCCTATCTCTTATTTTTGCTTTAGTTAATTGCATGCATCATATCATATTTTTCTTTTATCTCTTTTTATCTCAATATTGAGATCTTCCCATGTTGTGCACCCTAGCACATCTCCCTTAGTGCAACACTTGCACATCTCCCTCTATTCTTCATCATACATCATCTTTTACCTACCCTTTTGCATAGGGGTTTTAAAGGCCAAACACCAATAAGGTGTGTTCATATCCATGCTTTCTATGTCCATATTTACATTTGGATTTGATGCTACACATCTTGGTTTCTAATCAATGTTTTTTTATTGGTGTTTGTTAATTTTGCAAGAGTAATCAATCAAGAAAAACTCTCTTCATCGGCCGGCCGATAGAAAGAGAAGGTGCACTCACAATCTCCACCGCATTTAAGGTATTTATATCGCGATCCCTCCATTGATTATTTGTTATATCCTTTGAGGCCCTCGCGTCTCTGGCGATCACATTCCCCTTAGCATCCTCTCATGCTCCCCTTTTCTCCCTCTTTTCCCATTCTTCTATTCATTTTCTTTTTCCTTTTAATTGTTCTAAGTGGATTTCTTAGAATCTACAAATTGGCGATCACGGTGGGACCCTTTTCATTTTTCTTTTGATTACCCTTTCCCCTTGGGCACCCACGTGTGCCATCTCTCCATTTGCACCCACGGTGCATCTCCCTTTGTGCTCCACGTAGCACTCTCCCTATGTGATTTGTCAGTTTGATAGGTTTTTAGAAATTCCATTTATCCATCTCTTTTTTTTAAAAAAAAATGATGAGCATGCTATATCCCTTGTCATGTTTGATTGCCATGATTCTTATACTGAGATTGTGAGTGTTTTTCATTTCTGTCGGTATTTTCCACTGTTTGAGCCCTATGGCCGTTGAAGTATTGAAGTAATTAACGCCCTTCTCAGAGGCGTCTTTTATCAGTATAACGCCTCACATCAAGGCGTCTTTCACTTGAATAGCGCCTTACTGTAAGGCGTTATTTTTATTATCATTGTTTATTCATGCTGATTACTGCCATTTGACGCCCCTGCTCCCGGGCGTCCATTCTAGAGAAAGCGCCTCACCCTAAGGCGCTATTTTACTCTGCTTGCACTTTTTACAGTAACTAGCGACTGACGCTCAGACGCGATTTATGGATGTAACGACCCTTCCCAGGTCGTCATTTATTTTTGTTCTGTGTTGTTATCTGCTTGATATTGTCTGCTGCATTCATCCTTGCATTGGTTTGGGAGACCTCCTCTCCCCACACTTTTAGGAGTCACACCACCCTCTTGGTGAAGGAAGGACCCTCCATTGAGCACTCCGTCTCATTGGACCGGAAATTCCTAAACCAAGCCTCCATAAGTCCCCGCACCTGTGGATTCCCTCACGGACACTGGGCAGGTTGTACCTTTGAAGTCCCGGGTTTAGTTGGCCTATGCATGGTGAGAGAGCATTCCTAGTTGGCATCGGAGAAAACCACATTTGAAACTAGGTTCCCCCCCTTGAGTGATCACATCAATTTGCATAAAATCAATTAATTTGCCAAGGTTCAAATAAAAGAAATCAAAGGTAACCCCATCCTAGCTTGTTTGCTATCTATGTGAGCTGTTTTGATTGCACATTGAATTGTTTGGGATACCTTGATAAGAAAGTCAACATGTTTAACTCAATTAATGTTCATGAGGGTGATCAGCCTAGCACATCTTATTCCCTTCAATTTCAACATATTCATCACAACTCTCACCATAATCTTTTAAAGGGACCACGCCCTCATCTTCACGGTTTTGCCCCACCCATGGGCAATATCCAATCCCATGGTCCCTCGCCTCAATCGCGAGCCACTACTCCTACGGGACCGTCTCCTCCCGAAGATGAGAAGGTCTCCCAGATCTTGCATGCATTAGATCATCTCACCCCTCAACAAATCCAAGCCCTTAAGGCCGTTGTTGAGGGTGCACCTCATTCCCCTCATCCTCCTTCCAATCCTACGCGGGTGGCCCATCACCCACTTCCCTCTTCTATTCACATTCCTACCCGGGTAGCCCATCACCCATCTCCTCCTATTCACACTTCTCCTCGGGTGGTCCAATACCCGCCTCCTTCGTCCACACCTACCCCTATTCGGGTGGCCCGTCACCCGCCTCCTTTTATTCCTCCTCCACCACGGCCCCAAGGCCCATTTATTCCTTGCAACCCGGCCCATCCGGATTCTTCTATGGGTCATCCCATTAATCCCCTTCCACGGCCTTTTTGTGCGGCCCCTCCTTCAAGGCCCTGCCGACCCTCTGTTGCTCAAGTCACACCCCTCCAACAAACTCTTCTCGACAAAGTCACTTTGTTGGAGGAACAATTAAAGAGGGTTACGAGCCCATGGCCCGCTCCTCCTACTCCAGTCAATCCCCTTTATGCAGCTCTAAATGACATTACAAAGGTGGAGAAAGATTGGAAGGATAGGAGAGACGGCTACGGCGTCGACAGTTCAAGCAAGCAAGAGCCGGCAGATTTCAACGTTCAAGTGGACGCTGTCCATCCTCCACCCATTCACCCCGTTCATTCATATGGCCCTCCGCCTCCGCCTACGCATTCACACTTGCATTCACCACATCATCTGTAATACCATTACATTCCACCACCTACTAATACATCTCCACCATGGCATCCACTTGAACTCGATAATGAAGAACCGGCAATTGAAGAATTCAAGATGGCACATGATGATGAAGCTCTGCAGGCATCCCTTCTGAGTTTTCTTCGTTTTCCTCTCCCTCCGCTACCACTGGATGAACCCCCTACTCAAGACGATGCCATCGTCCTTAATATAACCCCCGCTTCTAAGACTTATTGGTGTTATGACGAGGGATCAATACTCCAATCACCCATGTCGGCGCACCAAGACATGTCTCCTACCCCAGACACCGCTCGCCCCATCCGGCGTTTCCTCCAGACCAAACCTTATACTTTTACACCTCCTGCTATACCATCAGCCTCCACAGCACCGGCCTCCGCTAAACCTCCACCTGCTATACCATTAGCCTCCACTTCATCAGCTAACCTCCTATTACCGCCACCTCGGCCCTCCATTACACCTTTAACCCCAAACCTAGCCACTCCTATTCCACCACTTAACCCTTCACCTTTACCCATGGTTAATCCTGAGCAGAATCTGTCTCTTTTTGCACTCGAGCCAACCCCAACTGTCTCCGAGCAAAGGGGGAAGCTCGACGTGTTTGAATCTCCACTTCCACTCATCCTTTCTCCAACACTTTCCATTACACCATCACCAACTATGGAGCCTTTCGCCTCCGCTTCACCCCCCTTCACTACTCGGAATGGGAGTGCTTCTGCAAGTACTTGTACCGAAGATGATCAAGAGCTGGGCAAGAAGGATTTGGCTATGGCCGAGCTATTCAAGATGCAAGAGTTTATTTGCCGAATGCCAATCCGGGTTGTTGTGCCAAGCATGGTCGAAGAGGCCAAGTCGCCGCCACTGCTCACTAAGAGAGAATGTCAAGCTTTGATGCCATGTAGGCTTGTGCCCAAAGGCCGGGAAGGGCACCCCTTGTTCCAACTTTCAAATCTTGAACCTTTTCTTCCATACAGGGGGCGAATGCCTATTCTATTCAACACTCCATATACGCCACAACCCTTGGGCAACACAATGCTTCCTATCCCAACTGTTCAACTCTCTCACACTATTACTTTTCACTCTTCAAGGGAGTTGTCACTTACCATTGAAGCTTCATCCATTGGGCCAATTGGCTATACACTTTCACTGCCATGGAGGGGCGGTTATCTTGGTGCTAAAGGGCCTTCCACTATTTTATCCAACTTCTATTCAACTCCATCCACATTCTTGTCTGTCACATTTTCTTCATGGGACACTCCAAGGGTAAAGAGGAGGATCTCATCCTCTCGCCCTTCATGTTCATCATATTCTTTTCATCTCATGCATTCTGTTGCATCCATACATTCATCGCATCCCTTCTATTGCATCCACATGCATTTACACTTCTTCTTTCCCGGGTTTCAAAACCCGTATCTTCCCCGCCTTCCGGAATCTCCGGATCCCCCACGTTTCCCATATCTTTTGCCTTTATCTTCGGGATCTCTAGGTCCTCTTACACTCACCGGGCATTGTGTCCCCTCCAATCATCCCTCAGGGCATCGCGCCCCTTTCCAACTATTGCATCCGCACTCCCCGGATTTCTCACCCGTCCTCCTTGGGCATCGCGTCCCTCGATATTTGCTTCCTCCGGAACCTCCGGATCTCACTCTTTGGGCATCGCGCCCCTGCACACCCTCAAGTCCGAATCTTCTGGGCTTCTTACTGATTCTCCATGGGCATCGTGCCCCTTTCCATCTTCTTCCTCCGGAACCTCCGGACTTTCTCCCAGGGCATCGCGCCCTTTTCCATCTTCTTCCCCCGGAACCTCCAGATCCTTCACCCCTCTCTCAATCCCTTGGGCATGACGCCCCTTTTCATTTTCTACCCCCGAAACTTCCGGACCTTCCATCTTTCCTCCAATTCATCCTCTTGCTTCTCCGGGACATCATGTCCTTCATTCTTTTCTTCCTTTTCTATCATCTTTTTCCATTCCGAGGGCACCGCGTCCCTCGATATTTCCCTCCGGAACCTCCGGACCCTCCTGATCCTTTTCATCCACTCTTCTCTGGGCATCGCGACCCTCGGCATCTTCTTCCTCCAGAACCTCTGGACCCTCCATCTTTCTTCTGATTCATCTTTCTGCTCCTCCGGGACATCACATCCTTCATTTTCTTTCTCCTTTTCCATCATCTTTTTCCCTATTTCTTCCCTGGGCACCGCGTCCTTCGATATCTTATCCCTCCGGAGCCTCCGGATGATTCCTCCTATCACGATTCTCCTCCTTTACTCCCAGACCCTCCAAATCCGCCTCTTTCCATCTATCAATTTCTTCTTCTGATTCCCCCTAATCCTGGGTCCGACCCAACTTCTTCCACATCCACTGCCTTGGGCATCTGCCCATTCTCTCACTGCTTTCGAGACTTTAGTCCTCACTCCTCCTTCTAATTCTCCGCATCTTCTGTAGACCTTTCATGTGATCAGGGTCTCCGCGCCTTAGCAAGGGAGTTCTAGCCCTCGCCTCTCTTCCTTTTTTCCTTATTCGTCTGAGTCTGGTCTTGGCACCACTCCTTCTTGTTAAGCCACTTTCAAACCCTTTGCTTCCAATCCTTTTGACTGCCAAAGAGGACTATCCCACGATGATCAACCTCACCTCTGACAGCTACTTCTACAAAGGTTGCAAGGTAACATATTGACGTAAGTAAGCATTTTTATGATATCATTATCTCATTGCTTCACGTATGATTTTCAAAATGAAGTGCTTCTTAACAAGATTAAGAGTGGTGTTTTAGACTTTTATCTTAGGCCTTTGTTTAATTAAATCATTGTCAAAAGAGTCTTTAGGCTTGCTTTTGCAGCACCTTTGGTTAATAATAACCCCGCGCTGGGAATTCGACATTCTCTCCCCGCTTGTTAAGAGTAACCCTTAGCTGGGCATTCTACACACTTCACGGCGTCCTTAGCCGGCTCCTTTGGTTAAACACCGTCCCTACTTTGGCCATGCCATGAGTATATCTGAAAGTCTTTTCTCTTCTTTACTCAGCCGCATGCAGGGGCAAGAGGTTGACGGACGAGATGACCAACCTGGGTAATCCCCAATACGAGAGGAGTCTCAAATAGGGGCAGTCTTGACCCAAAATCAATATGAGTTTTCATATGAGTTTTCATGATATACATCTCGCCAAAAGGGCTATTATGAAAATCAAGTCAAAATTTCGATAAAAGCAAAATTGTGACTTATGGCATGTCAAGAGTGGCAAAGTCCCCGTAGGGAAAACCCTGGTCGTATGCATGTCAAGGGTCTAAAAATCAAAGGCACAAAGTCCCGGCACAACAGACTACCTCTTTGAGGGGAAACACCTTGGAAGGAATTCAAGTCCCGACATCTCCCATCTTGCATAAAGCTTATCCTCAATTATTCTTCTCTTCTCCCTCTAAGACCGAATGTTTCTTGGGTATGGCCTTGGTAGGAGCACCGTTAATCAAGGGCAGTCAGTTATAGGGCACCACCCTTCAATGCACGCTCGGCTTTGGGTAATTTTAGCAAAAGGGGAAGGAACATGGACCCCTAGCCAGTGGTTCAAAAACACCCTTTGATGCTGCATTAACAATGTCTAAACCAAAAAAAAAAATCAAAAGAAAAAAAAAACAAAAAAAACTTGAATATTTCTTAAGTCAAAATCCAAAAAAAATTGAATATTTCCTGATCAAAATCCAACAAAAATTGAATATTTTCAAAATTCATAATAAAAATTCAAATATTTTTCAAAATCCACATAAAAATTCAAATATTTTCAAAACTCATAAAAATTTGCATATTTCAAAATCTAAAAAATTACATTGTATTTTTCTGATGGTGCTTTTACATGAACAACAACTTTGCAAGGACCAAGAGCACGGGATGAGTCCTCTCCATTCATTGCCATCTACCTTTTGATTCTTCCCATGTTCACAATTGATCACATCTTCATAATTTGCTACGCATTACTCCGATTATTCATCTCCAAATCTTTTTTATCAAATCTTACTGATCACTCCGCCGATGGAATTATCTGATCTTGATCATTCAACTCCAAATCTTGATTAGCCAAGTTGTCATCCTCATGATAAATGACAAACAATGATGCTATGCTATCTATACTTTAATGATGCTATCTATGCTATTCTTGAATATGATACATACCTGCTATTGATGCTTTGATTCATGCTATGCTTGCTATGCTTAAATACCTTATTCATTACTTGTTATCTTTTATATCTTGGCTGATGAATCTTTGAGCGCAGGAAGAAGCTCTTGGTCCCACCGACTGGGCATCATCATTCAGGTCCCACGGTGACTACATTATGTGCTGCATTTTCTCAGTTCCCCACATGCTCATTGCTGTCACCATCTTCCTGTATGCATTCTTACTATATGTTACGTACGCTACTAGATTATATCAAGGACCTTGTGACTTTGGTAAATCTGGGATTTGAGTTCCCCTTCATCAAAAATAATGATGATTCCAGAGGAGTCTTAGTCACACGGATAGGCCGTTGAGCCGTCCAAGACTGGGGACAATGGTTCCCTTTTACAAGTTGATGCGTGGATAAACGGGCTTCGGCTTAGTATCGGCTCGCAGAATGGGTTTCTTGACCCAATCTTGGCAGTTTAACAATATTATCCTTGATTATCTTATATTTCCATTTGTTTTAATTTTTCCTTTTAAACCCAGCATGCATTCATATAGGACTTTGAATCAACGTTGAAAAATCATTCTGACAAGCTGATTTGGAGAGTCAAATTGATCTTAATCTTTCCAGATATGAGATATTTATTGCTGAATGGAATCCTGAGTTCGTTTTGTCACTGTTTTAGATCATTTTCTCGAAAGCTCCTTGTTTGGATTTCTATCATCTTATCTCAATCCTTTTACTTTGATCCACCTTGGCTGCAGCACGTCCACATTGGCTGGTAACCGCTCCCCAATAGTGAAACCTATAGGTTTGTGACCTGGGGTACTTCCACCGCGTTGGAAGTTGATCATTCTCCGTCGTGCCCGCGTGCACACTCCTCCTCTTATCCAAACATCGTTGATTTCATTGAATTTCCTGGGATTGCTTCATCTCGAGCTTTTGATTTCATTCTCATCAAGTGATGTTGATTGCGTGTCTCATAACACCTTGGCATCTACTTTTCAGTTTGCTCTGCTCCCTTACAAAGAAGACGCCAAGGCGGGGCAGCTGTAGACACGCCAAAATTGACGTTACTGTGAGTGCATCTCGTATTACCTTGTAATGCCCCAATTTGACCCTCCAATTAACTTTGTTTGAGTTATTTTCCCCAATTTTCTTGATTTCTCCCTTTTTTCCCTCTTCTTATTTTTCCCTATTTTTCTAGATTTTTTGGGCAGTTTTCTCTATTTTTTGGAATTCACGACTTGAAGTGGGGCGTGTTTTAATTAACGCCTGGTCTGAGGCGCGTTTTGAAGAAAGGACGACTAGAGGCAAAGGCGTCAGTTTCTGGAATTTTCTGGTTTCCAAAACAGAAAAATAAGAATTAACGACCCTCCTTGGGTCGTGTTTTTAAATAACGCCTCTCCCTCAGGCGTCTCTTCATCATTTTTAAATACAGAAAGTTTTTATTGCTAAAATTAAATCCGTGAATTAACGCCTTTGTCCCAGTCGTGATTTCAATTAACGCCTTGACCAAGGTCGTCAATTCTTGTTCAATTCCAAACTCCATCAGCACCCCTTCCCTTCCTCACTTACACTCCTTTTTCACTTGCGAGAGGGTTCCTATGGCTTCCTAATATTGAAAGGATACTTGAGGAAGGATCCCCCTTTCCATCCTACCAAAACTAAGTTTTCTAATTTTTTATGGAATTAATTCCGAATTTCCCTTCCTTTCCTCATTTAACCTCATTTTCCACTTGGGAAAGGGTTCCTATGACTTTCCAAGGTTGAAGGGACACTTGCCTAAGGTTTATCTCTTCCAAATCCAACTAAAACATGTTTTCTTATTTTCTCTTGGAATTAATTCCGAATTTCCCTTCCTTTCCTCATTTAACCTCCTTTTCCACTTGGGAAAGGGTTCCTATGACTTTCCAAGGTTGAAGGGACACTTGCCTAAGGTTTATCTCTTCCAAATCCAACTAAAATATGTTTTGTTGTTTTCTCTTGGAATTAATTCGAATTTCCCTTCCTTTCCTCATTTAACCTCCTTTTCCACTTGGGAAAGGGTTCCTATGACTTTCCAATGTTGAAGGGACACTTGCCTAATGTTTATCTCATTCCAAATCCCACTAAAACATGTTTTCCTAATTTCCCTTGGAATTAATTCCGAATTTCAACCCTATAAATAGAATCTCTCTCTCCCTTGTGAAAAATCATAAAGATCAATTCAAGAGGAGGTGCTGCCGGATCAAAGGCTCAAGGAGGAAGACTCCCATGCACCTAAAAGCTTCATCCATGGAGTTCTTCTTCCTCTATTGAAGATTTGAAGCCTCTGCATCCATGGAGTTCTACATCATCTTCTTCCTCCATTGAAGATCTTCATCCTAGCTTGAAGCCAAATTGGAGAAAACCACTAAGCTTTCACCCTCCTATCTCTTATTTTTGCTTTAGTTAATTGCATGCATCATATCATATTTTTCTTTTATCTCTTTTTATCTCAATATTGAGATCTTCCCATGTTGTGCACCCTAGCACATCTCCCTTAGTGCAACACTTGCACATCTCCCTCTATTCTTCATCATACATCATCTTTTACCTACCCTTTTGCATAGGGGTTTTAAAGGCCAAACACCAATAAGGTGTGTTCATACCCATGCTTTCAATGTCCATATTTACATTTGGATTTGATGCTACACATCTTGGTTTCTAATCCATGTTTGTTTATTGGTGTTTGTTAATTTTACAAGGGTAATCAATCAAGAAAAACTCTCTTCATCGGCCGGCCGATAGAAAGAGAAGGTGCACTCATAATCTTCCCCGCATTTAAGGTATTTATATCGCGATCCCTCCATTGATTATTTGTTATATCCTTTGAGGCCCTCGCGTCTCTGGCGATCACATTCCCCTTAGCATCCTCTCATGCTCCCCTTTTCTCCCTCTTTTCTCATTCTTCTATTCATTTTCTTTTTCCTTTTAATTGTTCTAAGTGGATTTCTTAGAATCTACAAGTACCTCTGTTCACAGGCGTTGAGAAGCTTTGACAAGTAGTAGGCTGCCCTCTCCTTTCCTTCTTCATCCACCTGGGCTAGGAAAACACCTACAGAGTCATCCAGGATGGAAATGTAAAGAACAAGCGGTTTACCTAGATCTGGCGGCCTCAGGACAGGAGGATTTTAGAGATAATCCTTCAATCCATCAAAGGCTGCCTGACACTTGTCATCCCAATTAAACTTGACTCTCGGTTTAGTAAGCTCGTAAAATGGCCTACATCTTTGTGAGTGCTGGGTGACAAATCGACAAATAAATTACAACCTCCCGATCAATCCTTGAACTTCTTTCAAATTCCTGGGAGGAGGCATTTCTCTTATTGCCCTCGCCCTGTTGGGATCAATCTCAATACCCTCTTACTTACGATGAATCCAAGCAACTTCCCTGATGAAACACCAAATACACACTTCTTGGTATTCATCTTGAGCTTATAGTCTCGTGACCTTTGCAAGACCTTGGCCAGAACCCCGGGATGCTCAATCCTCGTTCTTGATTTTACTATCAGGTCATCGACATACACCTCGATATAAATGTGGATCATATCATGAAAAATTGCCATCATAGCCCTTTGATAGGTGGCTCCAGCATTCTTAAGTCCGAAAGGCATGACCATATAACAATAAGTTCCCCATGGTGTAGTGAACGATGTCTTATCTTGATCTTCTTCAGCCAAACGAATCTGATTATAACCTGAAAAATCATCTATAAAGGAGAGAGTCTCATATCCTGCCGTGTTGTCAATCAAAACATCAATATGAGGGAGGGGGAAGTCATCTTTAGGACACGCGCGGTTGAGGTCCCGAAAGTCTATACAAATTCTGACCTTTCCATCTTTCTTCATGACTGGGACGATGTTCACCACCCAATTAGGATAGAGGACGACTCTAACGAATCTAGCCTTATGGAGCTTATCGACCTCTTCTTTCATTTTTAATGCCATATTAGGGTGGAAACGTCGCAACCGCTGCTTGATTGGAATGGACCCTGGCTTAAGTGTAAGTCGATGTTCGACTAGCGCAGGGTTTAGTCCAGGCATATGTTCATAACTCCATGCGAACATGTCCTTGTATTCTTGAAGAACCAAAATAAGCACCTCCTCTTCGGATGGCGGCAAGTTCTTTGAAATGAGGACAATCCTAGGGTCTTCATCAGTACCCAGATCTATTTCTTTGGTAGGCTCTTCTACTGAGGCTGACGGTTCGTCGAATCTTCTGATACCACTGGCAAAAGCATCAGCCTCGTCCTCATATTCTTCGTACTCTTCATCCCCCTCTTCAATAGGGTCTTCATCATTCATAATTTCATAAACACCGAAACCCTCATCTAAAAAGCATGTATCTTCGTACTCTATTTCTGACAGGATAAATGGATTCTCCACAAATTCGGGAATGGCTAGACAAGCTTGACATCTGATAGCTAAATCTCTAAGAAATCTACGGGGAATCTGCTTACCCTTGGATTTTCGAATAGCTACCCCTGGACTCTTAGAACTAGGAGAATAAGAACAACTAGCCTGATTACTAAAATCTGACGAAGAGGAAGGAGGAGAGGAAAAGGTAGGTACAGGAGGGGATACAAATGAAGACCCCTCCCCAGAGGGGTAGAGAAGGTCTACTAACGAATCCTGGAGGAGCGGCCCCTAGGTCGGGACACACTCAGAAAGAAGGTAGAGATGGAGGATTGGAAAATTGGAAATTTGGCATTTTTTTTCATCTTCAATAATAAAGCAATGAGAGGGAGGAATAGGAGGTGGTGTTGAGATTGAGAGATTAGCGAAATATTGAATAAGTGATTGCCCACGCGGGGGCGTGATGGAGAGTTTAGAGTATTGCTCGAGGAGCAAAGGGGGAATTGGAGGAGAAACTTGAAGTGAATCTGGTGAAAAGGTTATCAAGACCACGGGTGTGTTGTGCCCCTGTGATCATTTGAGTCTTCCTGTGGTTGGGTCATTCGACATCGTCTTGTGGTCATTTGAGTTATTGGATATTTTTGGTTTTGATAATAGCTAAACACTATAAGTCATTATTGTTTTAACTCTCATATGACTGACATACGTGATGTTTTGTTCATGACAGATATGCCAATGAATTGCCAAGGAATGAAGTAGAGATAGCAAATGTGAAAGCTCGATGTTGCGCCCTCGCACGCGGATCGACCTGCGCGGTCAGGTCGTGGGGATCAAGGAAGCAGCGCCCCTTGCTGGGGTTTCCCCCAGAACAAAATTTTGATTATAGGAGCGATATAATCAACAGAAATCTTCAAGACTGTCAAGGGTGATGCCACAAACATGAACGGGTTGCTAAAGGAGTCAAGCGATGGAGCTAAAACATTTAACGGACCGACCGGGGAAAGCCCGGGGTCTGCCCAGCTGGCGGTCGACCGCCCCAGCCAATAACCCCCAGATTGTAACTCTTTCAGCAGCGGTCGACCGCCAGCCCAGTAGCGGTTGACCAGAATTTCTAGGAACCGCCCGTTTGCAGGTTTCTCAGTAGTGGTCGACCGCCAGAAGCTACAGGTCGACCGCCAGCCCTGAGCCTTCAATGTTGACTTTGTTTTCCACTTCGAGAAGAGCCCCTTTCCTTGTATTTGTTTAACTCCAAAGTCACCCAATCTTCCATAGATTGTGGACCTGGTCTGGGGGATGTCTAAGGACCATTCAAAGGTTATAAAACACATGCAAGAGGGATAGAAACCTTAGTTGATCATTTGTGAATCCAAGGGAGATCAAAGGAGGCTAAAAGGGTGAGAGGAGTTCGAGTACTGTAACCGTGAACAGTACTCCGAGAATAAGTTCTTCATCAAATCCTCAAGTGATTCAAGCTACTTGAAGAGGAGATCAAGCCCAAGCCAAGAGAAGATAAAGCTGCATCCTTCATCCTCTTCATCATCTCAAGGGTGATCTAAACTGCATCCTCAAACCTCTTCATCAACTCAAGAAGATCAAAAGAAAGATCCAAGCTACATCCATAGTCTTCCTAATCAACTAGAAGAGATTCAAGGAAGATCATCTCTCAAGGAAGAAGACACCATCGAAGTATCAGATTCAAGCTCCTGCCACTCAGACAAGATCTTTCTACTTTGAGCATATTCTATATCTTGTTTGAGTGATTTTGTAGTTGTTCTCTTTTCATTTCTTTCAAACAATTGAAACTGAAGATCATCCCTACCGGTGGTTAGTAGGAAGGCAATCGGAAGTTGTCCGATCTGCGGAGTTGACGTCCCTACCGGTGGTTAGTAGGAAGGCAATCGGTGGTCTTTCCGATTTGCAGTTCAGTGCGTGGCACTAGTGGAGCCTCACCGGATTTGGTGAGGGGTGGACGTAGGACTGGGGATTCAGTCTGAACAACCTTAAAATCCTTTGTGTTGTGGTTTGTTTATGTGATTGCTTCGTTCTAGATCCATGCTTAGGTTCAATCTCTATATTACTTAATCATCTTGCTAAGTAAATCATTGTGTCCTTCGTTAAGTTAGTTATATTCTACTGCAATTTATTTTATCTAGTTATATAGAGGGTTGCATTGCGAAAAGAGGGCCAGATATATTCACCCCTCCCCTCTAGATCCGCTGTCCACTACTCCGGTCTAGGGATATCTGAACAAAATATTTTATCAAGCAAATGGACAACAATTGTTGGATGGATGGATTTAAGAGAGAAAAGGCCGGCCCACAGCCTATCCACATTGAAGCCTTCTTCATACGGCACGTCTGGCTCCCTGGTATCTGTGTAATTGCTTAACAGCTACCTTTTGTCAGTTATCACCGCTGGCTTTTCAATTAGTTCATGAATAAGAGGTGGCCATTCGGGTCAGTTGGCATAAACAGACGACTTAGAGCAATGGTAATGTCGTTCATGTCAAACCATCGGTACCAGTCACATTCCGGGTCATCGATTTTTCTTCTTTTATCGGGCCTTAAAGACTCCAGGGCTTTGTATGTGGCCAGTGGGGCTATGTGGCGAGCAAATTGTCGAGCATGCACATCTTGACAATCTAACACATAAGTAACTAATGTGGTCTGCTCATCATTTTGAGTACCCCCTTTCACAAAGTGTGTTTGTAAGGTCCATGTGAGAGGCTGCCGGTCCGTTTTAAGAGTTGAAGTCATGACGACCCATGGCCCTTCTTCATCTTTGTCTTTGCTTGGCCCTTTATACCCCAGGCCACCCCGGGGAATCATCTTATGGTGCCTGACAGGTTTAACTCTGCCTTGGAGATTAATGCCCATGCATTTTCCAGTCTTATACCCCATTTTCATTAAAATATTCCATCCTGGGGTATTCAACATATTCTTCTTTTTCTTCCCCTGGGAAGGTGGGGGTGTCATGAGAACTGATGCCGTCTTAACAACTGGAGGTCTTAACAAGTCTTGCCGCGGGTCGGCAACATCCAATACTGAGAGCAAAGGCCTATTGGAGGGCCACATAGAAGGCACTGATGTTGCAGAATGTATATTCTCTGTCGATAAAATGGGCATACTGGTGACTTTGATAATGCGCCCCTTGTGTGGATATTTTATACATTGATGGTTTGTGGAGGGCACAGCATCAAGTTCTTGAATGTAGGGACAGCGCAGGATGTCGTTGAATGTCGGGTCCATATCTAGAATGTGAAAATCCGCTGTGATCGAGACCGGACCCAAACCAACTTTCAAAGTAATCATCCCTAGGGGAGGCTTCTTAGTGTTGTCATAGGCCGTGACAGTAATTGTAGATGGCCGGATCTGACTTTCTAGAATGCCACACATTTTCAAGGTGCTCGGAGGTAACACATTAATCGATGCCCCGATATCCACTAAGCATTGCTTGACTGGCACTTTGTTAATATCAATAGTAATGCACAATGTATATTTTCTGGCCGGCTGTGGAGCCAATTCATGTTCATAAAAGGTAATGGCCGGTTGATTGCTGGCTGGAGTCAGAACTGTAGTGACCTGTTCAACTGGGATATCTTCATTTACCATTACTTTATGCAGATATTGCTTCAGGGCCAACTGATGTGTAGTAGATCTTCTAATCAATTCTAGAATGGAAATCCGGGCTGATGTTCTGTCTAGATGCTTTAATAGATCATATTCCGTACTCGGTACAGACTCTTGCTCCTGCTCTCCTTGTTCTTGTACCGGCTCCTGCTCCCGCTGAGGAAACACTCAGTGGAACATTCGTCCACTACGGAGCACCATTGTTTTCGGTGCCTCTGTCGGGCCTGAAGTAGGTGGAGGGTTAAAGGAGGTAGAGGGAACGATGGAAGGTGTGTTGGATGCTGAGGGAAGACTTGTAGAAGAAGGGGTTCTTATAAGGGGCCTTGCCAGCTGAGGGTTACCGGAAGGTGGAGGTGGAGGTCAGGTAACAAGGAGAGGCCTCGGAAACATGGTGGTGGTAGACAGGGTAGCTTGTGATGAAATAGGAGGGGAAACGGTCGCCGGCGGGGGGGGGGGATAAGAAGGGGTCTATTCGGTGAAGAAGAATTTAAGGGTTGGCGTGTAAGAAGAGGCCGCAAAGGAGTGGTGTTAGAGTTAAGTGGCCCTTGGGTGGTGGAGCGTATGAGGGGACGTGTCGGTTGGAAGAGGGTGCAGGTTGGAGCCTTATTAATAATTGTGGTGGTTGTGGTTGACTGGAAGTTTGGTTAACAGCCCCGACAGAGGCGCGCTCTTCATGCCAGCCCTGCCCTCTCTCCACTTCATGGATTGAGGTAACATGGTTTACTTGTTGATTTTGCACCGGGTGCTCCGGTAGTGGATTATTTACGATCCCCATATTCGGCTGGGGTGCAGGAACTTGCTGTTGCTGTGGAGGAGGTATTGCTGGTTGCTGAGGAGGCTGTTGAGCCTGTGGTTGCCGAGGAGGCCTTCGTGCCTTTAAAGTAGCAATGAACCTCCTCATCTCGTCCCAATCAATATCACCTTGATCATTCATGTCATATATATAATCTTTGAAGTGAAATCAATGATCAATGTTGTGCCCCGGCTGCCGATGGAAGACGCAATATCGAGAGGTGTCTACATGTTGCGGCCACACTGTTCTTTCTTTAGGCAAGGTGAGCGCGTTGGCGGCCATGAGGGCATTAAAAATATAGGGTAGACTTTCGGGCAATGGAGGATATTGGGATCTTTGGGGACCTAATGGTCTTCTCGGTTGTTGCGGTTGTTGAGGTGCATAATTAGTCGGCGGGGTAACTTGGTGATATTGTGGGGGTTGATTTTGTGGGGGGAAGTGAGGTTGTTGCTGCTATTGTGGTGGAAGAGGCTGGAAAGTTTGAGGAGGATTGTTGTTTGGCTGGTGGACTTGGTTCTGGAAGGCAGGCTGTTGTGGTGGCGGCAAGGTGCGGAGTTGCCAAACGCGCTCACCTACTCATTGGTAACAATGCCTTCAGTAGTTGCACCAGTATTGCTAGTATTGACATTCTTTCTAATTACCTTTGGCCTCTGTTCAAACATGCCTATAATGGGTGAATCTTTCATTTGTGTCTATATATACCTTGCTCTTTCATAGAGCTCCTCCATTGTGCTTAATTTGTTCATTTCTAAGATGTGGCGGAACTGCGGAGTGGAGTTTGATATAATCATTTTTACTTGCTCCGGATCTGACAGTGTGTCCTTCAGTCTTTCGGCCATAGTTCTCCAACTATCAGCAAATGAAACGAAGTCCTCCTCGGGCTTCATCTTTTCGGCAACTGAATCAGTAACTGACAAAGAGGGACCCACATGGTCTTTGTATTTTTGCAGAAACTTTCGCTGGACAGTATCAAAATCGCCAGCATCGATCGGTTCCAAAGAGTAAAACCATTCTAGTGCCGGCCCATCTAAAGACTGCCTAAAGAGATAGGCCAGAGAGGTCTTGTTATCCTGCCAAAATGACGCCTCATACAAGAAGTCTTTCAAATGGATATACAGATTGCCTATTCCATTGTACCACCAGAAATTCGGCATCTCAGATGGTGGTAGATGAAAGACTGGCAAAGTGGGAAGAGTAACCTCGGGAGCGGTCTTCGGTGCCGTGACCTTCTTCAGCTGCTCCTCCATACTAGCAATCTTTTGAAGGAGTAAGGTGTTAGTATCAGAGTCGGCTGGGGCCGGATGAGAAGAGTATTGATTCGGCATAGGCCTCCTCAAGAATTGAGGAACAAGAGGTTGTTGAGGCCTATTAGCGGAGTGACCTGGCGGTTGGGCCGGCGTAGTCATAACAGGAGTTGGTGGGCGCGAGGGCACCCTAGGTGCGACCGCCTGGTCGTTGGGAAAGTTAACAGAGTGACCACCCGCGGCCTGGGGAAGGTTGGAAGATGACGAACAGATTTCCCATTTAAGGCGGCGTGGACTGCCTGACGTTGGGAGTCATCTAACTGAGTTAAAGCTTTGAGGAAATCATTAAAGTTAAAAGAAGGGGAGGCATCCCCAGAAGTATTTTGAGTGGTAGGTTGGGCCTGGGAAGAAGGCTCAACCCCCAGAGAAGTAGTGTCCACCATATGGACCTGAGGGTAGTGAGTGGGAGAGGGAGCATAGTCTCCCTCATAGTAGATGGAATCCTGAGGGGGAACCTCATAAAATGGGTCAGAGTGACCCTCCTCATAACCATCGTAAGTATACCCGTAGTTGGCCATATTGATGATTTTACCTGAACGGAGTTTCATGTTTAAAAAGAGAGAAGTATTGCAAATAATCAAATAGAATCAAGAGATAATTACCCACTCAAACAAGATATACACTCAAGTTGTGATGAACCCAAAGTTTTAATGCTTTCTTTGGAGATTAAGGTGAGTTTTAGAGTATAATGGATTCTCTCCTTTGAATGTGGGTCCTAGTTGGGAGTTTGGGTGTAATCTCGGGTTAACTAGGTTCTTTCTCTCTCTCTTCACCAACGTATGGGTCAACTATACTCCGAGTGCTTCAATGGTACAACCTGCCCGGCGTCCGTGAGGGAATCCACAAGTGTGGGGACTTACGGAGACTTGGTTTAGGAATTTCCGGTCTAATGAGACGGAATGCTCAAAGGAGGGTCCTTCCTTCACCAAGAGGGGGTGAGATCCTAAGTGTGTAGAGAGAGGAGGTCTCTCAACCAAATGCCCTAAGATGCAGTCTAATGCAGGCAAATCAAGCAGATAATGATCAGACAGTCAGCAATATCAATCAACAGGTGAATGAACAGCAGTAACCAGGGTTATATGGGCGCAGAACAATATGACGACCTGGTGGAGGTCGCTATATCAACAAGCAAGCTAATTACTGCGAACAGTGTAAACAGAAAGCCACCAAAATGAAATAGCGCCTTAGAGTGAGGCACTGTATGAAGAAATGACGCCTCTATAAAGGGGCGTCATATGGCAGTAAACAGTGCTCGAAATGGTGAATAGAAATAATGATAATAAAAATAACGCCTTTGAGTACGCGATGTATCAGTGAGAGACGCCTTTATGGGGGGCGTCAAAAAAATGCAATGGCCAAAAAATGCAATCAAAGAAACTAACGCCTTGGTGTGAGGCATTAAATGTGAAAATGACGCCTCTGTGAGGGGCGTGGATTATGAAAATGATAAAAATGTAGAAAGTAAATGGAAACAACGCCTGTTTGAATAGTCGTTGTATGTAGAAATGACGGCGGAGTGGAGGGCATTATTCAGTTGAGAGAACCAAAGGCCCTAATGATAGCTGACAGAAATCAAATATCCTCTAAAACAAATGCTATAAACACTTCACAAATTTGCTAATCCAGTGGGGGTGTGCACGTGGTGCACAAGGGGAGTGTGTTACCTGGAGCACGAAGGAGGGGCGCACGAGGGTGCCAAAGGAGGGGCACGCGAGGGTGCCGAAGGGAGGGGCACGCGAGGGTGCCGAAGGAAGGGGTAATCAAACTAAAAACAAAAGGGGTCCCACAATGATTGCCAATTTGTGAACGTGTCACATAGATATTTTTTTTGAAGGGGAAAGATTTTAAAATAAAATAAAAGAGATTTGTGATAGGGTGAAAATATGCTAAAATAAGTGGGACATGAAGGAAAAGAGGATGAGCATGAGATGCTCTAAGGAGGGTGATCGCCAGAGGGGTTACCTCAAAATATCAAAGATGATCGCATGTACCTTGTATAAGCGGGTGAGATTGCAAATTGTTCCTTCCTCCTTCTACCGGCCGACCGATGAAGGGGGTTTATAGCTTGATTACCCTTGCAAAACACACAAAAATAAAGATATAGATTATCCAAAGATGTGTAGTATCACTGCTCTAAAAATATGAAATCAATCAAATCAAGCATGAACACACCTTGTGTGTTTTTGGTTTAAAAACCCCTATGAAGGAGTAACAAGGTATGGGATTATGGATACAATGATATGCAATGCAATTATATGATTAGTGATAACGTCTCTAGCAAAGAGCTAGAAAGAAAGAGTGCACGTAGTGATGATATGATAGTAACAACAAATAAGAAAATTGACAGGAGAGTGTCCTTTTCTGCTGTGTGTGCAGCAGTAAAGAGAAGGAACAAGATCCGCGGCTACAGCAGATGGAGAATTGGCGAAAGAAGATGCTGCTGGAGGAAGAAGAAGAGCGCTGCCTAGAGGAAGGATGCCTGTGGAGGAAGACCCGCCAACTGAGGAAATAACCTACAAAAGAGAAAGAAACTCTCTCTCTCTCTCTCTGTTAAGCTCTCTTGTTATGTTTAGTTCTTTTCCGTCCTCCTCTCTTCTCGCGCGTGAGGGATTCAAGGGGTATTTATTGGCCTAAAATCCTTGCATCAACAGGATTAAAACAAGGCAATCAATCCTCCAGCAAGGATCCCTCTTCCCAATCGAACACAAGGTGTAAAATGGGGAAAGGATCACTACTGGAAGATAGCAGGCAAAATGGAGACGGAAGTGAAAATGATGACATGAAGTCGGGCGTTTATTGAAATGACGACATCCACACAGTCGTCGATTCCTGGATTTATTTATGGCAATAAAGGACTTTCCTAATTTAAAATAGACAAATGACGCATGTTCAAACTAGCGTCAAATAATCAACGCCCCTAAGGAGGGCGTCAATTCTTTGAATTTAATTTTGTTTAGGATTCGTAAAATCCAGGAAATAACGCCTGTTTGAACAGTCGTTAATTTGTGAAATCACGACCCTCATCAGGTCGTCAGTTAAATGACGCCCTTCTGCCAGGTGTTAATTACAATTGTTGTGAATAATTAGAATTATCATGAAAAAAACTACCAAATGATTAGAAAAACGTTGTATTAAATCAATATTGAAGTCCACTTTGGGGCGTCACGTGGTGACATGAGATTTTCTCAATATAGTATCGATTTTGGGGGGTCTACAAACCGTAGGGATGCAACATCCAAAACAGCGAACACCGAAGTACAGACAGGCTAAGTACACATTGTCGCACGTACTACGGAGCACAATATAGTACACCATTGCTACCAGACTCAGGACAGTCAACTGGACCTGCTGACAATGATCCTTGAGTCACAAGACTCGGGTCAAGATCATCGCACATCATAGCACACGTTGTTAATCAACCTAGTCCCTAAGCCAAAATCATGATAAAACACATTAATGATGAGTCCTCGGCCATCGAGCCACACAATGGACTCACAATTCCGCATAACACGAAACACGGAACATGACGGATAGCCAAAAGGCCCTCAAACCACATAGCACAAAAATTGAGATAAGAAGATACCTCGAAGCACCTAAAACCATGTCTCGAGCCTCACAGGATAGACGAGACACTCTCGAGGTCACGTGTCAACCACTGGGTCATAACCGGGTTGACCAGAAACCATAATGACTCTCGATATTACATAAAACACTACTCGGTATAATGGCCCTCTCAGACACCCTATAACACGGTCATAGCCCTCATAGGTAGTCCAAGACATCCACAGAACAATGGGTTAACCAAGGGGTCAAAGCCACACTAATCGGAAAGAACACAGCGCTACACACTGTCGGGATAAAGTCGCTCCTCCAAAATCCCTTAACACACATATGACTCTCACAGAACACCGAAGGCATCCATCGAGTCAAATGCCAACAAGGCATTGAATCTTGGGTTCACCGGAGCCCGAAACAACTCAAATAAGACACAAAAAATTGAAAGCATTAACGCGCCTATACCCTACGTCGCGATGATTAACGCGCCCCTACAGAGGGTCGCGATGTCAACAGAACACGCCCATCTCCTGGGTCGCGATAACACACAGACGCGGCGCTCACCTGGGTCGCGTTAATAGACGGGGCCTAAACCTCAGGCGCGACAATACGTAGACGCGGACAACACCTCGAGTGCGTTCACATGATCGCGACCAACACCTCGAGCGCATTCACATGATCATGGCCAACACCTCGAGCGTGTTCATAGAGGATCGTGACTATCACCTAGGTCATGTTTCTAACTACCCTACTGTTCATCTCTGGCACGAGACGCGGTGCATCGTTGTAGTGCGTTCCACTGAGAATACGGTGCACACGACCTGCGCATTCTCGTCACGGAGCGAAAACTAAAAAATTCGCACCAAAACCCATTTTCTATGCCCCAATCGTCTCCAGAACAATGGGGAAACACCCACAATCACATTGCCGACCTTCCACAAGCGGAAAAGGCCAAACCACGCATAAAAACACAGGAAACGGGCGATTCCCCCGAATCGACCCAAAATGACTCACTAGGACAACCGGGCTCGTACTGGCTCCGATTCTCAACCAAATACAATAAAACTGGCAGGAAAAGATTCCCAACATGCCAGGGGTTCAAATGAAACCATTTAAACTACAAACCATTGCCTGGAATGGTGAACACGGCTCACACCCCTCGAACATGTGTTTCGCCCAACCGAAGCAAAACCCGCTCAAACTCACACCATTCTGCTCCAAATCGTGAGAGAACGCAGGAAAAGAGTAGGGCATTTGTCCCTCTACCTCCACCGAAGATGTCACGCGCCAAAACGACCACGATACGGTGAAAACCATCACACGAACATGCCCACGCCTGCTTTGAATCCACCGAGGGATCATGCCAACGTCACGCTCCGATACTCGCTCCATCACGCCCCAGGCCAGTCCCACGCCGTCGCCACCTCACCCAGCTCCGCATCGGTCGTACGCCCGGGGGGGGGGGGGGGGGAGGAGAAGAGAGGATAGAGAACGGAGGGAGAGAAATGAGAGACGTGATGGATGAGAGAGGACAGAACGCAGGAAAAGAGTAGGGCATCGGTCCCCCTACCTCCACCGAAGATCTCACGCGTCGAAACGGCCACGATACGCCAAAAACCATCACATGAACATGCCCACGCCTGCTTTGAATCCACCGAGGGATCGCGCCAACGCCAGGCTCCGATACTCGTGCCATCACGCTCCAGGTCAGTCCCACGCCATCGTAACCTCACCCAGCTCCGCACCGGTCGTACACCCTGGGGGAGAGGAGAAGAGAGGAGAGAGAACGGAGGGAGAGAAATGAGAGACATGAGGGATGAGAGAGGAGAGAGAAGGGTTAAGAAGAAAAGGAAATTAGGAAATTATGCAATTTTCCTAAAATCCGATATTCTGCACAAAAATCGTAAATTCAAAAAAATATAGAAAAATAGTCTCTGCGATCCTCAGAACGAGCACAACGCACCTGTAGCGTCCTTGAGTAGCAAAACTCAATGGTCAACTCTCCATAGGGTTCCGCAAGTTATATAAGGGAAAACCCACGTGGATTGTAAAACACGTATCAAGACCCACGAAAGTGATCCAATAGCTCTCCGATAAAGATCCGAAGAATCCAGGGTATTACAGTCCTCCCCCCTTTAGGAATTTCATCCTCAAAATTCAAGGAGCTCACAAGTGAACAAGGGAAGAACAAACCCAAAACATTGGCCACGCTCTCCAAGCATCAGCCAAACCTCAAACACAAAGCACTGTAATACAATTCTCAAAAATATAATTCAGAGGAACACTGCCAGACCATAATCACAGGCACATACTCCAGATCTCAAGGCACATCGATCCACAGAATGAGCATGGTACACAAGTGAACACAAGTCTGACACCTCCGAAACATCATGGCACCATCGCTTACGTCTCACAGGGAAAGGAGACACAACCCATGCCATGAAAATAGCTACCGATAACACACACGACAGACGCACAAGCAACAACTTAAACAAGGAAACATAGTACTCTCAGCTGACTACTCCAATACATCGACTTTCGCGCCAAGAAGAACGAAACCTAGAACGCAAAACGCCAACGATAGCACTGGACCACGAGCACAATCAAGTTAGTCCTCACTCAGACATTACATCTGATTCGAGTCGCATGCCAACTCCACCATGGAAGAAGAGCACAGCAAAACCAACCGACAAGACCTCGGTCCACACAATGCCAAATCAGACTCACAGGGAACTCCTCCGAAGCTGAACACAACCACCAACCAACAACAACAACAACACCTGCAGAATCTCGACCTCGTTCTCAACACAAAACCACAGGACACAACTGCAAGCTAGGTTTCATCAAGGCAGAATTACAGCTGAACACATGGCTAACACATACAAGCCACGCTGCGAGTAGCTCACCAACAAGGACCCACAACAACAAGAACAATCTCAGAGAACGCATCTCAAGGACCACGATCACGTCCAGAGAGCACAACTCCCAAGAAAAATATGGAGAAGAAAAGGGTACTTAACCAACAGATACGCTGACATATTTCCCCAATTCTCACGCATGCCAATGCCAACCACAAGGCTTCAAGCAACAGCACGGCAACCAACCGCATCAAGGCACACATATCCAAGATGATAATCATACCGAGGAAACAAACCTCTCGGCCAGCCAGAATCTTCCAACCAAATGATCATCGACCAGTGGGTTATAAGCCCACACACTTCTGCTGCGCACTCACACAACGCACACAGGCATCACAAATAACTCGACATCCGCATCTCAGCACACACACTCGGCGCCATCTCAATTCACGAAACTGTAATATACCACACCTCGAGTACCGATCCTGATAACAACCGATCACAAGTCGCCAAAGTCCAAACCAATAAGAGCACCAGCTTCAGCACAAAGCACATAGAACACCTATCTCAGTTTATCCTCACGTCCTGAAACAATCACTGAACCTTCACAGCACAACAGCCGCCGAACACAGCACGTCGAAAACGGTGCACAACGGCCCCCAACACACACACTGGGTCCAAAGCCAAGTAACCGTTGAACAAAGAACATATCAAACTCAGAACTAACACAGTCCACACTTAAGCAGACACAGGACAAAGACTTCATATAGACAGCACTTCCATGGCTTACCTCGAAAAGACACCATAAAACAAGATGAGAAGAATCAAGCTTGACTAACAGTAGCTCACCAGGAAGAAAAATCCTAAGTTTTCCCGAGCATTCTCTCAATTAAGGCATCCAATCGACCACCTCAACACAACCTTAACACCACAGGGGCTAAACAAACCTCAAGCTGGGATGACTAAAATAACATAAGAATGTGCACAGCCATCACACCAACGATAAAGTTACCAGCCATCTCAACAAAACACAGAAAAAATCTCGAACACCGCACCATAGATTCACGCCTACTGGCAAACTCTGTCAAGTATAGCATAACCGAGACAAACACCATGATAAAAGAAAAACACTCCGTCATAATCTGACAAGAGCAAAACCATCTCGCATAGTGCCCACACAGCATGCACAAGACCACACGCCAAAGCAAAGCGATAAACAATCACAAAACCTATGCCAGCTGCCGATTGTACTGGACCTTAAGGACTTTGAGTACTGCAATATCTCGAATTCCCATGTACTTCATAAATAAAAGCTCAGCTAGCTCAGAAAAATTCTGAACAAATCTGAACTCTCGCTCTGATACCATTCTATGACGACCCAGACTCTGGATATCGGGTAAACCCAATACCACTTCGAACCTGCGAGGCCTCCCAAGAGCGGTAAAGCTCCGAAGGGATAAAAGGTGTGTGATAGTACATTGAACTTCCAGATATAACAGTAAGCAATTAAATTTCAATGATTAGGATTGCTAAAGTAGCATAAATAAAATTACATCTTCTATAACAATTGAATCTAACAGAGTCCAATCCACAGAAAGACAAGTACAGTCCAACAGGAAAGAGAACGTACCCTCAAGTCGGGGGAAGCCCGACACTGGAAAACACTGGCAACTAAGAACCACGTAGCAGGTACCGCCCAGCAAGAGGTAGAACTGCTACACCTGAAAAGTCAAGGGTGAGCCTCGTGCCACTAGCTCAGTAGGGATACCGCAGAACCCTACCACAAAACAATGCAGTAACAACAGTGCTACACTAAAGCAAAGCAGTAAGAAAGTAGGAGCAGGAACAACAGTAAAGAGGAAAATAGCCGTACCACGGAACACGGTAGTCGAAGGAACCTCGGGCCCTTAAACTACTCCAGACAGCAACAGAAAGGCAAACCTCGATCTTACAAAGTCGGGCGTTACCGATCCATTGTCAAATCACGAAACCCTATCGCGAAAGGCCTACCAAAATAGGTAAAAGCCTGCCAAAGACCTACATAGTAAAAGGTACAAGACATACACGAGCTCACCGTCGTGTACGTTACACTAGACTGGACTAGTGATGGGGACATCAAAGTGGGCACTTAGTGGACCGGCCCCGTTGGAAGAGGGGTCGCTCCCATTCCATGGCCCATTAGGCCAGGCCCATATAAATTTTGGATTTTTCTCCTTTTTTTACGATGTAATTTTCTTTTTATTAGCATTTAGTTCTTAGTGGGTCATTTAATTGGGCCCAAAAGGCCAAGTAAGCTAGTGGGTCTAGTTAAGGGTCATAGGTTGCTTTTTGTTACCCCCGGGATAGCGGGGTCTTTTTTCATTTGTTAGGGACAAGTTTGATCATTTGTAAACCCTGGTCTCTCCTATAAATAGGAGACCAAGGGCTCTCATCTGGAGTTAGTGAAATTTTGAAAGAAAAATCAATTTTGTGTGAGAATTATTGTCTTCTCTTCCTCTCTCCCTCCTAGTCGCACCTCTCTCTCTCTTTCTCTCACTTTCTCTCTCTATCTCCTCTCTCTCTCTATCCCAAGCCAAGTTCGGCCCCCTTCTCTCTCCTCCACCTCCCTTGGCCGAACCAGCCTCTTACCTCTCCCTTCCTAATTCTTCTCTTGCCACATCAGCAATAGAATCTCTCCTACCTCTAATCCCTCCTACAATCTCTCCCTCTCTCCTTAGCTCTTGCGTAGCCCCTCCCTCTCACCACCTCCTCCTTCCTAAACCCACGAGAATTCAAATTTCTCTCCCTATTTTCACTCCCTCCAACCACCAAATTAAATCTCTATTTCCCTAAAATCCCTGCCACCTCATCCTTTGGAGAATAATCCCCCCTAGTGTTGAACATATCCGAGTGATTTTGATGATAACAAAACCCAGGACTTTTATGTCCCATGTACCTTGTTTTAAAACGAAGTTTCATGCTTTAAACCATCAAATTTCATCCCATTTCACACTTGTGTTAATGAATCCTTCCATGTGTTATATCGAATTTAAACCAACTTGTAATCAACTATAACACAAGCCCATTTCAAGCATCGAACCAATGGATAGTTTCAAGTGAGCTAACACTTGATTTTTGCAGGATTGGAGACTGGCGGTCGACCTGTGGACCTTTGGCGGTCAACCTAAAATAACAGAACTCAAGTCTGGCAACCTGTGAACCTGGCGGTCGACCGCTAGGAGCTAGCGATCGACCTATTTTCCCAGCAGCAAAATGGCCACAGGACGGCCCCTGGCAGTCGACCGCTGGCCTCTGTAGGTCGACCGCCAGCCCCGAGCTGCCAACAATTGTTGACTTTTTATCATTTCGAGAAAAGCTATTCTCTTTGGCATTGTTTAATCCCTAAGCAACCAAACTCTCCAGAAATTGTGGATCTGGTCTGGGAGAGTCCTTGGACCATTCAAGAACCTATAAAACATATACAAGAGGGATTGGAAAACCCTAATGCTTATTGTGGATCAAAGGAGGCTACCAAAGGTGGGAAGGAGGAAGCTTGCACTGTAGACGTGAACAGTGCTCCGAGAAGATTTCTTCATCCTTCTTCCTAGAGTGAAGATCAAGCCACATCTGAAGAAGATCAAGCCTGCATCAAGTGGACCTCAAGCTGCATCCAAGGAATCCTTCAGCAACTAAGGGGGAGCACTGATCAAGCCCTTGTTCTTGTGTTCTTCCATTCTCACATCCTTCTCTTCTTCAAGTGTCTTGTGGTTGTAATCCTAAACCATTTGTGTGTGTGTGGATCTTCACAGATCCGTGTGTGTGTGTGCAGTCAAGTTTGATTGCTTTTGTGTGTGTGTGTGTGTGTGTGTGTGTGTGTGTGTGTGTGTGTGTGTGTGTGTGTGGTTGATCTTGTATCCTTTCACAAGATAGTGTGTGGATCCTCATGGTTGGTAAGGGGTGGACGTAGGTTGCTGTTGTGGCATCCGAACCACCTAAAAATCGCTGTCTCCTTGTGGCTTCCTCCTTTTCTACTATCCCACTTCTGCGCATGCTTGTGGATTTAGTTTAATTGCTATCTTTAGATCTTATTTTATTGATCACCATCAAATAGATCCGTGGTATATCAAAAGCTGGAATCAGACTGACAAGGTTACTCTTGTCGGAAAGACGATAGTTTGCGTGAGTAAATCTTTGGATTTCTTAACTCCACCTAGTACCAAAGGCTATTGCAGTGATTATCTTTGATAGATCTGGTTCATTCTGCACCTATTGTTTAGCATTCTCGCATAATCTTAAAATTGTGTAGAACTTTGATAAAACTTTATTTTCACCCAATTCACCCCCCCTCTTGGGTGCCATTGATTCCGAGACTTAAATTGGTATCAGAGCCAAGGATCAATTTCATCAGATCTAACGATCTAGAGCAAGATCCGATCAATGGCAAACAAGGGAACTATGCCTGAGGGCCACTCAATTCATCATCCTCCTTACTTCGATGGCTCGAATTATTCCTATTGGAAAAATAGGATGCATGTCTTCCTAAGAGCCCAGGAGTATGAGATATGGAGAGTTGTGGACAAGGGTCCGTACAAACTCGGGGATGACGAACAGAAATGGACACATGAAGAAATTAAAAAATGCACTGTAAATTTCAATGCTATGAATATTATGCAATGCGCTATTCATCCTAATGAGTTCTCTCGTGTGTCTATGTGCAGCTCAGCCAAAGAAATGTGGGACAAGTTGCGTCTCACATATGAAGGAACCTCAGAGGTTAAAGAAACCAAGGCCAACTTGCTCGTCAGCGATTATGAACTGTTAGAATGAAGACCGAGGAAACAATCTCAGAAATGTTCGCAAGGTTAACTGAGATCACGAATGGTCTCAAGAGCCTCGGGAAGGAGTACACAAATTTCGAACTGGTGAGGAAGGTTTTGAGGTCACTTCCATCCGCGTGACACACAAAAGCCACAGTAATTGAGGATTCCAAAAATCTATCCTCATTGCCGTTGGATGAGCTCATAGGGTCTCTAATGACCTATGAGATAAACATGAAGAGAACGACTGAGGAGGACACAAAGAAGAAGAAAATTGTTGGATTGAAAGCTCATCAGTCTGATGATAACCTGCAACAAGATGAATCCAGTTAAGGAAGCAATGAAGAAGAAGACTTGGCAATGATCACTCATCAAGTGAGGAAATTCTTGAGAAGGAAGAGAAACTTTCAAGGCAACTTCAGAAGGGACCCAAGGAAGTTCAATCAAGTTAAGGGTGAATCAAGCAAACCAAGTAGCATAATATGCTACGAGTGCAAGAAGCCCGGGCACATGAGAGGAGAATGCCCAGATCTGAAGAAGAAATTCAAGAAAGATAAATTCAGAAAGCCCAAAGCCATGGTCGCCACGTGGAGCGACGAAGAGGATGAATCATCTGATGAAGAAATTCAAGAGCTGGTGGAGAACTTGTGCCTTATGGCACATGAAGATGACTCAACCGAGGTAAATTCTGACCCGGACCTTATTTCAAATGAACAATGGGAGTCAGAATATAAAAGCTGTATACAAGATACAAAAAAATCAAAAGTGAAAATAAAGATCTCAAGAAAAAGATTGGTGAGTCAACCCATGATGATATTTATGTGAGATTTGAGAAACTTGAACAAGAATGGTTTGAGATATCTGAAGAAAAAGAAACTCTGCTTCAAACAATTTCTGATCTTGAGAGAATTAAAGAGGAACTTTCATGCAAAATTTGTGAAATTGAAAACATATGTGAAAAACTCAAAAATGAAAAAGAAACTCTGACTTTCTCCATGTCAGAAATCAAAAATGAAAATGTGAGCTTGAATAAAGAAGTGACTGACCTGCAATCCACTCTTTCTGTGCTTGTTAAAGGGAAACAGAACCTAGACAACATTTTGGGAGTTAAAGTTAACTTCCGATGAGAAGGATTGTGGTACATACCCCAGAATAAAAAATCTTTTGAACACAAGATCACCACATCTCACGTGCATGGACAAGAAAATGACTATGCTTCATGTTCTCACACCAAACCCCAACATGTTCAGTCTAAGCCACACAGATACCAAGGAACATTCTCACATGTTAATTGCGTTCATGTGGTAGATTTGGTCATGTGATGTCCAACTACTGGTTCAAACAAAGCACACCTAAATATCATGCTCCATGGGTAAAAAGGACACATTCAAAGAGCTGGACTAACTCTTATGGACCCAAACTTGTTTGGGTACCAAAAACAATTGCATGAGAAAATTGTCTCTTGCAGCTATGTCTTGAAGCCAAGGGGAGCAAATGGTATCTGGACAGCGGTTGCTCAAGGCATATGACAGGGGACAAGAAGGTGTTCTTGTCACGCCCGAGCCTTTAATTACAGCGGAATACTCGCTCGGGGAGCGCGAACAGCCGGCATGGTAAGCCTCTCGCAAGCAAGAATCAATCAGAGCGCAAGACAATCACCCAAATAAATGCAATTGCACAATAATATTCAAACTCCAACTTTATTTCATAAATGATCAATATTCAAGATACAATCACTAATTTGATTTCCATTCTACTAGACTCAAGAAATAGGAAAATTACATTGACTCAATCTAGACACTTTAACTTCCTAAGTCTTCACTCTCATCTTTATAACACTTTCACTCGCTTCCGGACCCGCTACTAGTATAGCCCGAATCCGAATCCGAACTATTTACATCTCCTGAAAAACATTGGAAAATAGGTCATGAGCACACTTACCCAGTAGGTATCTTCGCATCAACATGAAGGCACTATTTAAGTAATTATCATTTTAGCTCTAAAAAATAAGGTAAAATCATGCGAATACGAATCAATCATGCGATCAAATCAATAGAAACAAGATAACCATGTAAGATAGAATGATCAAGAATGAACTAGCAAGAATATAACAAGAACATGATATTGGCCTTCCATGAACAAGAATGTAACGAGATTGTACTAGCAAGCCACATATTCCTCACTTTAGCATCTTCTGCTTAAGAGCAAGTGCTTCGTGAATTTCTGTGGAATATCAAGCAAGAATGTCATGTTGTGCCGTTGATCTTCACTTATTTATAGAAATAGTACTCCCAGCGTAATGCAACGCCAGTAGCATCATACCCCATGGTTTATAAAATAGTATGTTTCCAACAATCAGCCGAGGGGACTAGCATAGAGCCCTTGAACACAATCAGTGCTCGATCGCATCTTCAGTTATAAATATAAGCTACTTCCACGCAGTATAACAGTAACGTATGGCCAAGAATATAGCACTTCCAATAATTTCATGATAATTAAGATCAATGAATGAATGCTTCAACATAAGAATGTAGGAGTCAAGAAATAGACTTTAAACAATGTCATGCTCATAGAAGTAAATCGACAGCATAACGGTATTTTCCTTAACTTCCATTTCTTTTAGATCAATTTAAGCAATATGACAAGTTCTAGATTATCAAAGTTTGTCTAGAATCATAGGAATATCAACCCTGGTCAAACCTTGGGTTAACATAAACAAGCTATGTAACGGTCATTTGTTGGGCCGTTACATTATGTAACGCGCCAGTAATGGGCCGTTACAGTGATCCAAGTCCAGAAGGATAAAAATAGACTCAGAGGAATGTGACGGTCTTGCACTGGGCCGTTACGTGAGCCTGACGGTCCAGTTCAAGGCCGTTACTTTTCAAGAATCAGAACCACGATAGAGTGTTCTAATTGATGGGCTTTCATTGGTCCAACCAACTCGGCGTCCTAGTGGGAATCCCAGGCTCGCGGAGAATTACGGAGGCCTTGAAACAATGATTTCCTAGTCCATTAGAAGGAATATCCAATAGAGAGGTCCTCATGTCCAAGATTATGTTCCTATAGTGCAAAGTGTGAACTAATGACAACATACCGGAATATGTGCCATGTACGTATAGAATTGACTCTATTGATAGAGAGAGATATGTATAATCAATGTGAACATCATAATAAAAACTCCGTCAATACAATGTTAAAAAGTCATGCTTTATAGTACAAAACTATAGAATTTTGGCATGAAATTAACATATCCTTAAAATATCACTAAGATATCAAAACATGCAATACCTATCATGCACAATCAGATATCCTAAAATCATGTAATCAGGTTAAAACTCAAGTAACTATGCTTAATCAATAAATAATATTGGCAAGTTATTTTCTGTCTTAGGGTTGACAGAACGCAGGATATAACGGTCTTAAGAGGGGGCGTCACAGTGAAAGTGACGGTCATGATCAAGCCGTTACTTGAATGTAACGCGTCTGTCCAAGCGTGTTAGAAACATCCGTGCAATTCAAATACTACAGAGTTTGTAACGGTCTGTAGTAGGGCAGTTACTTGAAAGTGACGGTCCTATGCTAGGGCATTACAGTATCTGCTAACAGAAAATAATCATAGAAACTAAGAGATCAACTCACATCATGTCTTTTATCAAAACATGATGAGTTTCTAGTCATGTTAACGAAGTAAGGCCATATACATGCATAGGTGATCATGAATAGATGAATAGTCATGCTTTAATTTCTTAATTTGGCTAAGAGGTGCATGATGTGCATAGAACAAATAAAACATGAAATCAATGCTCTATAATGCATGGAATTCAATCAAACCAGAGGGCTTTTAGTCCTATCATGCTATTTTTGCTGTTCATGAGATAACCTACCTCTTGCTTAGACTGTAGTTTCTGAATTTGGTTGAGAACCTTGCCCTAGATCCCTTCCTTCTCTTGTGACTTTTTCAGCAACTTCTTTAGGCTCTAACTCCACGCCCTCTTGACCTAAAGATGTGAAA